>BDMB01000008.1:6025514-6412885 GCA_016859785.1 Macrotyloma uniflorum | reverse complement strand
ATATATATATATATATATATATATATATATATAATCAAAATTAAAAATTTAATAAAAATAACAATGAAAAAAATTTAATAATATTTTTAAGATTAAATATGTTTCTATTCCTATATTTATTTTGAAAATTATTTTTTATTTTTATATTTTAAAACTTGTAAATAAATTAATTTCATCATTTAATTTTTAAAAATATGTGATTTTCATTTTTTTATACCTAAATTTAATATTTAATGATAATATTTTATTTTAATAATATTAATTTTTCTTTGTTTGAAAAAAAGTATGAAAGAGGGAAGTTATTTTTGCCAGACCAAGTAAAAATATTTTTGTCCAGATTAGAATGAAAAGAAAGGAAAATAATTTTTTATTTTAAAATTTTAAAATTTTTAACTGTATTTTTAAAAATAAGATGATTTTATATTAAAAATAATAAATTTTTAATTATATTTTTAAAAATCAGATGATTTTATATTAAAAATAATAAATTGAAATAAGATATTTCCTCAACTTTTTTTTCTATTCCTATTTATTTAAACCATATTGTTTTTCTATTCCTATTTATTTAAACCGTATTGTTTTGCTATTCCTATTTATTTAAACCATATTGTGTTGCTTTATTTTTATCCATTTTTATTTTTATTTTTCTTTATATTTCTTTGGCTTAATAATATTTTTTTCCTATATTTCATAAGATCTGTAATTTTTATCCTTAATTTTCTTTCCCAAATTTTGTCTCTAATTTTTTACATAATTTTAATTTATTAATTTTTAATTACTCATAATGTTATTTAATTTTTAGTTAAAATATGTGTTTTTATTACTTACATGAGATAATACGATTAGAAAAAAATTATATTACTGATGACTTTTTTTTATAAAATTAACAAGAGTCAGTAACTTGTTAACAAATGCAATTGGACAGAGTCGATATAATTTTAAAACTAAAAATTGAACTACGAATCGATAAAAATTAAAATTACATAAAAAAAAAAAAGTCTAAAACTGTGAAGAAAAACTTTTAAATTAAAATTGCAGATTTTATTTTATAAAAATTAAAAATTACAATTAAAACTATTTCTTTCTTTTCTATTTTAACAATAAAAAAAAATTAAGGTATTCGCTGTAGTAGAGAAATGACGTGTTATAGAAGGTACTTTTAATTTAATTTTATATGCTTATTATTTGGTCTTTAATTGTTTATTTTTTTAATTGGTAATTGATTGGTCCCACTTAGTATTTTTTTATTGTGGGTTACGAAAAAAAATGTTAGTTTTTCTGTTAAATATCTATTACCGAAAAAACCGACCTAACTCTGTGTTGGTGTTTTCTTCTGATTTAATAATAAATCTTATAATTCATCCATTCAATTTTTTTTCTTAATAATAAATCCTTAAACCTTAAACGTTAAACCCCCAACCACAACACTTCTTTTTATATCCACTAATATTCATCAATATTTCTTCAAAGCTTACAAAATAAAAATTTATCAACAAAATTATTGTGAGATATGGACATAAAGACATAAATATTACTATAAATTTATAAACCAAAGAATTGCAAAAATAATCCCTTTAACTATCTTCTAATTATTGTCTTTTTTCTTAAAAAAATAGTTTAAAGACCACAAATTTGTATTCTTTTCAGCATATAAGATTTATCATATTTTTGGAATGAAAATTAAACAATTCAAATTATCTAGAAAAATACTCTAAAATATAAATTCCAATAAAACTACACTCCAAAACATAAATTCTATATATAATATGAGTATTTAAGTAAATATACAGTAACAACTAGAAAGTAGTGGCTACAAACACAAATAATATAATATCTATCTAGAACCCATTTACAAAGAGATAGTGAAAAAAATAATTTAAATTACTGACAATCATATATTAAAATATTAATTTTTATTTGTGACAAATTTTATCCAAAAGGTAAGAATTGATTTGTCATCTATATAATAAAAAACAATTGAGCAATAGTTTGGAGTCACTCCAAAATCTTAAGTATAGTAGATTTGGTGGGTAAAAATTGAACGAGATTGTCAATTGGTAGTTCAAGATTCGGTACAAACAATCCTCGTCACAAGAACATGCTTCAATGCTTTCCTAGAATAAAGCTCATAAAATCTCTAGATGCACACTTCTATTGTATCAGAACTCTAGTAGGCACAAAGACAATGTCTACTATACTACAAACTTTCTTCACTAGCACATCTATTTGGGAACATGGTATCACATGAATATCTGTGTTGTTTGTTGTACCACATACAAATAAATTAGCTAGAACAGTAATGATCATGCCTAGCCATCATGGATTGATCATACCTGTTTTAGATAGGGGAATAGTTCCCTCTGTCACTTCAAAAATCATTTTCTTCAATCTCACTTCCATCATAAGATATGGAGTTGTTATTTACACTTGGTTCAGAGCTGGTAGTGCTGCTAGTGGCAAGTGGGGAATCAGAAACACTCACTGTCCTGCTCTTTGAGGAACTACCTGATCTCACACTGTACATAGAGGAAGCTGGAATGCTTGTCACAAGAGGGCGCAGATTGCCCTGGATGCTTCGCCTTATGTCCTGTGGAAGAGAAAACAAGCACACATTTGTATTTTGCATAATATGAAACACAAGTGAATTATTCCAAGTTTATTTTAAATCAGTGTATACAGTATATATTGCACATTGAAATTCAGATAAACTTTAAGTGCTGTTTAGAACTGTAATCTAATTCAGATACTCAGCAATCTTTGTCTTGTCAACGTTTTATTGCAAGTTGTATCATAATTGCACCATGTCCCAAATGTACAATATATCAATATTAATATTAATATCTATCTACTGAAGCAATAAACTATAATGCTTTATATTCATTCTGTTACTTAATATCGTGCATGAATAAATTTGCCTTAAAGATATCCAAACTTTTGATCATAATCTTAGAATGAAGAGTATATAAATATATAACCAAATTGTTAAGTTTATTGATTTTGTTCATTAATCATATCCTATATTATGCCAATATTTTATAGTAACACATGGGAATATGGACGTGCCAAATGCTATTGACATATAAAGAACAGAAATAACTCTTGAAGTTACTAGCTTTAACTTCAAGGCATAAACCAAGGTTAAGTATATGTAAGCATTAATTTCTTTCTCATGATATTGTTTCATTAATTAAAACTTCATAATCTAATTATTTCAGATCAAACATGAGTCATGGAATAAATGAACATACCATATGTCTCATTGCCATATCCAAAGACTTCTTTGAAAGAGTAGTTCCAAATCCGGAGCTACCAGAAGAAGATTTTCCATAAGAATTGTCGCGAGAAGAATGATGGTCTTCATGTTTTGGGGGAGCCAGTTTCCTCATGTTCACTACTCTTTCAACCATCTTTGTCCCAATCACAACTGGGCTTTCATCATCACCATCAGTGAAACGAGCTCTACTTAAAACTTGCATAGAGGTGTGATTATTGTGGACCAACCCTGTTGAAGTTCTTCCTTTGGAAGGGGTACTTGCCTGCCTTCTAGATTTTCCATTGCTGCTTGCCTCAACAGAAGATGATCTAGAATTTGGTGTTGCAGGCCTAGTCCTAGTGGCTGAAGCTGGTCTATCAGTTAATGATGTCTTCAAATTTGGAGGAGCATCAAGAGAAAAACCAGGCATTTGTGAGGGTTCCCAGGGTCTAGATCTCACCGATGGAGAGCTGCCACGTGATTGCACCGGATTCTTAGCAACTGGAGGGCCAGGGCGTGTCTTTGATGCTGACGAAGGCCTAGTAGGAGGAGCAGATACTCCAAAAGCCTTTGATGGAGTTGAAGATCTAAGTGTTGGTGTTGCTGATCTTTGAGATGTCTTGGGGGGTGCCAAGGAAGGCCTTGTAGTAGTTGGTGTTGAGGACCTGGCAGTGGATCTTGTAGGAGTGGAAGATCTCACTGGTGGAACTGATGACTTCGCAGATGTTAAGGTAGCCCTGGAGGTAGGTGTGGAGGGCCTAGAGGATTTGGCTGTTGAAGGTAATGTTGGCCTTCCAGAGGGGGTTGAAGATCTTGAAGTGGCTGAGGTTGGAGCTCCAGATGATGAAGGTCTCCTACCAGATGTGAAAGAACCTAGTCCTGGCATTGATGCATGATTCTTAGAAACTATATTGCTTCTTGAAGCAGGTTCTGCTTGGATATTAGCCACCTGCGACACAGGATACAACATAAGAAGCAAGTAGTAAGTATTTTATCAATTAAACCTACCGAAAAAAGAGAATGTATAACTAATAGTTGAAAGAAAAATGTTAGCAACATACTACCAGTATTTTGAACAAATGCTTTATTATTAGTTCAAATTTATAAGAAATCACAAAAAAACACAAATCTCACTTCTTATTTAATAAATTTTACATATTATTTTTGTAACTTTAAATAAATTTTAACTAATAATAGAGAGAATTGTAATGACAAAGTCTATGCTATGTGTATGTGCATCCAACCAATTGATATGGTTTAACAACTAAAAATCATATACAATGGTGCTTACCCTAGGTTTCAAAGCTGTTGGACGAGCATTATGAGTCTCCTGTTCACTCTTCACTGATATTTGTGACTCTTTCTCTAAAGTAGGAAAAAGAGGTGCATCTGGTGGTGCAAGGAGCCTGATAACAGAAGACTTCAAGTCAATACAATGTAATTATGATGGACCAAAATAGTAATGTAATATAGATGCAGAAACTAGGAATTTGGTAAAATACAAAAGGTATGACTATTGCTTATGTATGTGATATGCAATTTGGTTTCTTTCAGTATGTAGGGTAATAGCTATAGAATAACATAACAGAGAAGTCCAATTAACGAAAGGATCAATACACTGCAAAAAAAATATTGAACTCATTTCTGATTCCTCCACCGAAGTTTTGCATTTGAAAACATGAAAGATTAAGATTAAGGTGGTCACAGATTTTCTTTTCTGCGAATGTGGCATCAATTTTGGAGAAGGACACTTGAATAGTATAGTTTGATGTTAATAATGTTTATTTGGAGAAAAATTCAGCACCATATTCAAGCAAATTGGAAATTACAAAAGCTCCATTAATTGCAAGGAGGGTGTGATTCACAGAGCAAATATTTGAGAAACAAATTAGTTATGAATTATTTATCCTGGATCACTGACAAGAACAAGAACAAAAAGCGCGGAAGTTGGAGTTAGATGAGCGACCAGAAATTGTCATCGACAAAATTGAAGAGGATAAAAAAAAAAAACTTTTCGGCTTCAAATGGGGACCGCCGAAAAACTCATCCACGCACTTTAATCATTCTAAAAAGTTCGCTCATCATGGAGTTTCACTTCACTATTGTGACTTCTTCCATCTTAGACTACAAGAATTTCTATATATCAGATTATACAAAAGCAAATGCTCAACAAAAACATTAGTTCAATTAATTAGAAGATTCAAGATCTATAAACTTAGAAGTCCAAATCACGCACCCCACCGGCAATCAAAAGCTGAAGTCAAAAATTACCATTCATAGTCAGACTTGTCATTCTCTGAATTCAAGAACTCTTCAAGTCCATTCTTCCTCGGTGGCACCGAAGACACGATCTTAGAATTCATGGAGCCCCCGTGATTGGATTCTGTAGTCAAGTAGCATGACAAAGTAAGGCATCATTAAAAGATTATAGAACATAGCAAGTGCCACATAAAACATGATAAGCAAAAAAAAATACCCAGATTGGACAAATCAAGTTCCTCAGAGTTCTGAAGGAGAAGAAGGTTGTTTTTCTCATTCTCCTTCTCTCTCCTCCTCATCTCGAGGAACAAAGAGAGCTCTTCATCTCTCTCCTTCATCACCATCACCTCAGATTCTTTTCTCTCTAGATGTAAAAAGAAAAAAAAAATCAGTTTGATTATCCCTTGAAGCCGTGCAAATCACCAAACACTCAGACTTTCAACTAAAACTTAATGATTGAAAGGCTAAAAAATGACAAGACGAAAGATGATCCAAGAGGGTGTAGTAAAAAGGCACTCCACAATGATTTAATTACCGTTATGCGGTGAAAAATGCAAGGAAATAAAAATTGGGTCAGCACAAAAGAATTTCTCCAATAAGCTAAGAACTCAGTTAGTGTTGGACGAAGAGTAGAGTCGCGTGGACGAGGTGGATGGAGTGGTGTTTGTTTGTGCTGGAAGAGGAAGAACCTACTTTTATTCGAAACGTTGGATTTGGTGATCGATGAAGTGCCTTGACAAGGTTGGACGTTGCAGTTGCAGTTGCTGTGCAACTTTGTCTGGTTGGCATTCAGATGTTTGAAAACGGAAGACAAGTAATAATAAAAACAAAAGATTTGAATTCAATTTCTGAAAGGTTTATTTATTTGTTTCGCTGACACAATTAATACCTTTCATTAAAATATTTTGCTTTAATTCAATTTTGCTTTATTACTAAAGTTTGTCCACTGGTTTTGAGGCTAATGACGATGCTGCCACTCTCAGAGAAATTGTTTGAAATGCTAGAAATTAATCACAATCAAAGAAGACAAATGTTACCAAAACACTATTCTTTTCCACATCTCATAAGCGATTTAAATCATTTTTTGTGAAGCATATTAATTAATATTGCCACACATATTTACATATTTCGCGTATTATATTTATGAAATATAAGATATCTATATCTTATAAGATATATATAAGATATAAAAGATATTTATATATTTATGAAATAGAAACATTTACATATATGAGATGAAAGATATCTACGAGATAAAATATATCTACAAGATAGAAGATATGTATAAAATATAAAATATTTATAAGATAAAAGATATTTACGAGATAAAAAATATTTACGAGATATAAAATATTTAAAAGATATAAGACATATTAATTAAAATACAATAAAATAATCTGTTATTAATCTGTTACAAAAATCATACTATAAATAAATAGTACCTATGAGGTTTTCTCATTCTTAACTTAATTTTAAACTTTACATATACTATACTGACTTAGTATCGAAATATAAATACAGATACCTAAAAAATTGAAATATTCGACCATTATAAGTATATATTTATTATTTATTTTCTTAAAAAAACAAATGTAAAGATTAAAGTAATTATTAATATATTTATTTATATTAAAAACATTTCTTGAAATTTTAAGGTGAATTTATTCTAAAAAAAGATAATAATTAAATAAAAACATAATTAAATAATAATAATAGTTAATACGATCTTATTCCCTTTTCTTAGTCGTTGCATAACGTGCCGATAACTACATTGATTAATAATGGATGAGTCTTTTATTTTTATTCGATAGCGATGAATCTCTTAATTTGAAACTTGTACGGCATCATGATTCGAAGATAAAATATGAGTTGAGAGAAAGAACAAATTGTGATGCATGGAGGTATGAAACAAAAAGTGAAAAAAATAAAAGAAGAGAACAAAAACATAAATTCTGTCCTGTTTGTAATAATAGCATAAAAAAGTGTGAATCACAATTATTTCTGTCCTTATTGTCATTTCTTCACTAAATCATGTAAATGAGAATGTATATGAATTTAATGACTCCATGTATCTCTATTTTAGACCTATTTTATTGTAATTGTAATTGAAGCATTAAACTTGAACAATGAAATGTGTGATATAAATTAAGGTATAAAGAAGGGCAATGATGTAATAGGGTGAGAAAAGAAGAGTTAATGTATGGTATAGAAAATGGAGAAAGACATTCTTGAATGGTATGACCCAAGAAATATAGAAAATGAATAATTTAATTTTGGTGTGATGTGGAATGATTCATTGAAATAGATTAATTGTGTGGAAATTCAAAGTTGGGGGGTAAGAAGGTAAGAAGGATTTGAAAATGGTGATGGGTCAAACATGAAACGTGGGCTGTTAGATTCCTCGAGATGAAGAAAAGAGGGAATGGAGGGTGGTGATTGGATAGAGAAGATGGGTCCTCGTAAATCGTGCGGTTCAAAATTTGGATTGGAGGAAGACGCTCCTCTCTGATTGTGAGGGTCCCATTCGACAGCATTTATGATTGGCTCTCAACTGCTCAACCATCATCACTGAATCACTGCCCCCACACACTGCTAGGTTTCACCACCCCTCATAATTTATTTTTATTTTTTTTTCAATTTTATTACTTAATCTTTTATAATTAAAATTAAGGTAATAAAAAATTAAGTAATAAAATTGAAAAAAAATTATATTTAGTGTATTATAATAATTTTTATAAATAAAATAATATATTATGTATATTTATATCAATTAAATAAAATTATATAAAAATACATAAATATAAAATAATATAATATATAAATTTACATAAAGTTATATAATATAAATATATTTTTTTATTATAATTATGTTTATTATTTCTATAATTTAAATGTTTCTTTTTTTTTATAAAATAATTTATTCTATGTAATAAATATAATTATTCAATAAATTAAATAATCAAAATTTAGTATTATATTCAAATTTAAAAGATTAATATGTTATATTGCAATTCTAATATTAGATCAATATCATTAATTAAAGTACTACTTAGTTGTTTTACATATAAGGTAAGACTATTAATGTCTCTCCCTCATTTTTGCCTACTTTTTGTAATCCTATATGTGTCATTTAATTCTCTCATAGATTCTTCACTACTTAATTCAATAGTTTACATGATTTGATCAATAAATGGAGTTTAACATCTCATTGAATCCATATTAACATAATCATCGTACTAACAAAATTAAGTCTAAACACCAATTCTAACTACTCAATTCAACAAACAAACACGTATATATCGCTAAAACACATTAATTTATTTAAACAACAATCATTAGTTCAACCGGGCCTCACACATCTAATATCTCATTAAACAAATAATTTTAATTTTTCTATTTTCATTTTAAATCATATAATACATATACTTTCTTGGTCCATTTTTGTTTAAGTGAACTTTTCTCTCTTGTGTGAAAATAAAGTTTGGGTCCAAATCTTATATAATTTTTTTTTGGAGAAAAAAACTCTAACTTGAACAAAAAACATCTCGAGATTATTTTGTTTTTTCTATGACATTTTTCTTAAAATATAGTTTCTCGCTCAAACAAAAAATTACTCTTTTAATTTTTGCTTAAATAATAACTTGTTGCTTGAAAAAAAAATGTCACTACCATGATTATTTTTTCTACATTCATGTTTTTATTTGAGTAAAAAATCTATCACTTGAACAAAATACACAGAAAAAACAAACAACATGCATAAAACAATGATTTTCATAAGCCAAATTGTATTTTTACACATCAATCACATATATACCATATTTCCAATCAACCAAAATATCATTTTGATACAAACCACTTAAAAATATATCATGTCAATTTTATATACTAACAAAAATAACTATTCTTCAATCAATTCAATTATCCTATCTCCATTTCTCAAAAAATTGTCCACCATATACTTTAAAAACTTATTCTCATTCAAATATTAAGAAAAATTACCAATGAGAATATAAACTTTATAAGAAACATTTGAAAACAATATCTTCATATTTATTATTATTCTTAAATAAATTTTTTCATCACTTAAATATCATTACAAATAATTTTATCGGATTAAATTAGATCAAGTTTAATCAAATTTATCATCTAATTCAACAAAAAAATTCAAATTAAATTAGACTACTACATTTTTTTTTAGATTCAATCTAACCCAATTCACTCTTGATAGGGTTAGATTGGATCAGTTAAATCATTGACTTAAAAAAATATTTATTTTAATTTATAATTTAAAATATTTTTATTAATTATTTTAAAATATAAATTATATTATTTAATATTTATTTAATTTAATAATTCAAAAATACACATTTAAATAGTAAAATAATTGAATAATAAATCATAATTATATTATTATTATTATTATTATTTTATTTAATAATTTTGTTTGAACTGAGTTTTGAGTTTAATATTCAAAATTGTTAGTCAAGATATTTGGTTGAATCAAGTTGACCCAATTAAAAAGGAAACTTAATCAAAATTGAATTAAACTGACTCATAAATCATCTAACTTAATAATAAATATTCCTACTTTTCAAATAATCATTCTTCAGTAATATAACTCAAAACTTTCTTACATATACGTAATTTAAAATATAAGAATTACTTTCAGCTTATAATCTAATTAGACAAAACTCTTTTTTACTTCTTCAAATCTTTATTGTCTTTTCCATGTCTGAAATTTAATTATTTTTAAAAATAACTTAAAAAATATGTATAAAATAAGTTTATTTATTTTAAAAAAATTATAAATAAAGATTTAAACTAATTTATTTTATATGTAATTTTATTTTTTCTAAATTAAATATTATAGAGAAATTACATATTTATTATTATTAAGGATTATATTTATTATGGACCAAGAATGTAATTTGCTTTTCTTAAAATCATTTATATTTAAATAACTTTTATATTCAATTGACAATTTTGATAAAGTAAATCGAATAAAAAATTGGTACTTTAATTTATAAATAAGTCAAAATTTTATACACAAATTTATAAATGACTACTTATACTAATCGAGATCATCCAACCAATTAAATTTGATGATGTAACAAATTACTTAATAAACTTAAATAATGTGCAATAAAAAAATGGAGGTTCTATTGCCACTCCTCATTCTTCTACCGTGACTCCTTTTTATTCACCTCTTTTCTATTTTCTTATTTCACCTTCTTCCATAACATAAGAGAGTAACAATAAAAAGAATAAGAGTTTTGGTGAAAATAGTTGATGCAGATAAGAGTTTTAGCGCTAAAATGAATTTAGGGTTGAAGAGGAAAGTAACCATAGAAGTAGATAGTTTGAGTGGGAGTTGCAATACACAACAAATTAAATAAGGATATTTTAAGAAAATAGAAAAAAAAATAAGTAAAAAAGAGTGGCAATAAAAAAATGAGGAATAACAATAGAACTTCCCTAAAAAAATACTAATAACACAAATATTACAATAATTACAAAAAGATAATAATAATTTGATACAAAATTATATAATTCTTAATATATTATTTAACTACAGTATGGATTCAACTTCTTACTTTTTTTTATCATTTATGATCTTAAGAGTTTTTTTTTTTTTTTAATTCTTAAAAAATATATTTAATTCTTATATTTAAGTTTCTTAAATTAAAGTGTCAAATCTTCCTCAATTTATCAATTAAATTAGATTGTGACATTATTATTAATTTTTTTTTTATTATTTTGGTTAATTTTGTGGAAACAAATGTATGAAAGGATATTTTCATTATAATCCTTGGTTAGGATTACATGGGCCATTTTTGAGGTTTGGTCCATTGCAGAAGCTAAGTCCTTTTAATGGGTAACCCCATGAAGGCATAGGAGAAATGGCCACTTTTCATTGCTGACAATTTATACTTCAAATATTAAAATCAACTAACAAATATATTGCAACTCGATTATGGATTAAAAAGTTAATAAAACTTTAAAAATATGATTGCATTTTTAAATTTGATGATGCTTATATGAGATAGATAAAAAGCTACCAAAGTTTATGTTTTATTATTTATTACTAACTCATGTAAATTCAATTAATCATGTCAATCTTACAAACACAAATTTTTAGTATTCGGTTCCTTTTAACTGTGTAATAATTGACTATTTTACTATTTTTCTAATAATTTTAATTTTTTAATTATTCATTCGATAATAGACTCAAATGAAAGTAAATTCTAGAAACTAAACTCAAATTAAAATAAGTGTTTATGAGTTTATTTTTTTTAATCTCTATAAAATTAAAATCGTTATTTTTTATTGTACTGTGTGATTGTTTATACGTTCAATAAAAGATTATTAAAAAAAATCACCTATGTAATATAATGTTAATATTCATTAATTTAGCTTAAAATAAATGTCAGAGACTTAAAAATAGTTGTATTTCGAATTTTAAAGAAATGAATTCAAAGAAAATTATCATAATCAAAGATGAAATTTTCTTATTCTATAATAATAAACAATAATTTTAAATTTTAAAAAAATAAAAATTAATAAAAAATCAAAACTAAAAAATGAGTAAAATCATATCTACTAAAGTTTTGAAACTTAATAATCTATAGAGCTAGATATTAGGAAAATGGCTATATCAATTTACACTAATATTTTAAATATAGTCTTATTGAAATTGTATATGCAAGAAAAGTAAGAATTATATGGTTGAATTTATGAATGAATATAAATATGTTCTTGTCCTTTCCTCAAATTCAATGGGGTCAGGCCAATTTCTGCAAAGCTGACAGCATATTCATATCATCATGTTAGGTGCTGCTGAGGGTCAAGAAATATTTTGTTCCCACTTGAAACAATTGGTACAACATCTTGTACTTAATAATCATCACAACCTTTTTTCTACCACAACCATCATTTGTTTTAGTTTTGAATTAATTTCATTTATATTTCAAATAATTTTCACTAAAGCATCACTATGATTTTTTTAAATGAATTTTTATATATTAAGTAGGTATATGGATCAAATATTAATACAAAAAAGTTTTAAGAAATCAAATATATCTAATTTAATCAATCATTTGGTAGTTTTGAAATAACAATTCTTAATTTAATCTATCATTTCATATTCTAAAGAAGACATTTGATACTGCAGAATTTTTTATTTTATATCTGAAAAGTTAGATTCTTGCATTTTTCATGAAAATACTTTTTTTTAGAAACATGGTCAAGAATCATCTCCGATAATATTATTTTTTTAAAGGGTAAATCAAACATAGAAAATATACTTAGCAACTTTAAACTTCTAAGTACTAGTTTTTAGATAAGGCAAGAAATACAAAAAAAAACAGGTGTTGATTCTGAATAGAAATATAACTTAACATTCAAAAGCTCTAAGATTTGAATTGCAAATATACTATTTCTAAGCTGAGGAAGAATGTACAATTTAAACATGGAATGAGCAAATTTTCAAACATCATCAGCATCACTTCCAGCAGCAAGAGCTTCTTGAGCCGCCATGTAGAAGCTTCCATCAGGTCCCAACACCTTATACCTTACTCAATAATAAATCACTTCCCATCAAAATTTTTTATTTCTTTCTCCCCTATCATTGGAATAATTTTTCAAAAGGACAAAATTTAAATGCAGTTTCTTTTGTGTTTTCACGTTGTTCTTTTAACCAAAATTAGAAACTCAGTAACATGAAACTAAAAGTTGTAGAGTGTGCCTAAATATAGATTAAGTAACTGGTTACCTTTCAAGGATAAACTTCCCTTCTTTGTACTTCTGAGCCTTCTCATGAGCAGCCTCCTAAAATGAAATACAGTAAAACATGTTGAGAATAAAAGTTTCCCAATGCCAATGGCGTTTTGATAAGTAGACAAGTATATCGCAAAACAGGAGCTTTAAAAACTAGTTCTTACATATTTCCATCCAACAATGGACCCACAAACAACACAGAATATGTCAACAACAGTGTGCAATCCTGTGATCATCATCCGTTCTTCTTTCTCGCCAGCAGTGACATTCACACTGTCATAACATACATTAACAAGATGTTATTTGAAGCATTTATATACAACAACTTCTAATATTGATCTTAATTTTTCAATGGCAATTGCAGTATTGGTGCATTCAAGATTTGGAAAGAAAGATAGAAGTATAAGTTTTTCTCAAAAATAATACAATTCCCACAACAAAGTAACGTTCAATTTTTTATAGAAAGGATATTTTATTGGCAGTAAGAAAGGGGGGTATGTATCTAGAGTCATCATGCATAAATATATTGGCACAACACTCCTGAAGGAATAAAGGTTCTACATCCACCTACTAATGCTTATGTTAATGTTGTAGTGAGCAAGTCAAATAACACTTACACTTTATTAAAAAGATAAGCTTTCCCATGCCTGCAATGGAAAGACTAAGAGAAAAGCGGGGTTAGATTGTATACAAGTTCCAAATTTTAATCATACTTCTAGTTTGCAGAAAGCACTGTACAATCAAGGATTCAAATACACATTGGCAAATGCTAATACCTTCCCAAGCAATAGACATAACATCATGTAGAGAAAACCAATCCTGACTGAAATAAATACCCCAACTTCGATCTTTTTCAATAAAATCATCATGCAGTAAATCAACAAAACTTAATGTGATTTCTCTTTTCCCTTCAAATTTACCTACTAAGAAATACCAAAGTAGTCTACAAAGGGAAGTTGCAACAAAGGGAAGTTGGAACAGCAACGATTCTAATCTTTCCCAAAACTTATCTCATTTAACAAGATGATTTTGCAAAAAAAGTATCACATAATCAGGGAGAGAATAATCTTAATGCTCTAGAAGTTTCATGTGAAGGCATCACATACCATCTCTTAAAAAGATTCAAATCAAAACATAGTAGGCAAATAACTTATTGGTTTATGAAATTTGAATACACTGATAGAGAAAAAAAATCCATAGTTTAAACAAGTTCAGATAGGGATGTTAAATGACAAAAAGATTTTACCAAGTCCTCTGGGACTAGGAGCAGGATCATTCAAATATAATTGCAAAGTTAAATTAGGAAATTCCATCAAAAGGTCAATTTTAGAAGTCTTCAAAGATATATAGAGAATTTGAAAATGTCTTTCAAACACTGTTTCTGATTCATATATTTATTGTCATGCCCTGTATGGAATTTAAGAATAAAACCATACCATCCATTTACATGGCTGCACCAATTACAATCGTCCTCAAAAAAGAATAAAACTATATCATCATTGAATCAAGATATTCATCTATGCAAGAAAACCTGTTGCTTAGAATCATCAGCATTTGGTCTGGATAAAAATAACAATCGGCATGCCATTACCAGTTCCAACTAATAAATACCCACGCGAAATAAAAAACTAAAAGCGGATACTTTATTACTCTCCAAACACATTTATAATTAGTCCAAATAGCCCATCCTTCCACAGCCAAAGCAAGGATAACATATCAACCCAACAGCAGAGTATAACTTACCCACTCAACACAACAAAAAAAAGGTACTGATACAAGAAATGATGCGTGACACAAATTAAAAAATATAACGTCATGGACATATATAAGAAACACTAATGAACATTTACTGCTGATGGTTAAAAGTAGAACAACAACAAGTATCTCGAAATTGCAACCATATACAATTGTATGTATTTGAAAATGTTGAAAAGGAAATTCTTAAAATGTGCTCTGTGAATATTTCTAATGGCAATGTTTACATGTGTCATTCTGAGTGTTAGCATAATGTTTGATACAGACATTGTTCAGAAATGTCACTGTTTCATAAACCCAAGGCGTGTATACCTTATCTGATATTTGTTATCCCCTCTTAAGTTTATCATACCCTATGTTCTTCCATTGTCAGCCTCTCTCTGGGGTGAATCACTACATCCCTCTCATTTTGATCAACGAGTAAGGAACATCATACAAAAACCTTACATATATATCAACTAGTTATTTAGCAAAAACCCAGAATTATAGTTAAAAAATTGTACATGCAGAGACCAAGAAATCAAATTAAAGTTCAGATTTAAACACCTTGGATATAATATCATCATGAAGAGCAAAATGTGTTTGGCAGTGTTTGCAGCTATAGAAGTTTCCTTCAAGATTGATCAAGAATGGTCTTCCCATGTCTCCCTTTACATCAATCTATCAACTTGGGACCATCCACAAAACAGTTAACCCAAGCACTCCTCAAAACACCAATGTAGAAGAGAAAAATAAAAAATAAAAACAAAAATCGCCAAAGAAAAGAAGCAACAAAGAGAACCCAGATAGAGTCACACCCAAAGAATTCGTAAAAATTTCAAATTTAAATGGAAAGCATGCAATGTAACCGGCCCAGAAGCCAAAAAGAAAAACAATAAAAAGTTTAAACGTGATTGTGAATCAGAAAATGGGTTTTGATGGAAAGGTTACCAAAAATGAGGAAGAGGAAGAGCAGAGAAGGTATTGTGAAGGAGAGAAGAGTGATAGTGCAATACAATTAATGGGTCTCTGAAATTTGAAGGTTATTAATTACAATGTGAAATGAAAGGGGTTATAAGTGAGAATGATGACATTCTTACGAACTGTGTGCCTTCTTCCTATTCCTATCTGCATGTCTTCAAAAAAAAAAAAAAAGTCATTTTTATCTTCTTTCACTCCACTAATTTTTCTGGTTTCACCCTTTTTTTTATTTTTTATTATCTTTTTATTTTACAGTGATATTCAGAATGTATATTTCATATTCTAAAATACCTATTACAGAATAAATAAAAGGTGACCCAATAAATTAATAGATTAAAAAAAATCCATATTTTTATGTTTATGCTATGGAGTCTAATAATTGCAAATAGAATTAGTTTTAATTTTTATTTTATTTTTCTTTCTTTGACAACAGCTTCTTATTATTAAAAAAAAAAATAGTCTATCCACCTTTTTTATTCCTAAAAGAAATCAAGTTTGTTAAGATATATTTATGATTTAATAATATTATTATATCAATAAAACTAATTTACTTTTATATCCATTGTTTTAAATATCTAAAATTATTCTTAGTAAACAATATAGATATTTTTTTCATTAATAATATATCAAAATCAAATTATTTGAGTATTTATCATTTTTATATTTTTTTATGTTAAAATATTTAATAATTTTAAAAAAATAATAAACTTTAAAGAGTTTTCAAAATAATTAATGATATAATTTTAGGTATTTTTTATAATTATATATATTTTCAAAATAATTTTTTTAAAATATTAGATTAATCTTATCTAAATATAATTTTAAGTTTTTTAATTTTTAAGAACACTTTCATCAAAATATAAAGCATAAGAATATTTTAGTTTAAATCTTTAAAAATATAATCAGTTTTGTATTCAATTTATTTAAGTAAAATAAAGTATTTTTTATTCATATTAATTTTGAGAAATTTAATTTAGAGATAAAGAAAATTAATTAAATATTTTTTACTTTTAAGTATTTGATAAAATTATTATTATATTTGGAAGTATAATTTAAGTGAATTAATGAATTAGTTGTGAAAATTATATTAGATATAGTGAGAAATTATTTCGTTTTAAGATTACTCATTTTGGTATATTTTTATTTTTATTTTTATTTTCAAGGAATGATCTTCATAAAAGTTATAACCTATATATTATCTAATTAATGAATTTTTGTTCACATAAAAATGATATGTATAACTCATTATATGAATTTTTTTTGTTAACTAAATATCAAATTATCAAGATTTTTTTTTTTAAATTACAAACTATTTGTTTTAAATGTTTTTGTTATGAATTTGGAGAGATGTTTCTTTATCCTAAATATTAACTAACTTATGTTTTTTATTTCACACAAAAATAATGTATATGAATTAAGATATGATTTTTTTTAGTGATTAAATGTCATGTTGTCAAAATAAGCAAAATACTCTCGAAATTATTTTTGTTTGGACAAAAATTAATTAGGTTCTAATTTGTATTAAAAAAATATATATGTGTACGGTGATTTAGTGATGTAAATTAACCTATGAGTTGTGACTAAGGTCACAAATAATTGTGATGAAAGTGATATTAATAAATTTGTGATGTCAGTAATATCAATAAGATTATAATGATAGTGTTACCAATAAATTTTTGCTTAAATAAAAATATTTCAAAAACATTTCGCATATTTGATAGAATCACCTTAATCACTACAAATTTCATATATTAAATTATACATTGGTTAACTAAGTGGCTAAAACTTTGATGATGATATTCTTCCAAATTCTAAATAAAAATATGAAAAAAAAATTATAATTTTAAAAAAACAGCTTAATCTTTAATTAAAAAATCATATTTTGAATTATATATATTATTTTTACGTGATATAAAAAAATCAGAATAAAAATAAGAAAATAAAAAATTATAGAATCATAGAAGTAATATTTAAAAAATATGTCTTTATTCATGTATCTTCATAACAAATTGAAGATTAATACAGTTTAAATATTTAATTCTGTTTAGATATGAAAATATATATATACATATATATATATATAATTTTGTTTATTTGTTGGATACAATATAAATAAAATGCAAAGAAATGAAAAAAATAATTAAATTATACTTTAAATTTGAATGTTCAATTTTTATTTTCTTAAAATAATTCTTTGTTTTTATTTCTTAAAACGTATAGGTTCTCTTTATTTCTAAAAGAATGAATATTTAAAACATTATAAAAAATATCTTACAATTATCAGAAATGAAAGATAATTCATAAGACAAATGACAGAAAAAAATAGTAAAAAAGAGAAAGATGAAAATATAATAAAAATAGTATATAACATATAAAATAAAATGAATGTTAATAATATAAAACTTGGACGTAATTTTAAATAAGAAAAAGTAAAGTAAACTTCTTAAAAACATATCTCAATCATTTAAAAAAAAATAATTAAGAAAATATATAAAAAATAAAAAATAAAACTAAAAATAATTAAATGAATAGCATGGATAATAATGAAAATCATAAAAGAGAAAAAAAAGTTATAGATAAAGAAATATAAAAATTTAAATAGTTTTAAAATATATTAAGACTATGATAAAAAAAAATCATTCACACAACAGTTTCCTTTATATACTGTTATAAATTATAAATTTATAAGTAACCATTATAAAACTGGTTTTGACTATATAATGTTTTTTTTTAATTATTAAAATTGATTTTGGCAAACCAAAACATCTTAAGATTTCATCATAATAATAACTACTTGTCATAATCGGTAATTAAATGGTTATAGTTTGGATATAACCTCTTCATGAGCAGCCCTGCATATCTCGTAAGAGAGTATCACATCACATTTGGACTAGCATCCATAGAAACATAGTTATGTTTCACTTTTTCTGCTTAGAAATGAGTAATTAAGATATCATTCATCCTATTTGTAACCCTTTTAGGTTACCTTGCTTAGAAGTAATCAACATTTGAGGCATCCAAAGTTTCTACTAACCTAATCAACAAGAGGTAAGTACTTCTCTTTTCCACTGACAACTTTAGTAAAGAATTGTTTCCACCATCTAAGGGAACATCATCAGATAATATTTCTGGTGTAGTTCTTTAACAATATTACTTGAGGACACCAAACAATAGAGTTCGGATCCAATTAAACAACAATGACAATAGCCTTATTCCAATACAGAAGATAATCCTCGTGGTGGACTACTCTTTTCGACAGCTCCTATTCTATGAGGAGGCCACACAACATGGGTAGCCCTTCCCCGAATTAGGGCCAAAGGAATCTGCAAATTTATCAGGTCACACCAAAATGATAAGATAAACCATTAGCCATTACCCACATTACAGCATAAATAAACTCCACAACACCCAATTAGAAAATATTTTCTGTCAAGGCTAACATTGTAACTTCCTAACTTTGTTAATTTGACTGATATATTAGCCTAGTGTCAAGGTTCGCCTAGGTGCACCCAAAGAGACAGCTACTAGCAAGTTGAAGCAAGCGGAATGTAATTAATTATTAACTTGATCTGGTGGAGCTATGTAATGTAATCTAATATGCTGAATTAATCAGAAAAACTCCTAAGCTCTACTGCTTCGAAATAAGTCAACACAATTGCAATTGACAGATAATAAACGTTCATTCTTGTTCTAGCAAAAGAAGCCTAGCTGGTCAAGCTTTGCCAGGCAATTATTTCGAACCATGATTTCTTCTGCTCATGCGTGACAGAAATCTTGAGGTTTTTCTCACAATGTAATACTAAACTAAAGTATGATTCAGAAGTCCTCTTCAATTTTATATTCTGTCATTTCAAGCATTTACTCCTTACACGAGACTTATTTTTCTTGCTTCATTTTGCATATCATAACAGTATCATGCTGGAAACTCAGTGATAATAGCAACTTACAGGTCCAAATAACCTTGAATCCATGCTAGAAGCTGTGTTGTCTCCCTCAACCCAACAATGTCCTAATGGAATCTGAATCACATCATGGTTATAATAATTACCATACCATTCACCAGGTAATGCAGCTATTCTCTTTATGTGTGTCTCCTTGTGATTCATTGGGGAGCTACAGAAGTTTCAGGGTGGCAATTAAACTTCCAAAAACAGCAAAATAGGTCTCAAATGTAAATTATAATAAAACATATCTTAGTAGTATAGTTCAAGATCTTAAATTAGCATCATTATGAGCAAGAGCCAACCAATGAATATAAGTTACATAACAAGAGTCCATTAATACTAATAAGCCGGATGGTATACATTAACAGAATGAACCACCCACTGCCAATAATTTCTACTGCGATGCAATATTAATCCAAAGACATGATAGCTCACCAGGCTCTACAGTCACCTGGTAAATTATCTTCCAGACATCATATAAAACAAAGGAAGATATGGCATATAAATGCAACTGTAATGTTAACCATACAACACTTGGAAAAGGATGAACAAAAATATTACCGGAAGACCACCACATCGCCATTGGAAAATTTGTAATTCCCGAGGCAAAATTTCTCAACCAAAACATAGTCATCTGCAGTATAATTAATGGTCAAACAAAAAACATATGCAATTGTAAAAGTAATTTTTTCTTATGAACCCCTTCAGCAAGAAAAATACCAAAAAGAGAATCGGTTTTAGGATTTAATGTGGGAGACATAGAGCCACCTCGAACAGGAACAACACTCACATAACGATCAGACACAGTCACAGTGATGACAGTAGCTGTGACGAATTTTTTAGTACAGTTCCACAGAAAACTACTTGAACCCATGTGTTTAGGAGCACACCTATGTCAAATATCCACAGTCTGAACCCAGCTTTCCACAGCACAACTAAAGGAAAAGGGCAACTGAAAATCAAACACACTAAAAAAATTACAAACTACAAGAAAATATTTTGGTACAGTTCAAATCTCAAAAAAGAATCAAACTAAAATTAACAAGAAAATTGGCACAGAAAAACCAAGCAAGCAAGCCACCAATTTAGACACACAATGAGAAAACCTAAGTTCAACTATATCAGAATAAGAAAATAGTTATCAGTTCAACGTAGTAAATGCTTAAGCAGTCCACCAAATTAGCAAGTTTCCAGAGTACGAAAGCTTAGAGGTTGGCATTTTCTTGCTTCTGCATAGCTAGTTCGTATGAATGTTAACCCTGTCAAATGTGATCCAATGGACCCCCTACAGTGTTGGAAGAAAATGGAACATGTTCATCAACTGGGAATTCTGAAAATGCCAAATGGCAAGGTTCACATTGAAGAGCCACTGAAAGAGGCAATATTTATAACTTGTACACTTCAAAAGCACACAACACTGACTTAGGCATTAAATCAGACACCTTACAAGCACATTGACAAAAGGGTAAGTATAAAAGTACAACCAAAATTTTCATTGAAATTAGTGAAGACCTTACATATCAAGCTATGGGTACGCTTTGAAGAGAATAGGAAAATTTAATTACCATGCAACGAAGAGAGGAATGAAACTTTGTTTTTATTAACTGAAAATGGTGTTGTGAGCTAAACAGTGACGTGAGAATGAAACTTCAGGGTCAGGGTTTTGTTGAAATGAAATGTTTGGGTTTTATTCAAATGAAATGTTTGGGCCTCGTGGCTCATTAATATTAATATTGGAGTTCAAGTGAATTAAAATTCCACGTTAAGTAGAAATAAGAATGTTGAATAGTATATAAGGGAAAAAGACACACAAATCTGTAGCTTTAAAATTTTGGGTAAGAGGTGGAGTCGTATTCACTTATATAGCGATGATTTATTCCCATTGGTTGAAAATCTCCCCAGTATTACCCTTTCTTGAATACCTACATACCATTGCAAACTGTGCCAAAATTCCTTAATTAGAGTTTACTTACGTAGACATTTTTAAATGAATTTTAAAAAGTTGTAAAAAATTACTTTTTGAGATTTTGTGTAATTTTTTAATTATTTTTTGAAAATTAATTAGAAGTTCATTAGTTTCAATTTTTCTTATGAACTTTTTCTTTATATTTTTGTATTTTAAAAATATAATTACCTTCAATTGTTACTGTATGTCTTACAAAATAGTTTTAATTATATCTATTTTAAAAATAAAACATGACTTTAATAACTGTGAATAAATTATAAATAAACGATTTATGTAAAATCTCTAAAATCTTTGTATATTCTCAAAAATATTTTATTAAAGGGTATAAATAAGAGTAATTTATCAAAACAAAACATCATAAAATAAAATAAAAATAGAGAAATATATATTTTACAGAATAAAGCATACCACAATTATTAATTATTAATTAAAATTAAAATATTAATATTTATTTTAATTACAATTATATTTTATATTTTATATTTCATGATATATATTTTTGTAATATTATGATAAAATAAAATAAAATAAATTTAATAATTTTTTAAAATTTTATAAATATAGAATTAAGCAGTTGTATTTTTATATAATTTTTATCGGGATGAGATATTATTAAATTTTGAATATGAAGAGATAGTGAGTAGTTAAAAGAAAAAGAAATATTCTATATCAATTTGTTAAATAAGTAAGTAATTTAATTGTTTAGGAAAATTTATGAAGATGTGTTAAGTTAAAGGTTTAGGAATTTGAAAAATAACTCTCCTACTAAAATGATGTTGAATTTTTGTTCAATTTGTTCGATTTAATTATTATGTTGTAATGAGTTTTTGACTAACCTAAGATTTTAGTTTAGTAGTGGAAGATATATGTTTGCTACAGAAGAGGAAGTGATTGATGGTGGAAGATGATTGTTAAGGTAATAGACATTGATTGAGTTTACCTATTGAAGTGTTAGATTGTTAGATTTTTTGTCAATCAATTGAAGTGCTAGATTTTTGGTTAATTAATTGGGTGTTAGGGTTTTGGCCTATTAATTGAGATGCTAGATTTTTAATCGACTAATTGAGTTAGGTTTTTAGGTTGATTTATAAGGTATTAAATTTTTGGGTTTTTATTAACTTATCAAGATGTTAGGGATTTAATTAACCTATTAAAATATTAGATTTTTAGCCGACTTATTAAAATGTTAGACTTTTGATGAAACCTATTAACAAACTTTTAATTAAACTATTGATTCTCCCAAATTATAACTATTGTTGGCTATATTATAATATTTTCAAGAATTAAAAATTAACACAATACTTTTATCATAAATCTTAATTATTAAAATAATTTTTAAATAGTAAAAGTTAAATTCCTACCTTTTTTTTTCTAAAAGAAAGATTTTATGAGAAACATAATTAAAAAAATATTTCTGAAAAAGATAGTTGCTGATTTTTTTTTTTTAAAACATAAATAAAATTTTCTCAAACTTCTAATTCACATAAAAGTTAAAACTAAACGCCTAATTTTATGTACTAATCTGGAAAAAATACTCAAAATGAAAAATAAAGTAACAATTTTGTAGTAATCTTAAAAAACATAAATATTTGGACTAGTGAACCCTTAAATTAATTCCAATGAAATGGGTATATAATATGGAGTGTGATCACAAGGTAACATGTATTTACAAATGGAGAAATTCCTGCACAAATTGAGAATCATAAAAATTAGAAATTTATAGGCATGAATGAGCTTTCTTCTAATTGGCAAGCACTAGTGGTGACGATATGACATGGTGAATATAGGGTCTGGCAATTAGAGGCAAACTTTCTATGTACATAAATAATCTTTTCAAATTTTCCTTGTTGATTGAAGCCGAGTCATTAATCTCACTGCTGCTAATGTAGATCCAAAGATCATCAGAGTTTACTCTTTTGAGGCTGTCTCGACAGAAAGGACAAGATTGAGATCTTGAGTGCCTAAACAAACACAGAAAACAAGAATCCTTAGAAGAGAAAAAAGAGCCATCAAATAATAACAGATATGATAACATATTTAGTAGATCATACACAGTTTGACTTTTGGCAGAAATTATGCACATTCACACGAGAAAAAAATAGCGACCTGATATTTCTGGTCACTTAAATTAAAAATGTTTAAGGAGAAGTAAAACAATTATTTGACTACAGAATGCTACAAGTATTGTAACAAAATGAGAAACATTAGATAAGGCCTCCAGATTCATGTTAACTACTAGGACTACAATAATGTAGCAACTCATTGGATTGAAATATGAATATGACCCATGTTAACCCTGCAGAAAAGTGACAGATTCTTTCTTCAATATTCACTTTTATTCTAGGCCTTGATAAATATTAATAGGTTTACAAATAGTCTCCAAGAAGGTTCCTTGACATCAATCATATTGAATTTTGATGTTAGTATGTTTCATTTGTTTGATTTAGCCTCATTATCAATCTATCAGAAATCACTGTTACTATGATTCTATGACTTTTAAGATGGTTATCAGAAATCTTGTCTTTCAGTATGTCTGAGAAGGTGTAATCTATGTAAAACAACACCCTTAGTTATTAAAACTATTCTGTACTAAAATTTTGTCTCAATTCACTCACCAGTCTTTGTAGCATTTCATACACATGGAATGATTGCAGTTAGGCAATACAACCATGCTATTCATCTCCAAGCAAATACCACACTCTTCTTCTCTTTCCAAGTCAATTTCAGAAAGCTTTCCTTTGCTTGTCAAATCTTTACGCTTAAAGTTAGTAGCGCATAGATGTTTTTGTTTCCGGTCTTCAACATCAGTGATTCCTCTGTGAAGTTGCAATAAAGAGGGAAACACCACACCTGTTATTATAGTAAGAGTGTAAAAGTAATCACATTTGGATCGTGAAGCACTTTTCCAAAAAAAGTCAGGTAAAGATAATAAAGCTTATCATATGAATGCACACATGGCATGATTTCAATATTGCTTTTCACTTACCATAGAACTCCTTTAGACTGGCTTTCCTTTCATAAATGGATATGGTTGTCTTCCCATCTTCATATGCCTGTGATAACCCCAATATATGTAAAGAGTTTAATGAATAAGCTCTGTCAGTGCAAAAACTTTTACATTATCAATCAATCAGAAATCAATATTACTATGACTTTTAAGATTGTTATTGTGAAAGACAACAAGTTTACCCTATAGAATAATTTGTGATTGAATAACAATGTAAAATTACTTTATACTGTTAGTACATACCCTATTTTCTGTGTATTATTCGCTAGCATAACAACAAAACAGCAACATTAGTTATGGTTACATTTTGCACTATCATATTTGATATGGAAAGTATGCTTTAAAATGGTATGCTTAAAGAAAAGGGTGTGCATTATCATATTAATAAACTAAGCCAAGAAGCAGGAAAACACCTTGTATATTAGAATTCTGAGCAATCCTAAGGCTCCAGCAAGGTGACAATCAGTCCACTGAATCAAGAAAAGGAAGAATTGAGCAGCTGGGCTGTAGGACAATCTCATTTGGAAGCAGGCACCGCCACTTGGATACTCAGAAGCTCTGATTCAAACCATATTTAGTAAGAAAAATAAGTTCAAAACCTTAGATAATGAAATTTTTTCAAATTTTTGGAACAGAAAATATTCAAAGTTGAATGAAACAATGAAGAAAATGGGCAGTTATGTAGCATTTAAAGTGGGCACATAAAAGCTTTTCTTATCTCATTTTAATAATAGAAGTCTTCACTACAATAATGTTTAAAAAAAATTGGAAAGGCTGGATCATCTCACAGCAGCAAAATGCACATAAACAATTGGAAACTAGCAGTGAGACCCGCAAATTCAAACATGTCTTATTACCCCATTCAAAAATTGAAAATTTATCAGCTAAAATAAGTGAAAATTTTGCAGGGTATTTGAACTTGGTACAAGAAGCACCACCATTATAGAAAAAATGCAAAAAGGTATACTTTAATCAACTTGATTGGGATCCTCTTCACAAAAAGAAGAGGTGACAATGCCACAAACTGAGGCATCCTTGATGGGAAAACAACAAAAGAATTGAATTGTCCATTGCTCAATCTCCTTCACATGAACACTTTATTCAAAAAGAAGTTCAATAAAGAAAAGCATACAAAAGCCAGTCCTTGTGTTTTTGTTTCCTTAATCCATATTAAATGGCTACATTCTGCAATCTCTTTTCCTTTCCTTCAACTTAATTTCCTATTTTGTCTTCTCCACCTCAAGAGTACAGTTAACTGGTCTTTTACACCAGTTGAAGCAAAGGAGTAAATTATTATAAAAAAGAAAAAGGAAAAGCAAAACCATGACATTGTAAGACAGAATCAAACTACAATGAAATAGAAAGAAAAAAAATTTACATCTAAATAGCTCTCCATACAAGGTTGCAGCCATTATAAGTTACAACCCACAATTTAGAATCCAGAAAGATAGCATCTTCTCCAAAAAGGCAGATATTTGAGAAAAGAGTAGCATTCAAAGTCACTTAATGAAAATCCAAGATAATCATAACTGAAAAGAAAAGAAAAACCTTGTTGGGTTTGAGATTGAAAAGAGAAAAAGGAAGAATTCAATTTACAGTGTATTGGCAAACTGGATGTCAGCTTCAAGAGCTTTGAGTGAATCCTTGAAAGATTTGCGCATCCTTCCTTCTTCTACCTCTCCTCTCTTCTCCCTCCTTTTCAGACCAAACCCCATTCATAAACTCTCAGAACAAAACCAGTAACATGATAAACCCACAAGCAAATCCCGTGACCCTTCTTCCTAGCATTAGTTCTATAGCAAATACTATATGAAACCCAACAAGTACCTCGTTTTACCCCTTCCTCGTACCGAACTAGTCACAAAAGTGAGCAATTTGAGATGGAGAGAGAGGGTAAAAAGGAGTTGGAAAGTTTTGTTTGGGTTTTGGCTTGAGTTACACGTAACTCTCGTTTGTGTTGTAATTGTACATACATGAACATATGTAGATGTATCTCACGTCATGGTGATGAGTTTGTTTAGAATATTACCCAAACAAAACTTATCCCTTTTTTCTCTTTCTTCTTGAGATTCATGCAAGATTCATTTGCTAGTTCCCCCTGATAAACGTTTCTAAGAGAAATTCTTTCTTCCTTTTTAGCTCTTCTAATAGAATTATAATTCTACCACTTTGCTTAATATATCATCTCCATCTCTCAATACTACTATTCATAGAATTTCTAGGTATTCACAGTTATTGTAACAATTTACATATTTTTATAAACTAAATCGTTGTTAGTTCTAAGCGTGATTATCAAAATGATTATCATTTCAAACATAATTAACAAAATAATTGTTTGTTAAGTATTGTGACAGCTTTGTTCTTCTGTCAGGGACATCACGTGTTTGTTGAATATGAAGTATTTTTCATTTGAATTCGATGATTTTGATATAATTTTTTTTCTTATAAAACACCTCAATATCTAAAAATACATTTTGAGAAAACAATTTCTTAATCATAATTGTATAATAAATTTCTTAATTTTTTTAGTAATCATCTAAAAAAATAATATCTAGTCTTACCTTTTATGAACAGATACTTTTTACACAATGATAATACATGGAAATTAAATTGAAATATAGTCCTAAAATTAATTTCAATTATTAAGTAATATGATATGATATTTCTTAATTACTTTGGTGTACTTGAACATATTTTCTAATAGTACAAGTGAAATGTTACAAGAAAGATTTTCTTGCTCGCAAAGCTTAAGAATTAAAATGAAAGGTGTTGTAAAATCTATGGATTAAGTTAACAATTAGAAAAAGTGTTCATAAGAATGATGTTATCCATATTTGTTGTGTCGGATTTGCTTTAACGTTGAAAGCGAAGCAAGAGATTGATTTGTTGGATAGTTTAATTGTTTACATCAGTTGAAGAGGATGCAATATCTTTTGTTCAATCATTCATTTTTTCTATAAACTTGAGTTAGTTAATCTTAAGGAATCTAATTTTCTTTTGTCCAGAACAATTTTGGATTGATAGGTTCCTTGGCAAAATAAAAGATGAATTTTGGACTATGCTTGCAAGTAACGTGATGAATCAATTGTTGAAGAAGCTACGTATCTTAACCCCTTGGATCTTTCAAATCATTATTATCATTGTTTATTCGCCATAAAACATTTCCAATTTTAATTCTTGTGGTTCTCAGCAACCAAATCATGTTGGTTTGAGTCCATTTCAAAGCATCTTTTATTTCAATCCATTTTTTTCAATCATAATGAATTTTTCTTTGTTTCACTTTCTAATATTATATTTTTTTATTTAATTTAAACTAATTTCAATCATGGATTAGAACAATTTATCTAATGAAAAATTTGTTTCATTATCAGGTAAAAACATGTTAAACTAGCAGCAACATAATACTGATAATAGAATCAACTTCTGGTGAAGAAATTTAGATGAACATGCCAGAAGATAAAGAAAAACTTCAAATGTTAAATGCATAAGAAAGAAAATCATCTAACAAGATAAATAAACACCCTTATAATATTTTTAGCATGAATCATTCATAAATTTTTCTTGTTCTTGATAGAAAGTGGTCAAGTACACACTTCCTTGTTACCATTGATTGAAGAAGTGACCATTTAAAGCATTTTTATTTGTTGATGATGACATGCCAACCCCCTCATTAATCAGAGATTGACAAAATACAAAAATAAATAAATAAAAAGGTGTAACATAAGGTGGCAACAAGACAAGCAGAAGTTATATGTTGCTTGCACTAAAGTGCTAGTAGCCCAGAACATCCTAACTCAGTGTGACAGCTAAAGATAGAAACAAAAGTTGAAATATTTATTTGCCCCAGTTTTTCTTGCATATTAACACATGGCAAACATGAATTGAAACTTCATCTAAGTTCATTTTTTTAAGTTAAACAATATATTTGTCACCAAATAGTTTGAAAATATGGTAATAATAAATCAGTATATATCAGCATATAGTTGATGATTATTATATATTAAGGAAGTTATGATACAGATGTTGTCGTGTCTGCTTAGAATGTGTCACCATCATGCAATTGGAGATTTAGTAAAATCATTAAGGTCTTATTGCCAATCCGAAAGATTGTTACATAATTATTTTATCAGTAAGTGTGACAGTTAATAAAATGATTAAATGTGATTTTAATAATTATTATAATTAAATATAATATTTAATAAATTATTTATTATTATAAAATTAATATAATAAAAAAACTAAAATTATATATTTTTAAAAATTGAAAGATAAAATTGATTAATCTAAAAATATATAAAAATAAAAAATATATTTAACCCTTAAAACAACTTATTCCCGTAGTTATAAAGAAAGGAAAGAATGTAATAATAATAAAAATATATTCCTACACCCAATATAGCTTGTGTGCTTCATTCACTTCTTTCTCTGCTACACTTTTCTGTTTTAGTTGGTTATCATAGTTGTATAATTTTAGTGTGTTTATATGGCAATTACCATTTCCCAGAAACAAGTTCAAGGCCACCCTTTCTCCCATACAGTGAATTGATGTTACAAATGACGCAATGTTTGTTGAGAGAGATACATACTTTGTTGCTTACTTCCATAGAGTAAAAGATGATAACTGAATACTCAATAGTCCAGGTAGTTAAAATTTTGGCTTGCTTGGAATGAAGTAGCACCAACCCAAGATACCATCCCTTCATCTAAATGTATTCTGTAATTGGAAAGCTAATTTGTCCATTTAATAATTACTACAAAGCCTATGATAATGTTTGGATTATTACTAAAATATGACCATTAGATGACTAGATAATCTATTGCATGCAAAATTGAACACCTCCTTATTGAATATTTAAATTGCACTACACAATTAAGCTTTGGAAGTACATGGGAGCATTCTGTCATCCTATTCTGATGGAAGAGCTAAGCATTGAAGTGAAGTTAGCTATTTAGGAACCTTTCCGTATAAGACATTGATCTATAGGAGAAGATGCATTTTATACTTCACTAAAGAAAGTGCATAATATCAATTCTGCTTAATCCTACAGCTAGTGAAAGACCACAAGCCAGAAAAATTGTCAGCTACAAGGATTTGGCTTTGAAAGAAAGGAATTAATTAATATGAAGAGCAGCAGTTGACATATTATAACTTCAAAGATTGAAAACATATTAGAAACTCTGGTTCTTTACCTGTAAAGTACGACAACTCCGCAAGTACCTACACAATTAAACGCATTGCATATTTGGTAAAATGGTACCACAAGACAACCATGAAGCTAGACTTTAACACCCTATACCCTCGTTTTCCATATCATCTTTATAGTGGGCAATTAATTTGATTAAATCAGCATTAATATCTCATTCAAAAGGTCAACCAATGAAATTTTTTATCCAGACAGAATAATTTATTGTTTTAAGACTACAGATAGCAGGATTAACCTAGCTGATACATCCACAGAAGTCCTGAATACCAAACATGAATGAACTTTCTCCCAAAAAATTGCACAAAAGAAAGATTTTAAACAAAATTGAGAACAAATGTTTTACAACAGGAGCCTCCCTAATGTATGTATCAAAGCCAGTATTTGGTATTCAATGTGTTAAGACTGTAAGAAAATTGGCCAACGTAAATACTGTGTCTCCCTTTGTTGAATATCTGCATGTCAAAATAGATATCTTGATCTGAATGCTAGCAAAACTGCTTACAGAATTTACAATTTGATTTAACACATTTTATGCCTCCGCTCTCAAGAAGGCCGTCATGATGGTCATATCGTTTTGCACTCTAAAACATCCTCAGCTTCATCATTTTAGAATTTAGAGAGGATTGGTATTATCATCAATAAAGAGGTTTTTGGGAACCTTTAAATTTAATTGCTGAGTATCCCATTCTGCATCTTTCAACTTTTGGATGAAATCCTCAAACCTTTCTTCCAATTCCATTAGGCTGTTAGCGATTTGATCACAAATATTAACATTGCTATCCCAGTTCTCACTTAGCCAGAAAGTCTGCCATACACTTCGTAATACTGAAACACCTGTGGCTCCAACCTGCAGTGTCATTATCAATGAGAAGGTACAGTAAACCTATCCAGCTCAAAAGTTAGGTACTCCTAAATTCCATAAATAATCCTAAAAACCCCATCTCCAAGACACCTTACCAATTGTTGGTAAGAAACAGCCTTTCCTCAGATTGCTGTTTTGTGTTTGATTCCTCAGGTTGTTGCTTCTTTGTACTTTTTCTTCATGGCATTAATGCCTTTTTGCTTGTTTCATTACAAACTCACTAATGTTGTCAAGTTGGTCCTTGAAGTGGCAGCTGCTCGTATTTTTTTTTTCTTGAAATAGTTCTATCCTCTTTAGAAATTTGGAGAAGCATCAACTTGAGGAAACAAAGACAATGCAGCAGATACACGTCCCCTCATATAATAGTCCTTATGGACTAGAAGTATGGAACAATGAACAGGACCAGTTAACTTGTGCAAATATTCAACTTTTAATTAATGAATGGTGGTGACAAGGATCAAATTTCAAAGAATTTGGTCAAAGAGCATATAAATACTATAAACGACCAACTATCCCCAAAGTGGCTTAAGTTGTGGGAAAGATCATGAATAACAATAAAATTTATGTCGAATGAGGATTGTTTTTCAGTTAATTCTCACAAGGGAATTTAAAGCATACCTTGAAAGAAACATAAAACCTCAAATCTTCTGGCTGCTGATTCACCATAAGAATATATTTCTCACTTGCATATAATTTTAGAAGTGCCTCCACCTGTTCTATTATAACATGATTATACAATTCCCACATTGCTTTATTTGAACAAAAGAGAAAATAATTATGAACCTCATGGTTTCCTTCATAAAATTGTGTCAATAGCAGCAATAGATCCTATACCATAAAGTGAGATCTCTCCACACCATCCATTTTCTCCAAGGGCAAGCCAAAAATTATTTTTGGCTTCATGAATTGCGGCCAAGCTAATATATTCTCTTCTCTGTTGCAATCTGTGCATCCTGAAATAAAGCCATTTGGCAAATTGAACATCTGTGAAGGGAAATAACTGATACAGCATACAATCGAATTTATCCGAATGTAACCTGGAACAGTGGAATGTAATACATATGATTTTACCAGTACGCGAGCACGCTTTAGATTTATCTGCAAATAGTTTAACAAAAGATAAATCACTAAACAAATCAATCATTAGGATAAATATTGGTGGATTTTCTCCCTTACTGTTTAGAGGAAATGGAAGGGATGCAACTGTAAAATAGTCTTTATGTTCCTAAGTAAGTGAACCTTATATATGAAAGATATTTGGTAGCCACCTATGCTAGAGAAAAGAAAAACAGCGCAGCACGGGTTTCAAATTCATTTGTTTTCTTTCCGATAATTTTTCCCTCTTGATGTACATAAATAAGCCACAAAGCAAGTAAAACGGGAAATAGAATGTTCATTATTAGTGATATTAGAATTCAATATCTTTACTTTACAAAGTCCCATATGAAAGGTTTTTCTACCAGCTTGTATCCATACAGATTATGTGCATTAGATTCCATATTAGATTATGCACTACATACTTACCGTGTTAAACTGGAGAACTGAAAGTGATTCGTAGCGTAGCCAAAGATGCAGAAATCGCACAATCAACCAAGTTAAGGAAAGCACCCCATATGATTTTACAAGGCCAGGTGTATCCTGCAAAAAAAAAATTAAAAGAATGGAATGTGTCAACTAACAGTGTCTTTGTGCCAAAAACTAAAGCCCTCCAGAACATTTATGTACTTTACCAGAATCGATATGCCTAAAGCAAGGCCAACCAGTTGGGCAACCACTTCCCAAACTTCTTCCTGAGAAATTTTGACGAAACAATTATATGAGGAAAACCCTTTACATTTTCAACCTGTGGTATATTGAAAATTGGTGAATCAAGTCCAAAACTGTTTTGTGAATCAAATTTGTATAGACTAGTTCACTCTAGATCCAACATCTTGACTTGGCTTTCTGGCTCAACAATTTGTCTAAGAACATAAGTTTTGGCATAACCTGACCTGGTATATGTAACTAAGAAATAAAAAAGATAAGTTATGATTTCATTTGGTCATGAAGATTAGGTATATTATATTAAGACTTTACTTAAGGCATCTTGCTATTAGTATAAAATCTGCCCATAGGGTCAATAACTGCTTCTCAGGGGTTACTTCCTTACCTAAGGCCAATAACACTTTAATATGATTGATTAGGTCAGTGAGTCAATCCCTACCCTAGAGCCTCATTAAAGCTTTTGGATTGAGATAAGAAGAAGGTGAATATAAATTAAGAAATCAAATCAGCCTCTATCATTGCTTTAATAAAGGGAGCAACCACAGAATTTTTCTACATGAGAAAAGTTCATGGAGGGAGAATTCAAAATTTATATCAATGCTTGAAAGCAAGAAAATAACAAATACCATTTCAGTTTTCATAAAACTATCGAGGCTTTATAGATGTATAATCACAAGAAAATATTATTACGAGAAATTACAGATTTCTATTCTAATATAAGTTTACAATGTGAGAGTAAACCTTTGCTGCTACTTCTCCAAGATTTCCTGAAATTGCAAAGTGGTTTTGAATCACACGAAAAGAAGGATCTTTTAGTCCTCTTGCTACAGCCTGTTTGAATGTCACACACAGAAAATTACACAATCACAAATACATTGGCTATCAAGCAATCCGTCTGTATACATTTAAATGTGGAATTACAACTGCTTTCAAATCACTATTTTCAGTTTTTACGTTAAAAAAATAATTTGCCATAACTGCTTACTTTCAATATGTGGTAATCATCATTTAGGAGTGCTTGGAAGTGAACATTTTGGCATTGTAAGTTAGTTGCTAGGAATTTGTTTGGGAGGATGCCCAGACAAGTGAAAAGAAAATTAGTAGCCAATATTCATTTGGAATGTGAAGAGAAAGACAAAGAAAGGGTATAATGAAAGGTCAAACTCTCAGTGTAAAAAAAGATAAAAATGGCAGGGAACCTACCACCATCTCCAAAAAAAAAATCCAATAACAACCAATTTTACAAGTTCTGTAGATAGCTAAATATAATTAATCTATATTTGAAAATGCACAACCTCATCAGCAATCAATATATCTATTTTCTGTTCCGTTCTTCCAAATAAACAGATGAGTAACCTGTGTTTGTTTTTCATTCTTTTCATCCTCATTCCCTGTATTTCTGACCTTCTTCGCTTTTCTTCTCCTTTTGGGGATAGAATTCTATCATATTTTTATTCATTTTCCTCCTTGAATAATAAAAGTTTAGTAGTAGGAAAAGGATAGCCAGAAAATGACTTTTATCCAAGTCAATTATTATTCATTAGATGTTCCCTTTTAACTCCATATCTTTGAAATATTAACTAATAATAGTGGTTGTTTTAATAGAGTAAAGATGCATAATAAAATACCTTGGTAAGATTTCCAAGAGATGCCAAAGGAAGGAAGTAACCGGGATATAGTTGGGTTGTCAGATCAAAAATGCTGCATGAGGTGTCAGCAGTGTAAGATTCTCTCTCGAGATCCCAGATTTTATTTTTATGTTTCCATAGGAAAACAAGGCATACTACACAGACCTTCCAGCACTGCCAATGAAGTCTGCATACATTCTCCATTGCTTGGGATCATCATCAAAAAGACTTCCAAACCTCCCACCTGAAAAAAAAAAAAAAAACCCAACATTTAGCTATAAATAAAAATTCATCTTCTCCTTCCTTCAGCTTACTTTGTGAATGCCATACCAATGAATAAGCGTCCAACAGCTCCAATGCCATCCTTTGAGACCCACCTAAAGTTATAGAGAGCAGGAGCATACAATCAATCACATAAAAACTAAATTAACAAATAACGGCAGCATGAAAGTATTTAAGATATTACAATATGCATATAAATGTTGTATTTGTATAGAAAAGCATAGGCTCTAAAATTTATGAGTCACCTGATGGCAGCAGCAGAAGCAGCTGCTGTGCTTCCAGAGAAAGAGCCAACACCAACAGCCTGTAGTTAAGTAGAAATTTTGACACAACAGACACGAAGCACAGTCATCATTCCTTGCATTTGTGGTAAAGAAATAATTTTATGCAAAAGAAGACATTGTTATGGAGAACATAGAAATGCACAAAACTTTGCTGCCCAATCACATAGAAACAAGAAGTAAAACATTTATTAGATAATTTAAAGGACCAGAAACAACTTTTAAAGGACCCGACTTCCTAACATACATCAGGAAAATTTAATCAGTATCAGAAAATGTACTCAAGTAGCAAGTACATGACAGAACTATCTCTAATGCACAAAAAGAACCATGTAACTTCACCAAATATTCCCAGAAAAAACATCCTCAAGAAAAAAATCAGTAGTTTGAGCAAGATTGGCATGCCTTTAGGAGACTCGAAGTGACTAGGGTGTGACAGATCCATCCAGTCACATTGGTAGGGAACTGAAGTAACATGTAATGTAAGTAATCATCTGAAACTGATCCTGCATCAGGACTGAGAAAGTTAAGTAAACAAATGGTTTGCCTCCAACTTTACATAATCACTGAAGTTAAAACTGCAGATGTTTCTATCTGAAACATCTGCTAGGGTGTTTAATGTCAATCACCAGGAAAGCCTGCTGGTAGGATAAAATCTTTGATTATGTCTGGAAGCCAGGATAGGCTTTCATCAGGGGAATGCGAATCGTGAAACTTGTTTGGCGTAGTAGAACTTTCCTTCTCGACTAGAAAGGTTTGCAACTGCGAATCATCACCTAAAACATATCTGCTCATAATATGAGGAAAAGTAATAATTGAAGCTTGGGTTATTGACTTTATTGAAGACAGACAATATAAAATTTATGTAATTGAGGAAATGGCGATAATAATAAAAAGCACAAGAGGTTGCTAGAATATTCCCAGGAACAACCAAACACCGACTATTATTTCCTATTTGTTCATACTTGATGAATGCAGACATTGAAATTGTATCTCAAAAGCAACGAGTATTTCCTTCACTTTCTCTTATGAAGTACAATGCGTATTAGCCTTCCATGATTACCCAACTTCATAACAACAAGTAATGCTAGTATGCTACTAACACAGAAACCTTCATGAAGGTACATTTACAGAATGTAAAAGAAAATGAAGGAAAGAACCCAAATTTTGGTATAGTTGAGCAAAAACCTCTTAGCAGTACCATTGCTATATCTCTCCACCAAAATCACCCGCGATGAAACCTGACCTCTGAAACAACAGAAGAAAATAAAATAATACTATAGATAGTTTGTTGGAACAGTGAAACAAATCAAATTCAAAAGTTCGGCTTGCTTAAGCAGATAACCCTTGAAAAGTTCTCCGAAAATCATTTTTTTCCTTCTGTCACAGATAATTTATCCAAATTTTGTTGACAGAAATTGACCACTAAAATCAAGTGTTTCATCAACTTGCAAAATTTCTCTTTCCCCAAGGTAATTCCACTATTTTCCGCTCTATAACAACTGATAAGTTATCCACATTCCCTTATCCTCTATAAACTACTATACTTTTTTGGTGAAGAAAAAAAAATCAATATTTTCTCCACAAAAATCTACACTTTGAAGTTTTTTTAGCAAAACAAACAAAACAACCAAGGAAAGATGTATCAGACCCCCCATTATCAGCATCATCTTCGAAATTGGAACGCTCAGAAGAGCATAGAACATGAAAGCGACGAGTTTTAACTCTCTTTATCTTCATCTTCTCCACCTTCATTGTAGAATTGAATGCACTTGAAGAGAATGAAAATTGCAAGGTGTGAGACATTGTAAGAAAGAACAAACGTCGAAGCTTCTTATGTTTGAATTATTAAACTGTTAAAAAAATTGAAGAGTATGGTTCCTTGCTTCTTCTTCAATGTGTCTATGGCTCAAACTAACATGGTTAACACTATCCCCAAAACTGGAAGAGAAGAAAGAGCCACGAGTCGAGTCGGGTCGGGTCAAACATTAGCTACTGATATGCCCGTATTTAGTTCTGGGCTTAATGGATATGCCCGTATGTAGTTCTGGGCTTAATGGATAGGCCCGTATTTAGTTTTGGGCTTAATGGATAGGCTGTATTCAGTTTTGGGCTAAAAGAATTTTATTGACTGCTACTTTTGAAGTTGTAAAATATTTCTTTTCAGTTTTCGACATTAAATTAATATAAAACATATTTTTTAAATATTTAATCAGTATTTGGATCTATAACTTTTTTTATTATGTTTTATCTGTTTTAATTCAAATTAGAATATGATGTATTTTTTTTACATGAAATATGAAGTATCTTATGTATGTCATATCAATTTCTCTATTTAATGGTTAAGTTTACATATTTTTTATATATTTTTTAAAATATGATTTTATTCATTCTTAATCTGTTTTAAAAAATAATTTAAAGTTCTGAAAAATTTTTAAAATTTTTTTTATTATTGTTAATTGTATTTTCTGTCATAATTATTATTTATAGTAAATTTAACACTAAAATTAAAATATGTTAATTAATATGATTCAAATAATAATAAAATATTTTAAACTAAAATAATTTAATTACTTTAAATATATAATTCAGTTAAGTAATGTATTTATTATTTTAAATCATACAGATAATTACATATATTATTCTTTATTTTCCATTCAATGATTCACTTTTCCTATTGTGTTTTCTAAAAAAATTATATTTTAATAAATTTGTTTAAGATTTTTAGAATTATTGATTATAATATATTAAAATTATATGAGATAAAAAAATAACATTATTTTCTTTTTGTGCCTTTGTTTATTTTAAAAGTAATTTAAAAAATAATATTTGATGAAAAAATATATAATTATTGTTTATAAGAATATATTTGTCACGGTGTCACAGTGAAAACTCAAAAAAAAAAGATTTTTAAAAAGGGAATTACCATCAATATTTTTTATTATCTGGAAACAAATGTTCTATAGAAAAGACATGTCCATTGAAAAATGGTTATTCTTAATTAATTAAATAAATCACTTATAACTTCTAAATTATTTATCTTACTCTAAAAAAGATAATATACATATATTTAATTATAATATTATTTTTAAAATATATATTTTATTTTATGAAGGTATTTGTTGTATCAGAGTATCAGAATATACATAATTTTTGTAAGGTATTTTCGTTATATTTTGTTATTTTCATTATTTCACAACATGTCATAAATAAAAATTATTTTTCGATAATAATGATTCATTACCAGAGTTTAAATTATATTATATATGGTATAAATTTTTTATATAAAAGGAATAATTAGATTATATCTTTTCATCTTTTAATGCATAAGTGATAACAATTTGATGTATTTGAAAAAAAATTCTTAATTAATTTTAATAACAGTATTAATAATTATAATATCATATAGAAGTTTCTCTTTGTTAGCAATTTAACAAAATATCTAACTATTAATAAAAAAAAAATTATTGAATGTAACATCATTTTGTCTTTTAAAATATTTGAATTAAGTTATGAATGAAAACTTCAATTGAAACTGCTATGAAAAATATTGATAATTATAATGATATTTATAATAAAATATGTATTTATAATTAATGAAATCTTACAATAATAAAAAATTAATTAGACAATCTATTTTGAATTCTTAAGTCGAAAGATATAAGTGAAGATAACATGTTATCTTAATAAATTATATAAACACTTTAATTTAACATTCAATTCTTTTAATGAAAAATATTAAATAATGATAAAAAATCCATGACAAAACTAGAAACGTAAGAAAAAGAGGAGCACCAAAATAGTATAATAATTAAATAACTAAAAAGTTTTATTAATTTTAATTATCTTATAAGAAGATGTGTAAGATGAAAGTTACAAGTCACTATATGGACCCAAAATTTCTTAATTAAGACATTATTGACAACTTCAAAAAGTCAAACTTCTTCTAAGAAAAAGTGGTCCAGTTTAAACAGAGACAAATAAATGCTCTCTACTATTTTTAAATTAAATGTGAATATGAAATTTCTATAAATTACTTGAATATAAGTGATTCTTTTTTTTAATTAAGAATAATTTATTACTTTTCATATATTAATCATATAAAGATTAAACAAATTAATATTAATCATAAATCAAACCTAAATAATTATAAATAATTATCTTTTAAGATATTCAAATAATAATTATAATTTATTAAATATATCATAGTTACATTCAATATATCATTATTCTAATTTAAAATAAAATTCTAAAGTCAATTATCATCATCACTGTTCTTTATTAAACATATCACCGACATAACACTACTATTCTACAAAAGGAAAACTCTGTCATTATTGCTACAACATGTCTCATCTTATTTGGTAATGATAAATATTTAAAAAAAAAATTGTTATAACTTTCCTAATTTTCTCAAAATTAAACTAAATTTTTATATTTTGAAACTGATGAAATCAGTTTTTTATTTTTTTCTATGTATGTGATTTTTATCCCTCTTACTAATAATCTATTAGGTGATAAAATCATGTACTGAGAAAACAAGACATGTTTTTAAAATTTTTATAACTAATTTTATTGTTTTAAAAAATATAAAAAAATAAATTAAGTTTAACTCAAAATACAAACACTAAATTTCAAACTACAATATTTTCCTATTTCGAATTTCGCCGCCTCTTAAATGCCACTCTGTCAGTTGCCAACGATTACCAAATCCCAAACATTATTTTATTATTTTTAAATAAACGCTTAATTCAATTGATGAAATTTTCAACAACCCAATTTAATATTTAAGAAAATTAAAACTCCCTTTGTAAAATATAAATATTTTAAAATTTACTTTAAAATTTATTAATTTTATCTACAAAATATTAATAATAAGAAAATATCATAATCAAATACGTTAAAAAGTAACTTTATCATCTCGATCGATGAAGCCGACATGTAACTGATTTGGTCACTGTATAAAACGGAAAACTTGTGGTCACTATTATAACATTTTTTTTTTACAAATAAAAGATAGAGAAATTTTTAAAAAATCATATTTATCATTTAAAAATATTAAGAAGTGATAAAATAAAAATATTTTTTCCTTTCAAATATGGTATTTTATTAAATAAAAAATATATTTTCTTTATTGTTTTTAATAGTTCCTTTTATTAGAAACTCATAATAAACACTGACAAAAAAAAAAGTCAATGAATGTAAAAGAGACAAAAGAATCCAGAGAATCCATTGCAAGCGATGAAACCGACCCACATACACCATTCACCTCCTGCAACCACTTATAATGGACTTGTTCAGTCGTTACATTTAACGATGTGTTTGTTTAAAAAAAAGGAAAAAAGAAAACGTGAAAATAGACAGGTGAAGAAAAAAACAAAAAATATTATTTAAATTAAAAATCACAAAAGTTTAAATTAACAACTTCCTTTTTTTTAAAAGAAAAAATAGTTTTTGCCAGAACTTCTGTAAAAATTATTTTGAAATTAAGTTATATTTTTAAAAACTATTTTATTAATCTTAAAATGTACGAATAATTTTATCATCAAGTTGTACATAAGTTCACATTTTTTATATTTAAAAATCAAAATTGCTATTAATTAGCATACTGTACAATCAAAATCACCATTTAATGTGCAAGTAGACATGAAAAAACTTCATCAAATATATATACATATATATATATATATATATATTATTGTCCATTTCCTTGTTGCCAAAAATCTGAAAAGTCGTAATTTCTTATCTCTGACTGTATCTCGTGACTTCTTAATTTTTACGAATGAGTCGTATTTAAATGTATTTTTGAAAGCTGGTCAATTATTATATATATAAAGTTTTATAATTAACACTTGTAATCTAAATGAAACAGATACTTACACTCCCTATAAATGGCCTTGTCTAGCGAGGGAGCGTTCATCACTCATAAATATTGTCTCTAGTTTCATCTTTTTTCAACCCTCTTCCACAAGAACATCACAGAGACTGAGCAACTTAGAGAGAGGAACATGGCAAATGGGAACGGTTCCTTGAACTTGAACCCATCAAAGGACTCCAAGGGAAAGACCATCACTTGCAAAGGTTTGTAATATTAATCCACATACTTTTTATGCAAGAAAATTAGCAAGAACACAAACCCCTTAATCTCTTTTTAATCTTAATTTTTCATCGTCATATTCGATTTTCGTGCTTATGTGTGTTGTTATTGTTATTATCTGTTAGCTGCTGTGGCTTATGGTCCTGGAGAACCCTTCGTGGTGGAACAAATTCTTGTTCATCCTCCTCAGAAATTGGAGGTTCGAATCAAAATCCACTACACTTCCATTTGTCACACCGATCTCAGCGCTTGGCGAGGCGAGGTTTGAACAATTTAATCTCTACATTCATTTCTCTATATTAGTGTAGCATTTGATCTCTTCTTATCATTCTTTAAAACCATATAGCAAGTTGTTTTTCTTATACTATTCTTTGTTTTTCCTTTTGTCTTTTCCGTTGTTCTTACTGTGATCACCCAAAGAACGAGTCTCAGCGTGCTTACCCTCGCATCTTTGGCCATGAAGCATCCGGGTAAAACATAAACTAAACCATTTTTTAATTATATTATTGGTTGATCATTGTTATGTCCTACTCAGATTGGAGAAAATAATGAATAGTAAAAGATTTCAACTGTGAATAATTTCGGTTCAGCACGCATCCTTCTGTATTTTTTAAATTATATTAACAGTGTAAAAAATATTTAGAGTTTGTCCATAACCATCTCTACTTAAAATTTCATTGACTTTTTCTATTAAACGACATTTTTATTCAAGATTCAGGTTCACTCTATCCAATTGAATATAGCTAGTAACAGTTTAATTTGGTGATTGGAATAGCAGATCTGCATTTTAAACATGGAAGTGGAAGATAATTAAACTAAATCTAACTTCAATGTAGATCATATATATACATGATATATATCAAATTATGTGAAATTAATTGTACAGCATGATTGTTACATATTTGAACTGAGTAAGATGAAGTGAGTATGGTTTTGATTGAAGTTTGATGAGTTTGTGAAGGATTGTGGAGAGTGTGGGGGAAGGGGTTGATGAGGTGGAGGAAGGGGACATAGTGGTGCCAATATTCAACGGAGAGTGTGGAGAGTGTTGCTATTGCAGGTGTGAGAAGAGCAACATGTGTGAGAGGTATGGGGTGAACCCCATGAAGAAGGTGATGGAAGGGGATGGCACAAGCAGATTCTCCACACTCGATGGAAAACCCATCTTCCATTTCTTGAACACTTCAACATTCTCGGAGTACACGGTGGTGGATTCGGCCTGCGTCGTCAAGTTTCGTCCCTCCGATCACACTCTCACCCTAAAAAACCTCACCTTGCTCAGCTGTGGCGTCTCCACAGGTTAGTCAAACCCCACATACTTTTAACCTTTTAACTAACCACTTATTTTCTTAACTCAACACAAAAATAATAATTTCATTTTATAACAACATTTTCTAACATTAATTCATAAATTTCAATTCATATTTCTAGTTTTTATTTTATTCTCTTTTTCATCTATGTCTTCTTTTTTCTATCTTTTTTTTCTTGTTCTTTTTATTTCCTTGTTGGTATGTTTATGTATAAGAGGGAAAATGTAGATTTTTTTAAAAATGATAATATAGTTTTAATTTAATTAGAGAGAAAATGAAGAGAGAGAAAAAAAAAACATACATTTTCCTATATATTTGGGTTTGGGTTTATTAAGTATTAAACAAGGTTTTTTTCTATTAAGGTAGAAGTTAAAAAAAATAACCATTTTTTATTGAAAAACTAAATTATTTATTCTATTATAAAAATTATTACTACATTTTTAAGAATTAAAAATGTCAAATTTTTAATCAATATTTTTAAATATTCGAAAACCCAATTAATTTTCACTGTTTAATTTAAATAATTATGGTTGACGACCAATAACAGTGTAAATCTCTCTCACGATTTCACTGACTCACTTCTGTATGAATCTGACATCTTGCATTGCGTACGAAGGTTTTGTTTTTGTTTATTTGTGTCTTCATGTTTCAATTTTGAACGTTTCACGTTTCATGCTATTTTAATAATATTTAAAAAAGTTGTACAAGATCATCTTAACCTTTAAAAATGTTTTGGTTACGATAACATTAAAAATAAACATGGTATGAAAAATTTGCTAAAGTACGAGGTGATTACTGATGAATAAATATTATAAATTTTCAAAGCAAACAAACTTGACCAGGTCTTGTTGAATTTTATTTTCTTCTCTTTTCTTTCTTTCTTTATAAAAAGACATTTCTTTTCAAGTGAAACAGTGACATTTTGACTCGAAATTTGGAATTTTATAAAATGAAAATATCCATTCTTCCATTCCATGTTGTGTAACACACTTTTTTATTTATTTTTTATATTGGTTAAATTTATTAAAATAACAAAATAAAAAGAAAGTTAATCAACAATAAAACGTACTTTTTATTAAAAAATATGTTATCAATATTGACACTCTACTTGCACTTTCAAACTTGGAATGTATAATTAATAATTATATATGTTTCTATATATAAATTTAGCATTTAATAATGCATCACAAAATTAATGAAAAAATAAAACATATTTAATCTATTATAAAAAGAATCATATTAATTTGCTAAGAGTTTAATATCTGTATATTATTAGTAAAAATAGTTTATATCATTTTACAGTCATAAATAATTATTAATATTACTTTTAAAATGATTAATATAATAATAAATTTATCCTATAAAGTGATTTATATTGAACATGACATTAAATTATATAACTGATTTTTCTTTTATATTTATTTATTCATTATTATACGTATTTTATGTTACATTTACCTTTTTCTATTTCGTATTTTCTCATATTCATTACAAAAATTACAAAATCGATGTGCTGTTGTTCCAAGCAAAACATGTACGGAGGGAGATCTAAGGAATAAGTGTTGATAAAATTGATTTCGTTTAATATTTTTATAATATTAAAATAAATGAATTTAATTATTACTTTTTTTTAAGTAAATGATATTTTATCAGTCAAAACCCGTATTTAATAAAATCTCTCAATAGAGGAATATTTATTTAAATAGAAAGTGAGAAAAATTTAATAGAAATGATGAAGATCAAAATTTATTTAAGATAAATTGATGTTTATGATTGTGTGCATGGTTGATGTTTTTTTTTGTCTAGAAATTTGGAGTCATGAAAATAGAATAAACCATTTTGTATCACATCGATGTGTGGCTGGGATAACGTGACAGATATGAAACCATTAATGGATGTGATGTGATGTGTGATTGTGAATTGTTCAAAGAGAATTAATGGTTGGGTTAGAGGGAGAGATATACATTATTGAAGAATAATAAAGAAGGAGGTGAAGAGAAGAGAAAAAACAATATAAATAGGTAAAAGTAATATAATAAATTTTTTTATTATTTTTCTTTCTTTCCTACCTAACACTCCATCTTGTTTTCATCTCTACTCATGTTTTTCATCTTTTCAACCTAATTAAATATGAATCTTTTTTAAATAATAATGAAAATTAAAGTAATGGGTGAAAGTGAAAATAAGCTAGGATGCTTGCATAGTTCTTATTTTTTGCTAAACATAAAATAGGTGAGTTTTTTTGAAGATGGTTTAATTTATGTTTTTGTGATAAAAAAATAAAAAAGAGTATTTGTTATGAATAATTATTATGGAATGAATAAAATGTAGGGGTTGGAGCTGCTTGGAATACAGCAAATGTGGAAAGTGGTTCATCAGTGGCAGTGTTTGGTTTAGGAGCTGTTGGGCTTGCTGTAAGTTTTTCTTTTCCTTTCTTAAGAATATATAATATTAGTATTTTTTATTCCTAAATTTAATATTTAATATATTCCTAAAATGATTAAATATGATTTTAATTATTATTTATGTTTAGATATAATATTTGTTTATTACTATAAAGTTGATAAAAATATTAAAACCAGATATTTTTAAAATTTGTAAGACTAAATTTTTCCTTCTAAAAATATAAAAATTAAAAATAATTTTCAAAACAAATATAGGAAAAAAAAAAAAATCTAAGGAAGATGTTATTTTTCAGGTTGCAGAAGGGGCACGAGCCAGAGGTGCATCCAAAATAATTGGTGTAGACATCAACCCTGCCAAATTCATCAAAGGTTATTATTCTATCTTAGGCATTGTGCGAATATATTTTTTTAAGTATCGTTTATAAATTAAAAATCACTTTTTTAAATAAATTAACGCAAAAAAAAAATTCTACAAATTAACTTTTAGTTTAACTTATAGACAAGTTTAAACTGGTATTTAATTTTTTTAATTCATTTTAGAAGTTTGGATTAGATAATTTAAAGCTTTATTTGAAATCTTAAACTTCTTTTGTTTTACCCTTGTGAACAAGTTCCATTGTATTGTAATTTATAAATTGTATTCTCTTTGTACTCAAAGCCCAAGCAATGGGAGTCACTGATTTCATAAACCCAAAGGATGAAGACAAGCCGGTATACGAGGTTAGCATTTTCTGTCATCTTACTTCACAAAATAAAATATCATGCACCTGCATTTTTCACCAACAAAAACAGTAATTATGTTCTTTTTTTTGCAGAGAATAAGAAAAATGACTGATGGAGGTGTAGACTACAGTTTCGAATGTACTGGAAACCTGGAGGTTCTAAGGGATGCATTTTCGTCTGCTCATGCGGTATATGGCTATGTTCAAGCTAGCTTTTTAAACCCTTAATTATGATTCTAGTTTCATGGTTATAATAAATATTTCAGCTATATTTTATAAACTTATTCCTTAATGAGAAGGATCAATCAATTTCAGACTCTTAACATAAGATTTTACTATTTAAAACCATTGTCTTACACTTTCCAATTTCGTGTCAATTTTTGTGCCACAGGGTTGGGGATTGACTGTAATATTGGGAATTCATGCATCACCAAGTTTGCTTCCCATCCACCCGATGGAGCTCTTCGATGGCCGCCATATCATTGGATCAGTATTTGGAGGTTTCAAAGGGAAAAGTCAATTGCCTCATTTTGCCACACAATGTGGACATGGAGTAAGAAACAGCACTACTTGCCATTTCCTTTTACAAAGAAATGAAACTATGCAATGAATTTTGATGAGCACTTTATTCTTATGCTTTATTCAGATTAACAGAACTCATGCATGGACTAATATTTATTTGTTATGGTGTTGGCTAACCATTTAGGTGGTGAAGCTGGATAATTTCATCACTCACGAGCTACCCATCGAGGAGATAGACAAAGCCTTCGATCTTTTGATCGCAGGGAAATCACTGAGATGTCTTCTGCACTTCTAAGAAAAGAGGCGCTGAGAATTATTATGATATATCTGAATTTGTTCAATAGAAGCATATTTAAATATGAATGTTTCGTAGTCTTGGAAAGGTCCTAGGGTGCTTTTGAACAGTGTACTAGAGCCGAGAAAGAGAATAAATGTTTAGTGTACTCAGCTTTGTTTCCCTCCCATCGCATTTTCTTTATTCTTTGCAGCCCACAATAAACACTTCCTTAGAGGATACAATAAGAACCAGTCTGAAACCACCATATATATTCACAGATGTAAAAGGAGAAGTGCGAACAGTGTATACCATTTTCTTTTTCATATTCTGTCGCCCAAAGTAAAACATACCAGAAAACTTACAGCATGAAATCATAAAAAATTACATAGCATTTACATAGCACCTAGCTAAAACCCATTCTACAAAATTTCAGCCAATGGATGCAGAAACATTGGCAGATGGATAATTATAATCACTTCTCGCACATATAGGAAAAATGATACCCACAATTAATGAGAAGTTCTATAGTGACTAGTATTAATTCCAAAAAAAAAAATTCAGGGAGAAAACCGGCTAAAACAATACCAATTTGAAGTTCAGAATCATTGATTGTTAGTGTTCTTGTGCTTGATGCGATTTTCCTCTGCAATTGATTGAAATTCTTTCTCACTAGCAGCAATTAGGCGCTTAACAATGTCGTATGTAGTAAGCTTGATGCTTCAGAAAAAAAGAGGAAGATATAAGAAAGTAATTGCATGAAAGCATAAAACTTAGGTGTCAAAATGGAAAATCTGGATAAGGGAAAGAAAATGAGTATTGCAAAAAGGTAACAGGGTCAAGATACGATAATCTTAGTTCTATACACAACAGAAGATTCCAGGAACCTGCTGTTAGGTAGGGATTTTAGAGCATTGGGAACAAATCCCCGATACAGCCCAGCAATTCCATCTCGTGCCACAATACCTGCATCAACAAAAGTATAAATTTGTTTATTAGGTGATCAACAGAAGAATAAAAATACTTTTAAGAAATTACCATTTTTTAAATAAATTCCATCTTTATTGCCGGCTGATTTTAGTTCGGAGGGAATATTTTGGACAAATTAATTCGTACTTGTCTTCATTGAATGAATGTGCCAAATAACTCCCATAAACTACTAGTAGGTATATTAACGACATGCCTTAGCAAACATCTACGAAGTTCCCCTCATGATATATTACAAAAATTCAAATAACTGACCATCAAGTACACCCTCCTAGCATTTCAAGGTAAAAAGTAACGAAAAGCAACGAGTGGACAGACAAATACATTGGTTGACCTCAGCCTGATACTGAGAAATCAGTAAGAGTATTGATTTCTCAAATATATAAGGGATGAGCAGTGAAATGATCGACTTTACTGCTTTAGTTAAATAGAAAATTATTTATTTAAGAATGGGAAGATTCTTAATATAATGTAATTGTTGTTCTACAATTCTTCTTTAATGGTATATGTTTGATATATGGAAGGAAAGAAAAGGAAATGAAAGAAAAAGAATAGCTGGTGAATGCTATTATAAGTTGGTAGCTAGAAAAGAAAGTTAAAACTTTTCTTTGCTCTTGTTTGATTGTCTAGAAAGTGAAAGCAAAGAAAAAAAAAATATATAGAATGATATAAATATCCTTATAAAAGTAATAAATATGCAGAAATAAGGGTATCTTTTAAAAATATATACAGCCTTTCCTTCTCATTTCGGTTTGGTTTTGGACAAATGATAAAAATTAGCGAGTCATATATTTTAGCTGTTCTTTCTGTCACTTTTTAAAAGGCTCCAAACGGATGGAAGGAGCATTATCACGTGCCTTTTCCATCCCTATTAAATTTGTTCTTCCAGACTCCAGTAGCAGTTCCAAACAAAACGTAAGGAATATAAATTCAAAACATCAATAGATGACTTGATTACTGCAGCTACAAACAATAGCTGTGCCCGAAAAAATAAAAGCAGAGACAATGTTACAATGCATAATCAGATTTTTTAATATATTTCCCTAGTAAACTTTGCATTCTAATGTCAAATAACCAATATGGCTTATTTTTCACTAATGGGCATGCAAATCAAGTGATTGAGTGATTATATATTGCTGATGCTAAAATGTAAGCAGGAGCAATCCTCACCTGAAAGAGCATCTAATACTGTCTTATAAGGTGTGCCCTTCAATTGCATCTGCCTTCGAACAGTGTCCAGAGGATAGCATGTAAGTGTGGCAAGAGATGCCGAAAGGACAGCTGTGAGTATAGATGTTTCAGTTCTCTTTTGGTATTTCTCAGGCAATGACTTCTTTAATCTATCATGCATAGAAAGTCAGGATGTTTAAATTTCAATATCCAAGCTCAGTATCTCTCAATTTAATTAGAAGATATAAGATTAGTAATGAACTTACAAGTCAAAAACACAAAAGTTTACTGCAATATAAGGAGCTATTGCAATTAGAGAAGGCCCAAGCCCACGATAGAAAGATGCAAATCCTTCCTCCCTTAGCATGCCCAAGGCAACCTGGAAGAGACACAATATGGTTGATCATCAGAGGTAGATATTGCTTAAATACTAAATCAGTTCAATCATACCTCTGACATGGTTCGATAACCAGGATCAACAGCTAATCGCAATCTTAGAACATCTAATGGGTAAGTTATCTGCATGGATATAATAAAACATTAGATACGTAGATGGATATTTGGACACATTAATAAAATAAGAGAGCAAAATAAAAAGAGATATCAACAGTATTATAAATATCTGCAACAAGATACAAGAACACCACAACCCAATGAAACCATAAAAGCAAGGGACCTCTAATTACTCACAAAAGTGGATGTCATTCCGGCAAAAGCACCTGCTGCAAGTCTTCCCACGACAGAGAGCTCACCATTCTCTCCCCTGAATATTTTCTGTGAATTCAAAAGTAGATATTCAGACATGAACAGGTAATATCTGCTATTAGAACTTCCGATACAATAGTTTGGGGTAACCTTATAAATTTCATAAGCGAAAAGCTGGACAGCACTGTAAGGTACGACTCGAATCACCTGGAATATTAAAGAAGAAATACTAACACAAATGAAAAGACTGGTCAATATTATGTGATGTACATACAGAAATACCAATACATTCTTTCCTTATTGTACAGACCTGGGGGAGGTTGCCCTTCCAGTAACCTTGAATGCCTTCTTCTTTCCCTATAACTGCTATGGCCTGTAATTTATACCAATGTAAGATCTAAGAAATTTTTTATAACATTTTGAATGAAGAGCTTAAGGAGGGCAAACAAAAGATCATCAAGCAAAGAGATTGAGGAGGGCAAAAACCATATTAGTAACTAATATGATATTCGTCAATATAAATCCTTAATGACATGAGGTAAACAAGTAAACTATTACTATTAAAAGATGGCTACGATCACAAACAGCACCATTATTAATTACTAGCCAGCAACATGCAGATGAATATGTAAAACATTTACAAATACAATTGTCACCATGCAACCACCTTGTTACACTTTCAACTACGAAAGGACTTTCACCAATTGGTAATAATTAATATGTATAATATTTATTGAAGACAATGGAGACTATCAAGGTATAGAACTACTCGATGTAACTCCTGAAATTCCTTCTGTCATGTGTCTTTTGGTTTTTTATTTCAACTTTGTTATATGTATAGCCTAATGGGTGAATTTAGGGTGATCCACTGTTTACACTTCAAAGCCTAATGGGTTTTTGGGAAAGGAGATCTGTTAATATAAGATAATCCTTATGCTTTACCCAATAAGTTTAATTCCTAAGGTTGTTGATCCATGATGTTAAAGTGGCTGAAGAGAAAAGATAACTTCCGAAAGTTAGAATTCTCTTATGAACTAAAATAGAACAACACTCCTCATGAAAAATGAGATTCAAAGAGATAAGAACCTATTCTTGTAGTTCCTTCTTCTACCGATAATTTGAGGAAACCTTTTTTTGTAATCAATTAAACTTGATATACAAATTATGAAACCCAATCTCTTTGTCAGAGATAGCGATTATTTTTTCTTTTAACTCGCACTCATCTTATAAAGGTATATGTAGTGGTCAATGAATAGCCTATGTAGTAGCATAATACTTGCCCACTTTACCATATCATATCATATTGCGTAAGTGAAAAATACACCCCCCATATCCTAATTTCCCGAAGGGATACTAAACCAGTCAAATTTCAGACCAAAGGAAAAGTGTAGGAAGCAACAAAGCAGATTATTATCCTATAACGCATAAACAATCGACTTACACATCCACAACTTAAGGGCAAACAGCATACTCTTGAACCTCTAGATTAAAACAAAGGAAGAACAGAAACCAGTCAACACTAAACAATTATGATACAATCACAGAAGAAATGAAAAAGATGGAAGAACATTACCTCAATGAAACTAATTGCCTTTTTAGCACTATCTTGCCCAACCCGCACGCCATGTGTCTGCAAATTCATAGTGATTCAGATTAGACAAATTCAAAACTTGTCTGTAACATACTTTGATTATAATTATTATAAACAAACACTCGATTTCATTTTCATCTTATATCCACCCATTTCTTTCTTCCTTTCCCATGACGTTGATATTACATCTGTCACTTTCTCTCTCTACTTTTATTCTTTCTTCTTTATATCTCTCTTTTTTCCACTCTCAATCTACCCCAAAATGGTGTTCACGTTTAATATTTTCATTTTAATTACAAAAGGGTGTTTCGATTCTTCTTTGTTTTCATTAGAGTCGACGTGTTGTCATTAACATCTTATTTTCATTCTGTTTCACATTCCCTACATTTTCTCAAAAGGAAAGAATCAGAACAACACTTCCTTGTTTTGAGCATTTCATTGATTGTAAAATCCCACTATAAGCAAAATAAATCTAATCCAAACACTCACATAACACCAATTCCCAATAGCAAGGAATAAAAACTAAAAAAGCAGAAACATGTAAAATTAAAAAGAAGAGCCCATTAAACGCTGCGTTTGAGTGGTAGTTTTAGTCAGCAAGTGTTGAAATTCAGTTACATGCACGTTCACTTAGTTACCGTTAGATAAAAAAAATAGCGGCATTTGACGCACCTGCATAAGGAGCTTGATGCGGTCGAGCGGCGCAGTGACGGTCTTGGCGGCGGCGCCGGCAATGGCTCCGGCGGAGAAGAGGGCGGCGTCGCGGGGAACGATGGCGAAGGCCGCGAGGGGATGCTTGAGGAGCTGGGAGGGCGTGGGCATGAAGTCATCATGCAGTTTGGGTTGGGAGACGGAGACGGAGGCGAATTGGGATTGTGCGGTGGCGGTGGCGGCGACGGCGGCGTGACGGAAGCGGGGGCGAACGACATCGTATTTGGGAGGGTGGGGGATCTTGCGCCATGTGAGTGTGGCTCTCTCCTCTGTGTGGGACATGGAAATGGACATTGGAAGAGACAGAGAAGAGATAAGGCACTCGGACACGAAGGTTTGGTCTATTCATTGTTGCTACACAAAACAACTCCATCTTATAATTGCGAAAAAATAGGTATTGTCTTCTTCTTCTTTTTTTTTTCTTTTTTGAAAAAACAAAATAAAATATTAGTTAAAATTGGTTGTGATAATTAATTTAATTTAATTTAATTACTTTTTATGATTCATTAAATTTTTTATAATTATTTTTAAAATTAATTTGATTATTTAATAAAGTAATTGAAAAAAATAACATCTGAAATAAGTTATTTAGTATTTTTTATTAGATATTGCATTGGTTTTAAAATATATTAATTTAATTAATTTATTGTTTGTTTTTGTTGATGACAAATACTCACATTTGAAGATCCAAGCTTTAATGGAAAAGGTGTTGGCATGCACTTTCAGTTGACATCTAGCATGCACAAAGGCAATTATTGAACATAAAACAATAAATTTATGTAAGAATTGAAGCTCCCAATAAAGAATATGGAAATTTTCTGACAGGGGATAAAATGGTTTTATTGGAGATGGAAAATCATCCCCTAATTTATTTTCACTTAATTATTTTTTATAAAACATTAATTTTATTTTTAGTTTATTTGATCTTGATATTTTTAATGTGCATAACTTTGCTTTTTACTCACATAAAAAAATAGGTGATAGTAACTAGTGAGTTTTTCCAAATTCAATAGAATCTATGGACAATTTAAAAACTCTTTTAAGTGTTGATGTGTGTTGAGTAAGCCTAGAGTTAGAAGTTAGATAACCTATATTACTTAAGATCAATAGATGATTAACAAAACATGACCAAACCATTAATATATTTTAGATATTATTTTTTTATTGGACATCATCATTATAAGAAAATTATATAGTTGCGCATATATACATAATATTGGATCTATTAGAAATGAGACCATTAATGATATTAAAGATGAATTATGGAAGTAGGTTGGTTTTTCTTGGTAGAATCATAAGTAATTATGGTAGAAAAGTTTAGAAAGTTTGTTGAAGAAGGTGAACATATTTTTCTAAAAGACACAACTTTATTTTCTATTCTGAAATTGTTTAGAAATGACCAAGTTGTTCTACTACAGATCTTAATATTAATTATTTTGTGGGTGATTATCATTAAAATTTATTTTGTTTATATATATATATATATATTATAGGCATACATAATAATATTTTATACTTATATTTGCTTATATAAATTAATCGTTTAAATTTATTTACTTTTAAATATTTTAAATTCTATTTTTTAATTAAATTTCCTTAAAAATACTGATCTAAATTAATCACATTTTATATTGTCATTAAAACAATTTAACACAAATACCATTTATTTGCAATTTGTGGTTGGTCCAGAAATTTTCTTCGACGAACGTTGGTTTGTTGTTATTAGGCCCATCGGCCCAAAGCATAATCCATACGGGCCGAAGAAGATTATAGGATGACTGGGCTCTCGCTTTGACAACAAGAAAAGTTTAATTCTATTTACAATTTCCTTTACGCACTCTTTCTATATTTTCTTTTACGAAAATACTCTTCTCAACAAATAACTTCAGAAATGTATATTTTAAAAATTGAAAAATTTTGAAACTTTATTTTCAAAATTTAGTCATTTGATAATATTTCGGAAACTAAATATCAACATATAATAAGATTAGTTTACATTTTAGAATTCATTGTGTAAAACTATACTTAAGAGCATTATGGAAATTAGTTTATGGAATAAGATAAATTTGTAATAATTTTGGCAACTAAATTGCGAAATAATTTAATTTAGTAAATTTAAATATGTTGTGTATGTTTTAAATAACTTGATACATAAAACGAGACTAAATGAGTCAAAATAAACATAAGAGTGACATAATAATTTAATTTAAAGTTAAATACTAAATAGTTATCTTTCTCCTTTGATATAACTATCTAGTGTTAGTATGTGAGATGTCCAAAATGTCCTGCACAATGTTCATTTTTGAATTTTTAGATAACTATTTAAATAACATGTTAGGGAGTTTCATATAAATTAAATAGTTATTTAATTCTTGAATAAGAATTTTTCAAATCACAATTCAAATTGATGATAGTCTCACCTAGGTATGGAAATATATGGTAGGACAAAGATCAAGAAAAACCAAACATCAATAAATATTTTATTACCCTTGAACTCTTCACAAGTCACATGCAAGAGAGGTCGTACAAAGAGTAATAGTAAGTAGTAACACAAGAAATATAAGAGATTCTGTAAACTGAAAAGAGATTTTTTCTAAAGCAAACTCAAACAAGAACAATTTCCACGAAGTACAGGATCAAAAGCAGCTCTCTGATAGATAGAACACACGTATGATTGATCATCTTGCACACCATGCTCTATTCACAGCTTGCAACTAAAAATACTTGCAAAGCTACTGCAAACTTCTTTGCTCCCTTTTTTATGGATGGAAAAGTGATCAGAATGAAACAATAACCAATCCATTGAATTTGATTTTGGGTTTGGATGCCACCATTCTTCATCTCAGGAAGTGACCAAAATAGGCCTATGCCTGCAATCCAAGTTCCCACAGTTAACTAAACAATTTTTATGCTCACAGAAGGGTTATGTTTATGTGTCAATAACTTGAAACTCACCTGCTAAGCGCTTAAAACTGCATTAGTGGCTGGCTTAATGACATTTGTAACATCAGCTTGGTCTGTGATGAATAAGTGATCAAATTTTAGGCATGAATTACAAATTTATAAAAATAGCATAGATTTTGACTATTTATGTAACCATTTGAAATTTGACATATTTTACTTACTGAAGGGTGTTCGTTGTACGAAGAAGCAAGCCCCAATAACTATGTAGCACAGCAGGAGAACAAGGCCTTTCATGTAGTGAGAAGTACCATCCTATATATAAACGGGTGGTTTTGTCAATCCCTGAATTCCATTAGGAGATTGAATGAAAATATATTGTTTTTGTCTATTGAATTTTGTTAAATATACCTGTAAAGTGAAGCTTGTGACTATTATTGCCAAAGCAATGGAACCTGTCTCTAGGAGGTTGAAGTTCAGATCCATTTTGATATCCATTATCCAAGCAACGATCACACATACTGGGACCTTTATTGTAATTGCATAAGCGTTCATTAAAAGATGCAGAACAAAAAAGTACATGAAATTATGAAAGTTTTCGTTTACATAGTAGATCAAGGTGTGTATCTTACCACAAACATGGCAATCTGAGTTGCTGAACCCAATGCAACACCCAATGAGATGTCCTGTAGTCAACGCATACTTGAGTTTCATATTTTCTTTAAAACATTTACTGGTTGGCCAATAAGAATATTATGCTAAATGAGAGGAAGTGTGGAGTTTATAACACTCTCTTGAGTTCTCACCAGCTTGTTCTTGAAAGCAAATATGATTGCTCCTGCATGTTCGGCTGCATTGCCAACTATTGGTAGCAAGATTATGCTGAGGAAGCTCACAGACAAACCCCATGAATCTGATGCATCCTGTTAAGTTTGGCAATTTTATCATCGATAGTTTAATAGTCAAAATTAGATTCACTTTTTTAAAAAGTTTTATGTCAATTACCTCAATTGTATCCACCACATATTCAGACAACAAAGCAATGAATACAGTCATCCCAATCAACCAAGAAATGCCACTCCAGAGTCCAATGACAGCTTGTTCGTCTGAGCCATTTTCGTCATCTCCATCCTCCTAACCAATTCACGATGTTAAGTACTTCTAAGGTATTGGCATGAATTAGATTAATTAATTGCAAAGCAACTTCTCCATTTTCATAATTCAAGAAACCTTACATCTTCAGCTTCAAATAACTGCCTGTGTGTCCACAGTTGAAAGATAATGTAAACAACATATGCAATCAGCATCACAATGCTAGAAGCTCTTGACAAGTGGAGTGAAGGATCAACAGTGAGAGCAGCTGAGCCAGCGCTATATTTGAACAACATTGGAAGTAAGTAGCACAGCAATGCTAACAGCAGCATAAGTGAGTTCACATCTCCTTGTCTCTGTAAATTCAATTGTTAATTAATATGGGTCGTTGTTCCATTATTAAAGAACAAAAGAAAAATATGCACACATTAGAAGAAACCGCGAATGGATTTTACAGTCTTACTCTATCATATTTTTGTTCCGTTCTAAGGTTTGCAATGCCTCCACATAATAAAGAGGTCCCAAGAACCAGAAGAAGGTTTGAAAGAATAGAACCCAACAGAGAATACTTGACCACAGCAATTTTGTTACTGCTAAGGGCAAATATTGCTATTATGAGCTCAGTAACATTCCCACATGTCGCATTCAGAAGTCCTCCAACTGTAATTGAGAACATATGAAACATTTAGCTGCAGTGATACCACAATCAATTTTACTTAACAATTTGTTGGAGCATGCTTTTTTATTCTAGTTTAAACCCTTTTTAGCACATGGTTTGTCTAGAAACCCAATAGTCTAGAACATGTGAGTGGTGCAATAATGTCAGAAGTCTTTCCTTCAAGTTTATTTATGTTCCAAATTAAATGTCAGCTAGTAAAGGATATTTCATTATGAGAAACTCTAAAATTGATGATTCACTTAAGATTCATACCTGTGGGACCAGTGTAGTAGGCAACTTGTCTGCAATATTTTGAAGGCACAATCACCAACAGAGAAAATAGAACGAGAATCAGCAATCAACCCAGAAACAAAAAGCTTGTTGTATAACAAATAATCCAAAGATAAAACTCAAGGGTGCAACAAGTTCATCGAGGTTCCTTACTCTGTGATGAAGCTAACACGTTCAGCAAGTGGGGTAAGTCCAAGTAAGCTCAACAGAAAAACCCAAGGCTGTTCATAATAATAATATATAGAATCGTCAGTAGTCATATATAAGGTAATAGCTGCAAATGATTACCAATAAAAAAATCAGTTTGCAACATCTAAATAATGTTTCTAAAGAAAAAAGACTCATGAATTTTATAGTAGTTTCACATAATCGTCATAGTTAAAAACAAACTTTAAATGTTTAAAAAAGGAACCACCCCCTAATCATAATTTAATTCCGTGTCGTATTCGAAATGTGATCAAACTAGTTCTAAAGTCAAAATGACTACATTTATTTGACATGTTTTTACACACGTAAGAAAATATCATAGAACATCTGGTCATGTATTTACAAAGTTATTTATTATTCATGGAAATTGCTTTTGAAAATATTGGGTTATAACAGGATTGATGGATGTTTGAATTAGTTGAAGTAATTTGACAAAACAAAGATATATGTTTATTTTCTTGTTGTTTGCGAAAATCATTAGCATTCAGTAGAAAATAACGATGACAAATAAGAGAAACATAAGAAGATTTAATGGAGGGATGAGAGGGATTAAACTCACTCTTCCAAGACCATAGAACTCAGCAAAGATGGCAGCAGGAATGGCAGGGATGAGAACGGAAAGCTTGGTGCCAAGAATAACCTCTTGCAAGTTGAAAAGGAAGTTTCTGAGAATGGCACAGGGAACCTTGGAGACAAGAGTGCGATCAGACTTCTTGCGAAGGGAGTTGGAGGACTTGCTGTGTGCAGTGCTTCTATGCCTCATCTCCCTGGTCAAAACCTTGGGCTTCCCGTTCTCCAATAGCCATGGTTCTAGTTGGTGAGAACCCATTTTTGTTACCTGTGTAAGATTTTAGCAAGAAAAAAAAAGTACACTTATGAGGGAGTGCAAACTGTGATATGATAACCCTTTCCTCGGTGCTGCACAAACCACAAACTGTGGTATCTTGTCGCACTTGTTACAGATAACTACGTGTGCATGTATTGTTTTCTTCATGAAACCAAGACGCTACAAGTGTGTATTTATAACCCTATATGGGAACCTTCCCCGAAGTTTCCCCCTCGTATGAAGATTTCAAATTTCCTCTTAAATTTCATTTATATATATATATATACTTTATTTTTCATAGATATCATTATTTGGTTTATCTTGTTGCTTTGTTTAAAAATTGAAACTGCTCAAAATAATTTCTTTTAAATTTTAATTTAAATGATGCAGATCATATATCCATATTAAAATATGCACTCAATGTTGTTTCAACTTGTTACTTTGTTGTCGCATTCAAAAATTTTTTTTTTTTTTTTTTTTTTTTTAATAATAGGTAAATTTTCTCACTCTTAAGTACATAGCTATTAAATACATGTTATAATTATTAAATTCTCACTCTTAAATCAAAATGTTTAGAATTTTTTTTTTTTTTTATAAACTTACTAATTTCTTTTACTTAGTAAAAGTTTCAAAACTTAAATTTAATCAAAGATATTAATAGTAGTTTTGAAAAAATATTTTAGTTTTTTTTTTAAGTTTTAATACGCTATATAAATAAAAAATTTGTATTATAATTCAAAATTATTCTTTTTGCAAGTTGTCATTAATTTTACAATGTTATCTCTTTAAATTATGTATGAATAATATCAAATTGGTCTGATTTTGATTCTTATAAGAAAGTTATTTAGTTTCCATTATTTAAATTTGAAATAAATATTTTATCTTTATTCTCTTGTAATATTCCTTAATTGTTTATATATTTTAGAGAAATTCAAGCAATTTGATATTCATCGTGTTTACAATATCATAACTTTAAATTTTTGCTAATTTATAAAATGAAAGTTATACATTTACCTTAGAGTAAATGTTATGGAGTAGAAACAGTCATTTTGATTTTGGAGGATGAAAATTGTAAAATTAATTGTTTTATAGCAGTCCAGACAAAAATTTACTCATTTAGAAATACTATAATTTTAAATGAAAACTTTAAAAAAGAATAAAGGTCAAAATCAAAACTTGTTTATTATGTGTTTGACTTAAGTTTACTTTTGGTCCATGTAATTTTATAAATGTGTCATTTTGATCTTTATAAAATTTTGGTTACAGATTTATCTTTCACTTTTTTAAGATTAATAATTTTGTTGTACCGTTAATATATATTATTTCAATTGTTAAAATAAAATGTTAACATATCTATAAAACTGAAAGTTAATTGTCAAACTTATTATTATAATATCTTACATGAATAAGTAATTATTATTATTATTTATTAATATTTAACATTTTTTATAACCAATTAATTATTAAAATTATTAATATTTGGTCATTTTTTATGTGAATTTTTTTATAAAAAAATTGTAGGAAATGAGTTCCATATGATTTTTCATGTGAATTTAAGATTCATAAAAAATTTATATAAAAAATTAACATTGAATATAAAAATTCTTAATTTGAAAAATTAGATAAAAACTATAATTAAATTTTATAAAAACCAAAATTACACATTTACATAATTATAGAAATGAAAAAGCGGATTTAAACCTATTTATTTTTAGTTAAAATTAAGAAATTAAAATCAAAACTTGTTTATTATCTGTTCATAGTGTAAGGAAAAAAAAATACAAAAACTTTAATGGGTAGAAATTTAGTGGAAAAAAATTATAAAAACTTTAAGAACTAAAAGGATAATAAACTAAAAAAACTAACTTACTAATTTTACACATGTCAAAAATCTTACTAAGTAAATTGCATGTGACTTAAATTTCCAGCATGTTAATTTGTACATTTCACTTAATTACACTATTTGTCAGATTGTTTTGCATGGAAGATAGTGTTTTGGCTGTGCCAAGACAAAAAGAAATTAACAAACAACACTAACACTCAATGCTGGAAAGTACCAAACATAGAAACTGGTATGAAATTTCCCAAAGCAAAAGGCATAAATAAGTGCTTTTAACTCTGCTATATATATTGCCATAACCATCTTGCACAAAACAATTGTTCAAGAGACTTTTGGTGAAGAAACAAGCTTGGTCCTGATTTTACTCACAGGGTGGGGAAGACATTCAACAAGGTACTGTGTCCTTCACTTCCTTTACACTTTCACGGATTAGTAGAACTTGTCACTGTTATTTGTTTTTTGAGATCACATTCACAGTTATTCATCAAAGATAGTTGTGTTTAAGTAGGGTAAAATTATTATAAAGGGTAAGTTATATATTATCATTATTCTCATATTTTGGAATATATATATATATATATATATATATATATTAATAATATCGAGAACCCGTGAGTGAAACAGGAGTTGCAACTCATAGCTGATTGTCAAACAACAGTTTTCTGCAAACACATAAATGATAAATTATAACTCAATCATGTGTTTATTTTAAAATTTTCATGTTAGTTTTCTAAAATGAAATGATGCAATATAATCTGGCTCAGGATATGGAATGTCTGCAGACATGGTAGCTGAAAATATATTTGTTTAGAATTAATGTTGGACTATATTATGTAATAAGAATTTCTTTTTCCCCCTTTATTATTCTCTATTATTTGTTGCATATTCTACAGATTCATCATTGTTTACTTGGCTCTATGAACACTGTAGAACATGGTTCTGATCAATGTATCACACCTTCTCTATCTTTCTCGTGACTGTATCTAGTTACAGAGGGACCGCAACCATTTGTCTTTATAATCATTTTGATTTTTCTTTCAAATTTAAATCTGACAACATACACTGGTCATGAAATATTATGATCAGAAGATATTTTTAGCCGACCTATATGTAATTTGAATTTTAGAACAACACTCACTACTCTTTCTCAAGTACTGATATTTTATTTTCTTCAAGTAACATCTGTGTATTATTTCTCGTTATTCAAGTTACTGATATTAGAATCTGATTACAAACATAGAAGAAAGGGCAAAGAAGAAAACCATAGTCTAGGGCTAGAGAGGAAGGAAAGAGATGGGGTAAGGTTAAAATGAAAGAAAAAAATGATTTCAGAAGCATGCATTCGTAATTTGTTTTGTCGCATGTACATATCTAACTGTCCAAGAGGATCAGGCACGAGGGATCACATGCTGAGGAGGAAACTGGTTCAGCTTTATGTTTGTGTCTATCTTTTGTCATTGAGAATTGAAAGGCAATGAATGAATATTGAGATTTGAGAAGTCTCGAAATGTTCAAAACTTGTTACTATCTTCCTCTCACATTATTATCATCACTTGCATCCAAAACTCATCAATTGGTTACTCTCATCCAAATCTGGTAACCCTCCTTCTCCTCCAATTACCACCCTTCAACGGTCCCAATAGCCACTAACATGTTTGCACCACCAAGCATACACCCCCACATGCATTGCTTTCTTCCATCCTTCACACCTTCCACGAAGCTTCCTATTTTCCCTTCAAACATATACTTGATGCCAACCACTTCCCAATCTATGCAAGCAACTATGTCTTCTTCAATTATCTTTCGTATTAGCCATATTCTACAAAACTCTACAATGTTCTCTTCTCAGCCACAGAAAACAATTATTTCTACTTTGCTCACTCTTAATTACTTCTGATTTTATCATTAAATGTTCGTCATATGTTTTAGTATGACCAACATTCCTGCAATATTCATAATATTTAGTATATCACACTCAACTACACTGTAATGCGCTTAACAAATAATATTACATAAGTATCATTAAAAAATAGCACTTAATTATTTATTCACATATCTAATGCTTTATATAGATTATTTTTAAAATAAAAATTATTTAGAAAGATTACCAATATTACTCAAGAAAAAAATATCAATAGTGAAAATCTTTTAAATATTAATATTGATTCAATAATAAGACTTGTAAAATTAAAATTAAAATCTCATTTTTTATCAACTTTAGTAATGAACAAAATTTATGTATGAGAACTATGTGACGTTCTAAAATTCATAAAATTAAGATAATAGACTCATGGATCTTCTTGTTAAAAAAAATAGTTGCTTTTTTATTGAAATCTTAATGTATATTCATTTTATAAATTAAGTTTGTAATATTGAAATCTTAATGTATATTCATTTTATAAATTAAGTTTGTAAGGTGAAATAAGTCATATTTTTTCAAATCTTGAGATGACGTAAGTATATTTTATAATCCATCGTTGAATCAATTGCAATTAGTTGAATTAGATGGTAGGATATCAATCATAACTAAAAGAAAAATACTTGAATTTATGGACCATCATCTTTTATGTAAGAAATCATTTCAGATATAGATGCGTGAGAGAAACGAATTGGTATATCATATAATTGAAATATATATAATTAAGATGAAAATAATTTTAATCATTCAACAATAATTTATGATTAACATTTATTTTCCTCATTAGCAATGCTGTGTATCCATAAAATAGTGGTTTAATAACTTTCCTTGAACCTTCCTCTGTCGCTGTCTGTCACAATAGAATGTTTGTTTTGGTAGAACATTGTGTGAGTGTGTACATTTATGTGGTTCTTATTCCAATAAGATAAATTAAAATAAATTTGGCCACAATCATTATTGAAGGTGGTACATGTAGATATTTTAATATTGTACTACTGTGCCTATGATGTAGATTGGACCATCTGAACTCAACCTCATAATTCATTCAAGTAGCTCAAGATGGTACAATAGTAACCACATAAGAATGCAACATATAGGATTTGACTAGGATATTTTTTACTTCATTATTTAGCACTTTTATATTTTCCAAAATTCTTTCAACCAGTAAAAATTATGAGTTTAATCTTTAATCCAATAACTATAAAATATTTTTATAGAAAGAAAAAAAAATATGCATTATTTTAATAATTTTTTCTTTGCTAAAGAATGCAAATTTTAGTAAGTTACACAAGGGAAGACAAATAACATAGATAATGAAGTGTAAAATTAGGAAATTCTCATGTTATCATTGATAAAAGAATACAATGTTTTATATAGAGTATCATTCTCTAACTAACAAATAGAATTTAATTAAAGAGAAACACAATTAACATTTCCCTTCACAATATGCTCAAAACTTGTAGATAATTAATTATGTGTTAGCATAATCCAATTATAGTGTTAAAAGAGACATTAGTTTATGGATTCTGAAAAATGGCTTCACATCTGCTTTAAACGAAATAAGGGAAGAAAAAAATAGTAATTTAGTTTTATGATTATTTTTCGTCAAATTCAAATTAATTGGTATTAAATAAATTTAATATTAATTAAAAATAAAATTGAATTATAATATATAAATAAAAAATAAATCTTATCTTTTAAATCAATTTTAGAATGAGTTAAATTGATAATTATTTTTGTAATTAATAATTATTTTATATATATATTTTATTATATTTTTTTATTTTTTTTTTACCAAATTGTCCATATTTTTTTAATAATTAAATTACGTGGATTTATTGGAAAAATAGAACAAAATGAATACATATTCAAAGCAATTGGAGCTCTAGAATTTAGGAACATCTTTGGACAAGACAACATGGTCATGTGATCCAAATCATGATATGTTATTTACTACACCTACATTGAATTTTGACATGTTTGTGTTAAACCTAGTTGAGTAACAAGCATGCACGATTGTGTCACGTCGTTTAGTAAAATTAACTGCTAAACTTTTTTTTTTTAAATTTAAAGTCTAATAATATGTTTAAATATTTGATAAGAAAATATTTTATATTTTATATTTAAAATTATTAAATTTTAAATCCTACCTAACCAGTAAAAATTTGAATTCTTTATAATTTCTATATTTTAAGTTTATATTTCTTTCTTCCATATTCTTTCATCAGCTTGATTTCGAACACATAATCATTGACTACACTTCACTTGAGTACACTTCACTTGAGACAATGTGTAAGAATTTTTTTTATAGAAATTATTTTTCCAACAATGTTAAGTGTTTTTTTTTTAAAATCGTTAATTTTTTTCTAATGTTAAGTAGAAAAACCTTCCATTAATATTGATTAAATTTTTTATTAAAAAGATTCTAATTAATGTTTATCGAAAGGTCAATTAAGAAAAAAATTCTAATCAATGACATAACAAAATTATCTTTTAATATGTATTTGAAGTAACTGTTACTAGCATTAATAAAAAAATCTTAATTAATATAAAACAAGAAAAATTCATATGAACATTAGTTTTTTTTTTTAATTTTATAAAATAGTCTCAACCAATATTACTTAAAGAAAAAATTCAAAGAATATTTTTGAATTGTTAAGTTTAAATAAGTTTAAAAATCACAAGTCAATTATATGCCTTTTTCTTCTACTATTAATGTTCTAAATAATGCTATTTTCTTTGACACACAATAGAATTTCACCATTTTCATAAAAACAATTTTGATGGATTAAAATAAGAAAAATTACAAATTATGTCAAACTTCAACTCTTAAGTTTTGGCAATATTTACTAATGAATTGTGTTTCAATAGACCATAGTACATAGTAAGTTTGGTCGAAATCACGATTGGTGATATGATATGAAATAATTAAAAAAAAAAAAAAAAAACTTAATTTGTTTTGAATCTTAACTTTGGTCCAAATATAATTATATAAACCTTGACGTGGTACAAGCGATCATTGCTAGCCACGAAAATTGACGTGGCCGGTGATTGATTTTCAATTATGTCGAACTTGAAAATAAATAAATTACGATAACCGTCCGTTTTATTTTTAAATTTGGCTTTAAAAGTTATTTATTCTCCTTAAAACAGTGCTTTTTATCTACTTCTCTATTATTTTGTTTTAGGGTTTTTATTAATAGTTATCCTCGTAAAATTGATTCTATTTGAAAAAATTTGTATCATTATATATATATATATATTAATTTGATTATATATATATAGATGATATGAAATCTTCAATACCTCTCTCACATTTAAAGTTTTTAAATTTGAATTTAAAATTATAAATTTATAGATGATATAATATCAGTTGTCTAATAACAGTCTAAAAAATATTTAAATAATCTGATAACAGTCTGAAAAAAGTTTGAACGGATCTTATCATAATTTATTCTTATAAAACTGATTTAATAAAATAAAATTTACACTATTTCATATATATTTAATTTAATAATGATATAAGATCTCTGATATCATTTAAATATTTAAATAATTGTGTACCGAAGAAAACTTTAACAATATTAGCCAAATCTTAAAGAAGTATAATCAATATCTAAGACAGTTATTTAAAGTGACATTTTTCTTCTAAGCGCAGGGCATGGAGGGATGTAGGGTGAAAATGGCCACATCTTGTAGGAGGTAATGGCATTTTTTTGTCTTCTTTATGCCCACCCAAAACCTATTTTCAAATCCTTTGTACTTATGAAGAGATACTATAAAATTTGGAACTTGTCATTTACTTAGTGTAAAAGACGTGAAGAAAAGAAATGGTGGTCACTATCAAAGTTTGTGAGATGAGGTTTTAAATGAACACCAATTGCCAATTATGTCAAATTATGTCAATGATAGTGATACTTTCATACTTGTTTCTTGGTTAATTAATTTTAAAAAGCAAACCTTTTTTTTCATCCCTTTCTCCATTTTCATTGCGAATCCTCCTCCAAACAAATAGAACAATGCATATTTTTCCCTTTTCTCTTCTCTTTCATTTTCATAGTGCTTCCAAACATATGGAAGAAAAACTTTGTTACAAAAAACAGAGTACTCGGTTTAGTTTCACATTTTTTCTACATTGATTCAACACAATGGTTGTCCTTTATGTAGGTAGTACAACCGTACCACTCAAATTCAATTACCTAAAAATTCCGTACAATAGTGGCTAGTTAGCAATTCCAAGTCAAATTTTGCTAACTTCTGTGGGTACACACATTTTGTAGAAGTTTAGGTTAATTACAAAGTTGGAGATTTCAATATATCTTCCAAACGCTTAGCGTTTGTTTGCTTCTACATATTTACTGTTGCCGAGCGAAGCGAAGAAATGCAATGGTTTCTCTAATTTCAAGAAGCATATTACTGAATTCAATGCAAAAAAATCCCTCTCNGAAGATTTAAACGGAAAGTCTTATAACCTATTTTATATAAATAAATTTTAAATAATTATATATTTTAATATAATATATAATAAAAAAAAATTATAATAATAAATATTAATTAATTATATATATTAAAATATTAATATATTTTATATATTATTATAATAATAAATAATTAATATAATATTAAAATAATAAATTATTAATAATAATAAATATTAAATAAAATTATCAATAATTATTTATTTTTATTTTAATATAAATCATTAAAAAAATTAATAATATTAAAATAATATATATACATTTTTTTATTTTATTTTATTTTATACTAATAATTAAATAAAAAATAATTAAATATTTTATTAATAATAATATATATTTTTTATTATAATAATAATAATACATTAAATAATATTAAAAAAAATAAAAAAATATTAATAATAAATAATATCATTTTATTTTTCACTCATTTCCATTATCTTTCTCGTAAGTCAAATAACTTTACTTTCTCCTCTCTTTCTCTTCATTTCTTTTCTTTTCTATTCTCTCAAATCTATCCTCTAATACAAACACATCTTTAATGTTTTTTGTTCAGTTTAATCTCTGATATCGAAAAAGAGGTATATTTTTAATTAGATTACGAAATTGAAAAATATAAAAATAAGATTAAAACATTATTACATGATTATTTTCTCTATAATAATTTTTTTATAATATATTTTAATAATTTAAATTATTTTAAATTTTGAGTATTACATGTTATATTTTTGAGTAAATTTTTGTTGTAAGTTTAATTTCAATTATTAGTTTTTGGATCATTATAACTGAGTATGTGATAAAATCAAATATTTGTTAGTTAAAGATGATAAATGTTATATTTAGTATGGTTGTCAAAAATAAATATTTTTATACATTTAAAATTAATAATAGATGAAAATTTTTAAATATAAAAGTTTTTTAATTGTTTTGGATGTTTAAATTTATAAAAATGTAAATATAATTGAATATAAAATGCATGGGTTGAATAATAATAATAATGAAAAAGGCGACGTGGCAACACGAGCAATGTGTATATAAATCACGTATCTCTTGAGAATCTAAATTGTGGTACCACACTCACACTAGGTCTCCACCAAGCTTATATAAATTTGCATGTGACATAAGAAGCCAAATACTGCAAAAAAATATTTATTTATTTATTTTAAGATTTAACGTGCCATTCTTTTACATCACACTTTTTTTTTTTACTTACGTAAGTGTTTTAAATAGAATTTGTTTTTCTTGTACGAGAGAAATGTTTTTTTGACCAAGTTGTATGCTTTTAAAAGTATTATAAATATGTTTTTAGAAAAAAAAAAATTCTTCCGTTTATACACTGTCTTTTAATATATTAAAAAATAAAAATATTCTTAAACCATTATTAATATTATTTTCTAATGATATGAAACTTTTAAACTGCAAATATTATATATATCAGATATTTTACGAATTAGACAGTTATTTATTTTTTCTTTATAAAAATTTATGATGCATTTTAAGCTCTTTTTAAAGTATGCTAAAACATACAAAGGGTACTTTATTATTTAAAAGTACGTTTAGCATTTAAAAATGAGTTAAAAAAATGTTTATCTAAATAAGCACTTATAAAATTGAAACTACTTTGTTTTTTAATTTAAGGACTAAACAACAGATGCTTTAAACTTTATAGTATGATTTTAGTTTTTTTTACGCTCTTATTATTATATGTCACTTTAAACTTGATTTTTTAATTTCTTATTTAATTCATAACTTTGTATAAAGTTATTTATTTTAGTTCTTAATGTTAATGAAAAATGAGTAGATAAATTAATGGGCCAAAAGTTCAAAACTTATCAGTGAAATCGTAGATAAAGATAGACATTACTTTATGAAATGGGCCGAACTGTAAAGGCCCAGTTAGGAAACTTTGATTGCTGGATTATTCATATAATGGGCTTGGATCTAAGAGTGACATTTTACGGAGAATTTAAATGAAACTTATTTTTGTTTTTGGTATGATATGTGGATAACTTTTTACAATTTTTATGATAATAATTGATAATTATAAAAAAAAAATATATTGTATTTGACTCCTACAATGTATGAGAAAACACGAAACCAATTTCAAAATTTTTTTTTCTGGGTGGGAAAATATATAATTTCAACATTTTGGGTGGAAAGGAAGGGAAGTTTATTATGTGAACAAGATAAAGTAATATTTTCATATTTTTTGAGAGTTTAATAGGTTCTCTTTCTCATGCTCAAAGGTAAGAAAGTTATATTCTGACGAAAATAAGAAAAAATTTTAATTTTTAATTTTACAATAACATTTTTATTTTATGATTTTAAAACTTTAAAAATAATTTTTAATTATATAAAAATCTTTGCACTAAAAAATAATACAACACATTTGAGTTTATAAAAGAGATAATCAAGAAGACGTCTTAATGTGAAGTGAAAATCTGAACAAAAATGTTTAGGCTCAATCTGGGCCCTGATAACAAAATTAGGCCCAATCAGCCCGTTACGGAACTCCACCTCACAATCCCAATTCCCACCCCTTCTCCCCTCCTTTTATGATTTGGAGTACAGCCTGGTTTGAATTTCGCTTATACACCGAACTACGCCAATGGAAATTACTCATATACCCCACACTGTTCCCCCATAACCCCATTCTCTGTGCCAACGGTCACGAGGACATAACAGTAGTTCCACCCTCGCATAAAAACCACCACCGGTAACCGTAGCAAACAACCACCGGAACGAAACCAAATTCTTCTATTATTTTCTCTCTCTCAGAACGAGATCCGACAAACCCTAACCCTTACTCGAATCTACCGATTCCTCTGATTTCGCGGGAGCTAAGATGGGCGATTTCAACCTCGCCCTGGTGATCGTGGCGGTGGTGGTGTGCGTGATCGTGTTCCTCGTCAACGTGTACCTCTTGGTCAACTACCAGCATCCCGATGACGCCAACCAGGCCTACTTCCCCAAATTTGTCGTCGTTTTGGGTCTCTCCATTGCCGCCATCTCCATCCTCATGCTCCCGGCCGACGTGGCGAACCGTCAAGCCTGCCGCCACGCGATCTACAATGGCGCGTGCAGCCTCACGCTCCCCATGAAGGACCTCTGGCTCGCCGTCTACATCCTCGACGCCGTCCTCGTCTTCTTCGTCATCCCGTTCGCCATGTTCTTCTACGAGGGCGACCTCGACAAGTACGTTTTTTGTTTTTTCTTTGTTTGGTTTGAAATTTGAATTGCTGTTAAGTGTTTCGTGGGTTTGAATGAAATGTTGTGTTGGGTGTTTTTTTCTTTGTGTGCAGGAGTGTGGGGAAGAGGATTAAGAGTGCGTTGTTGTGGATGGTCACCACGGCTATAGTGTGCGCCCTCGTTCTGGGTATTTTATATGGTATGAATTATGAATATGATTAAGCTCATGTTTATTTTGGAGTTCGTGTTATGTTATATGACTTATGTCTCTTTTTTACTTGCTCGTGTAAGGTAGGACTGAGTAGTGCTTTGTGTTTTAGTTGAAGTGTGTTGTCAAAAATTGTGGAAATGGGATTGGGCAATTAGGTGTAAAGGTGAAGTATTGGGTTTGTTTGATGGATGTGTGGTTGTGCGGTTTCTTCAAATGAAAATGAAAGGTGGATTTCATGTAATTGTGCACGTGGGGTGAAAGAGTGGTACTTATCACATTTGAGGGGGTTTCAGGTTGCCCTTTGTAGTGATGATAGTATAGAGGTTCCTTTCAGAGGTTTTGTAACTGAAACAGTTTTGGGTGCTATGGTTCTTGGCGTTGGATGACATGCAGGGAGGACTCTTGGATTAACCATGTTATGGGAAGTAAGGATCTTGGTGTGTTTGCGAGGTTGGATGGTGGATGGGATTTGTTTGAAGGGTGTTTTTTGTAGAACAACAACTTAACTTGAAGAAATTTTTGTGTGGTTAAAGATATTGGCGGGCTAATAGAAGTGAAGGGAGGGTGAAATTTAATCTGCATCGGCAGGGTTTTTACGGGGACTAAGGAAGTGCTGCTTGGCAATGCTTTGCGCTTTATAAGTAACAAGTATTAAGTGATATGGGTTAAAAAAGGTGGGGTTTGTTGTGGATTATTGATAACTGAGAATGGGGTGGGTTTTTGTAGCAATAATAGTGCATACTCACTGCAAGCAGGAGCTTAATCGAAGTTTATATGAATGAAATTGTGTTAAGGAATTGTGGTTCATATTGTTGGATGGGGCAGGCAAGAAGGAGTCACAGACTTGATCCGAAGAAAATACAGCTATTGAGAATTTCAACTCGTTAAACTTGTTTCATTTCCTTGACAATGTTCTCTTTTTGATGTAGGACTACGAAATGGAAAACCTTTTCAACAAAATAAAAAATTGAAATATTTAAAATTATATTTATAGGTGTAAAAAATATTACATAGTTCATAATCATCCTTAAAGTGTTAAAGTCTTGATTCAGAATTTCATCATTGTTTCAAAAGGATGGTCGTCTTTGTTAGTCATTTCAAATTCAATTCAATAAAGATACGATACAAAAGCTCACCTTAAATCTTGAGTAAATACTTCAAACCTGGTGATGTGGATTAATCCGAGGTTTAATCTGTGTTTGTTATGCTTCTCTTCCATGATTGATATATTAGGGCTGGTTGGTAAGGTGGACTTTACTGTTAGGCATCTCTCTTCATCCACAACTGCATTTCCTAGCTCATGGACATTCAATAGTGGTGAACAATGTATTGGAAGTGGTGTTCATCAGGTATTTTTCTGTACTATTTTCTTTTTTTTTTTGGCTAGTTTTGTTGTTTTCAGAGGTAATATTTTTACTGTTGCTAATACTGCTTTTTCCCCAATATTGTCCTGAAACCAGTGCTCAGCTTACTCTGCCAGTCCTTCATCAGAGAAAACATGGACCATGCGTACTACCTTCCCAGAATATGTTGTTGCACTTGCTACTATAGTTGGATCTGTGCTTTTTGCTGTAAGCTCAAGCTTCATAAAATTTAATTTTTCTGTTTTAAAATTCGTGCTAAATATTTTGCCTAGGTTTTTAGTCTTGTTTGGCCAACATTATTATTGTATTGGATGAAGGTGGTCTACTGTTGTGTTTATACATTTCCCTGTGTGAGACCGAGTGAATTAGAATATGGTATTATTCTATTCTCTTTAGAAATTGAGATTTTGTTAACTCCCTAGAAGTATAATAAAAAGTACTTAGCAAAAGAAATTGTCTCTAATTGGATTTATCTACATAAGCCTTCTATAATCACTTTTCTCTCTATTCAATCCAGATATTTGGCGGTGTTGGTATTGCTTGTCTTCCATTAGGACTTATATTTTCATTTATCCGGCGTCCAAAGGCTGTTATCACTCGCTCACAGTATATCAAGGTGCTATATATTGTTACTGAAAGAAATATATTAAATTATTGATTAGGTGTGTATTCGTTTGACTGATATGTTATATTATATTTATGGTTCGGTTAATGCAGGAAGCCACTGAACTGGGTAAAAAAGCAAGAGAACTGAAGAAAGCAGCTGAGTCTCTACGTCAGGAAGAAAAAGGTGGTTCAAAGGGTAGAAAGTTTCGTAAAAATGTGAAGGAAGTTGAGAAGGTAAGCAAATATTGATCATTTATCAGTTGTCTTTACTTCATTCTTTAAGTATTTTTGTGGAGACAATTGTTAGCTTGGGCTTTCCATATAAAATTTGATGCTGCCATTGGTACAGTTGTTGAAGCATTCATATTTTGTGTGATTATAGTAATTTACGTATCCATCTCACATAATTCTGCAGGAGTTGTTTCAATTAGAAGAAGACGTAAAGCTTCTTGAAGAGGTGTATCCTCAAGGGGAAAAGGTCCATAGTCAAATTTCTAACTTTTTAATTTTCTGGCATAATCAATGTCTAATGCTTTTCCGCTGACTAAGCTTGCATAATACAGGCTGAGACAACATGGGCACTAACAGTTCTTGGCTATCTGGCAAAATTTGTTTTGGGAATTATAGGGTAAGCTATAGTGTGTGGTGCATGATGATGCTTTGAACTGTTGAATTGAACATAGTTTTACGAAGATTGGTTATTTTTAGCGGGTGTTATGTTTCTTACCTAACCGTTGAAAACTGTATCAGGTTGATTGTTTCCGTGGTCTGGATCATTCATATTATTATCTACCTATTAATTGATCCTCCTCTTTCTCCTTTCCTGAATCAAGTTTTCATCAAGCTTGATGATGTCTGGGGTATGTCGGAAAACTCAGGCTTTTTTTTCTTTCTTTCTGCTATTAATTATAATAGAATAGACAAATCATATCTAATATTCATTTAGTTAATCTAGATGATATATGTAATTTGTTCTTTCATCAGGTCTTCTCGGCACTGCTGCATTTGCATTTTTCTGCTTCTACCTTCTCCTTGCTGTGATTGCTGGTGCCATGATGCTTGGACTGAGACTAGTTTTCATTACTATACATCCCATGAAGTAATTCATGTGCTGACAGATTTACTATTTCAGTCTCCATTTTTTGGTAGTTGGTGCCCCTATTTGTATTTCACAATATGATCTTATATCTGGCAGGTGGGGAGCAACTCTCATGAACTCTTTTCTGTTTAATGTGGGCCTTATTCTTCTTTGTTCCATTAGGTAAGTATAGTCTCTAGTGTAAATTCCTAATGGGATGATATGTGTGTTGAAGTTAAAGCTTCTAGTTTCTACTTGAGCCATAAAGTTTATAATATTGCTTTTTGTTCTTTGTTTACATAATGTATGAAGAGTTTCACAATTGTGGAAATTTAAAATGAGGATACTACGAAGTTAGGCTTTGATTTTCCCCTTCGAAATTAATAAATTTTGAAGTGGAAAGGGAAATCAAGTCATTGTGTAGCATCGCAAGTGTATTGGAGTATAGCAATTTAAGGCACTTATTATATGTTGTCATGATGATGGCATGCTGTATAATCTCGCTGAGAGTTGTATTATTTTACCTTTTCAGTGTGATTCAGTTCTGCTCCACAGCCTTTGCCTACTATGCTCAAGCAACTGCAGCCCAGGAAATATTTGGCCACACTTTGGAGTCTCTTCGAGGAATTAAATATTTGTACAAGTGAGTCAATCTAGATTTTTCTGCCTCTTCTGCCCTGCCATGTGGGGCAAAAATGGTTCTTTCTTTTTGCCTAGAGCACACGATGGGCTTATTTCCAATTTTGACTTTTTCAATTAAGATGAGGGCTTGTAAACTTTGCATTACCATAATGATGTAGTAATAATACATTTTAATTGAGTTTGACTTACTTGTTATCCCATGACAGGTACAATGTATTCCAAATTGCATTTGTTATTTTGGCTGGATTGACCTTTGTGTATTACCTTGCCTTTGTAAGTTTACCTCTGCTAAGTTAGTTCCCACTATTTAAATGCATGTTAATATTTTACTGATACTAAAAGTGTTTTAACATGGAAATATCAGGGATGGAGAAGAAAAAAACCTAGTGGCAGGTTCCAATTATCTACATGAGGGAGGTATGGCATAGTCTGGGAAAGCACTTTCTGGAGTGAGCTATCGGAGGTTCCTTGCATCATATCCTTTTAGAGTGGTTTTTATATTTGGATGTGGCCTAGTTTTGTTTCATGTTGAAATCTATAGAGCAAGCTGATCATCATCTGAGTAGAATAATTTGATGCGGTCGAATCGTTAGGTGGGTGCTAGTGCTGCAACTTTGACAATTGCTGCTTCTGTCGCCGTTGTATGTAATATTCCTTTGTTTGATTGTGTGTTATATTCCACTCATTATGTAATTAAACGTATTACTACGTGTGTGCAAAGAGTACTGATTTCCTACGAATACTGAGGGTAACGCAACCCTTGCCAAAGAGAAATTGTACGAGCAGGGGTATTTTTTTTTATTTTTATGATCATACATGTTTTTGTACTCCATTCTTTGTATAATAGATTTCTTAGTCTGGCTTTCAGACTCTATTTATCTGTCTCGAAGTTTTTTTGCATTGGAGGTTGATTATGTGACCAGCTGATTTTAGCTGAAGTAGCTATGTTCTTCTCTCTTCTCTCTTCTCTCTGGTGTAGCTATATATTTTAACTACGTTAAATCAGCAAAAACAATATTGTATTATGTAATAATTATTTAATAAACAAAGTTTACAGTACCGTACAAAACAGGGCTCTTGAAGCGAAGGGACTGCTCAATTGTATTAGGAAGGAAATTAATTAAACTAATTAGAAGAAAATAAATAAGCAAATAGTAAAGGAAAAAAGTTGCAGAGTTATGTTTAGAATGTTGTAAATCACTGAAATTCCCTCTAATATTTTTTTTACGTTTAGTTTAATTAAAATATTATAATCAACTTCAACTAACGATGTAGACATGGGAGACATCAATACTTTGTAGCTTCGTTTCTGATGTCGGAAGCTCCCCTTCTCCTAAGTTGAAGTCTCAGATCCTCTTGGTCCTCTTCTCAGAAATAACACGTGAAACATAACACGTTTTCATTTTCGTACTATGCAAACCTGTCTTTCCTCTCACTGTTACTGTTCACAGAAGAAACAAATTAATGTGGGACACTCCTTTTTCACTACCATGAGACACATGATGTGTCGAAGATGAAGACATGAAATGTGACAAGGTGAATAATTTTTTAGCCCACGGCTTTAATGTGAAAGGAGAGAACATGAGATGCAGGATCACTATTGAGGCCTCAGTTTGTTGTATTTGGTGTTCTTTCATTGTTCAATATGGTTTTTATGATCAAGGTTCGATAGTTACTTTTTCTCACTTGTATGCTAGCAAGTTACCTTTTCTTCTTCTCATTCTACTTAATTTTGTTTCTTTGAAAGAGGATATGATTATACACAGGATGATGCTTGGAATACAAGGTGTGCTTTGCAGATTCTGGATAAAAAATTTCATCATCTGAGCAGGGGTGACAACACAGTTCCCACTTTTGCCCCCACCCCCTTTTTTGCCTTTGCCTTGCCCTGTCTTTGGTCAGACCAAGCTGTCTACTGTAATTAGGACTGACTATAAATCCTAGTTTGTCCTGTCAAAAAGGTGGATTATTAGGTTCATAGTTTGGTCAACCAGTTTTCTCATTTTTTGAAGTTAATATTTTTTTAGACAATGGACTTAACACAATAAATACATACATGCAGGAAGATACTTCCATTTCAGATTACTAATTCTGTATCCTAATCAAAATGAAATATATTTTTTTTATATAAATATTCATAAAAATTAATTAAAATTAATTTATAAAAACTAGTTTATAAAAATTTTAATTTAATTTGAAATTTATGTATAAGATAATTTTAGTTTCTGATTTTTTTTAAAAATATTTATAAAAAAATTATCTAATCATATCTTAAAAAATTTAAATGTATCATTAAAAATAACCTTTGTATTAAATTTTTTTAACTAAATAGTTCATTATTGACATCAGAAACAAAATGTTGAAAATAGAGGGTAGTAAACAACTAAAATATTTGTATATCACAATAGAATTATTAAAAATAAATAAATAAATATTGTTGGAACCTATATTAATTAATTAAAAATGCACCTCGAGGACAATGAGTTCTGTAATAAATAATTAAAAGTTCGACCACGTGGACTGTATCTGAGAATATATATGAATATATATATATAATGATCAATTCCTAATTATTAAATAAGCAGCAACGTTACATATATATTAAAATATAAAATTAAATACAACATAAATCATTTAAAAAAAATTATTATTATAATATATTGAAATGTATTATTTTTGTTATGAAATACACAATTTAATATAAAAAAAATCAATATATATATATATATATAAATAAACTTCTATAAATTATAATTGTATTTTATGTATTTCATTTTAAAAACATTACTCCCTCCATTTTATTTTATCTATCATTTAAAAATTTCTCATATGTATTAGAAAAAAAAATAGTTTGTATACAAATTTTCTATAAAAATATCCTTACACCCTTCTCTATTTTGTTTTGCCTAATAATTATGTATTTAAACAAATAGTTATTATATTTTTCTATAAATACATCTAATCCTATATATTTTTATGAATAATTGAGATATTAAGTTGTTTTTCGACCTAAATAGTTTTTTTGTTTATAATACAATGATTATTGAACAATATTCTCTTTCAACTATATTTAGTTTATGGCTAGCTTTAAAAATTTTAAGTGTGAATATTTATTCATAATAATATTAAATAAAATTATAATTATTACATTAAAAATAGATAAAATTTAATTTAAAAAATTATCAAACCTTTAAACAACAAATAAAATATGAGATGAAATAAGTATATAATTTTTGTTAGTGTTACAAAAATATACTTTGCGTATATAAGTCAACAATTCATTACTCATAATATACTTTGTATTGGGATGAATGAGTAATAAAGCAGTGGCTTAACCACAACAATTAAACGAATTTTTTATATAAATTAAAAATATTAATAAATGTATCAATTATTAGAATAATTCTACTCTTCTAAATAATATATTATTGTTATATGTTGCAAAGTTTATTAATATTCAAAATAAAATAATTATTTCACTAAAAATTGAGAATTTTTAACTGAGATTATAAATTTGGTACAAAGAAAGTGTTTGGCTTTTATAGTCATCCCGTAGGGTTTATGTACCGTTAAAAATTGAAATTACTTGAAGAGAAAATATGTTTTTTCACTTAATGAATATTTTAAAAATTAGATGAAATATAAAATGTTTAAAACTTGTAGAAAAAAAAAATAAGAATAGCATATGCCAGTTTAGGAGAAATTAAATTCCAGAATTAATAAACCAATAAAAATAATATTATGTAATTATATATATATATTTAATAGTTTACTTTATTTTATTTTTAAAAATTTTATGTTATTATATATAGGTACGTCACCATATCCAAATAGGAAAGTTTAGTAATAGCTTCGACTCTTCAACCATGGCTTCCAATGGAAAAAGCCTTGAACATGCAGAAAAGGAAGTGGTGTTTCTTCTGATACCTTTCCCAGTTCAAAGCCATCTCAACCAGCTTCTCCATTTCGCACGCCTAATTGTTTCACACAACATGCCAGTCCATTATGTTAGCACACACATCCACATTCGCCAAGCCAAACTTCGTTACCACAACTCCACTTCAAACTCAAACATTCATTTCCATCACTTTGAAGTCCCTCCCTTTGTTTCCCCTCCTCCCAACCCCAACAACAACTCAGAATCCAGTAGTTTTCCATGCCATCTTCTTCCTTCCTTTGAGGCTTCTTCCCATCTTAGGGAGCCTGTTGGGGAACTTCTTCGATCCCTCTCATCTCAAGCCAAAAGGGTCGTAGTCATCCATGACTCCCTCATGGCCTATGTTGTACAAGATGGCACACACATGCCAAATGTTGAGAAGTACAGTTTTCACGCCTCATCTGCCTTTTACTACTCCCTTTACGTTTGGGAGGAAATGGGAAGGCCCGAAGGATTGCATGTCCCAGAACTGCTTCCTTCTCTGGAAGGATGCTTCCCGAGTCAATTCATGGACTTCGTTATCGCTCAACGTGAGTTCCTCAAATTCAATGCTGGCAGCATCTACAACACAAGCAGGGCAGTTGAAGGTGCTTACATTGAGTTTCTGGAGGGTGTCAGTGCTGGCAAGAAGGTTTGGGCTCTGGGACCATTCAACCCTTTAGCCATTGAGAAGAAAGATTCAGAAGAAATTAGGCACTCATGCATGGAGTGGCTTGATAAGCAAGAGGCAAATTCAGTTATATATGTGTCTTTTGGGACCACAACAACTTTGAAGGAGGAGCAGATTCAAGAGATTGCAAGTGGGTTGGAACAAAGTAAGCACAAGTTCATTTGGGTGCTGAGAGATGCTGATAAAGGAGACATCTTTGATGGTAATGAGACAAAAAGGCCGAATCTTCCAACTGGGTTTGAGGAGAGAGTTGAAGGCATGGGGCTAGTTGTGAGGGACTGGGCACCCCAATTGGAAATTCTGAGCCACGCTTCAACAGGAGGGTTTATGAGTCATTGTGGATGGAACTCTTGTTTAGAGAGCTTAACCATGGGGGTGCCAATAGCAGCATGGCCTATGCACTCTGACCAGCCAAGAAACACGATTTTTATGACACAGGTGCTCAAGGTTGGTTTGGTTGTGAAGGATTGGGCCAAAAGGAATGTGATTGTTAGTGCTTCAGTTGTTGAGAATGCTGTTAGAAGGTTGATGGAAACCAAGGAAGGCGATGACATGCGAGAGAGAGCAGTGAGGCTTAAAAATGCCCTCCATAGGTCCATGGATGAAGATGGAGTTACTCCCACGGAAATGAATTCTTTCATTGCTCAAGTCACCAAATAGTCTTATCAATTCATATTTGTTACTAGTTGAATCTGGCAGAATTTTACAGTTTACCAAGTTATTGCAAAATAGGTTTGGCATGATAATAATTTCATCATGATGTTTCTTAGACATTGTCTGGTAATAAAGTTTCGGTTTGAATGTGTGCAAATCCATTTTGCTATCCTTCTCTAGCTATTTCCGAAGAACAATCCTTCTTTGATAACAATAGTTGCTTTACATGCAAATTAAAGTTTCAATCTATTCTTATTTATGTTGCAACTTATAAACAAGAATTGAATTTAGAATCCGTATATTTACTAGAATATGATTAGTTTAAAGGGTGTACGGATGTTTTCCTATAACCTTTTACATTTTTTTTTTGTTAAAGGAAGATATATATGATATCTTAGGAACAAGGAGATTAGAAGAAAATGTGTGAAACAAATTTCTTATTACACTTCGCATCATCTCATGCATTGCCTTATGAAACTCTTAAGAAAAGTTAAGAATCATAATGAAATATACATAGTGTTTTATTAGAGAAGTCATGCTTACTTAGCGTGCTGTCTTATTACCGGAAACTAGTGTTGAATCATAAATATTCATTTGATTATTGTTTTGGTTGTTCTTGAGTGAAGGATCCATTTTTCAGCATCAGCAAACAAGATAGCATGTATATTCTAGTGAAGTTTCAATTACATGTATATTCTAATTCCAAAATAAAAATAACAAAAGAAAACAAAAGTAGTCTACAAACTTCATTATATCTAGAAAAGGTTGACATTATTGGAGTCCAAAGCTAAAGATCTGCTCCTCCTCATGTATGCATATCTTTTTGAAGTAGAATTTGATTCCTCTAAATCTGCAGTAGCCCTACCATCTTCTAAACTTTTGAATTCTACTTCATTTGCTTTGATCTATAGTTGTTTTAGATTCATGGTCAGCGACTCGATCTTTAACGCACAAGTCACTCTATTTTTAACGCAAAAGTCCAATATATCTTAGTTTGGAATCACCTTGAATCAAAATTGTTTATTATCTTTACGTGACATGAAAACAAAAGAAAAAAGCAACTCATAACATAAATAATATTTTAATAATTGTAATATTAAAATTACTTACATTGGAAAATTTATTTGATGCATTTTCATTATCAACTATAGACGTCATCCCAATCAAATTTTCACATTCTCCCAAGTCATTTTGACTTTAAAATTAGTGAATGGTATTAAAATTACAACATGTTATGCTACCTTTTCCCAAACTTTATTCATTGCACAAATTTCTTTGATTTGATAGTTGTTTCGTCTCCATGTAAAATAAATTCTTGTTTCCTTTCTTTTTATCATACCACTTATTAACTTGTACAGTACAAATATCACATTCAACTCAACTAATTTAGTTAGTCTGATGTACAATTACAATTCATGTAAATACTTTTTCCAAACACATGACAGTTACCAAATGTCAATATTTCAAGTAAAGTTTTTCTTTGAAAGTAAATTACAATAAAAGAAATTCAATTATAAAAGTCTCTCCTCAATAACAAATGTCAAAAAAATTCTCCACAAGATAAATTTCTTATATATTGATAACTAATAAACAAATTTATTATCGTTAAGAGATATGGAAGACATTGAATTGAAACGATATGTCTAATTAAACAACATGTGCGAGTTTAAATAAACTTATTACATTAATTATTAATTATATTATATAAATAAAGGATACTTTATGTACTCTAAATCAAATATTACACATCCATAAATCGCTATTCCAACAAATACAGAAATATTATTCTACTTTTCCATCATTACTAATGTACGTGAAAATCTTAGGTCACTCCTCGGTGACTAATTACGGCTTTGATTTCATTGTTTTGAACTCTTATCCTTGATTGGTTAGTTTATCAACAAATAAGAACTTCATGCCTTCAACTTCAAAAAAATGATCGGTTAACGCCCATCTCTTAAACAATTGTGTAGCATAAGAAATACTGATAATTCTCATTAGTCTTTTACATAAAAAAAAATAAAAATGAAAAACTCCTGATTCCATCTTTTTTCAATATCTTGAACAACATTTCTATTACATTTTGTGTAATTGCATGAAAAAGATTAAATAACTTAATTAATTTTTCAAGGTGTTTCTAATCCACTTATTGAAATATCTAATCTCTCAATGGTGCTAAAAGTATTGGACTATTGGTATATCTCACATTCACAAGAAAATAATTACTTACACTGGTTTAAAAAATCAGACTTGAACAAAATAAACTAAAGATACTATTTCCAAGAGATATTACCAATTGGAATTTCAAATTTATTTTGATGACTTAAATAACCTCGTAATGCTTTGCAATCTCAAGGAGACCCTTCCCACCTAGGTAACAAAAATAAACCTTAAATTCAAACCAAAAAGTTGCTATGATATTTGTAAAATAAACACTCTTCCTATCAGGATATCCAGGCCTATTTTGAAAAATAAAATAAAAAATAAGATAAATTGGGACGACTTTCAAGGAATGGTACCATTTGAAAGTCTTCCCAATAATAGTTAGATAATTATCTAGTACAAGACTTCAGGATGAAATTTGTTGTTAGCTGAAAACATCTGACTTCTAAAATTATTTGAATAATTTCATCTAATTTTTAAGTTTATACTATAATCAAGATTTTAGGGCTATCAGATGTCTTTTAGACTTAACAATATTGTCGTATAGGAGGAAAAATAAACATGAAAAGTATACAGTATCTACTGTGTCCTTGATGCTCATCACACGAGGCTAACTAATATACTATAAGCAAAATTTGTTATTGACAAAATTGGAAGCAAAACGCAAAAATTTATATTTATCCACCGGGAAACAAAGTGGCTGCAAGCATACCTCAAAATTGCTTGCAAATTAAACTTGGGAAAAGGTTGGCAGATGATGCCAAGTATGCCTTGAGATTCATAAAACTGATGCCGTCTTCCCCTACCAAAGTTTGTTGCATTCTCCTTAATCAGTTTTATACCAGAGAACACTACAAATTAAGAGAGAAAAATTACAACTTCGAAGCAATCTAAAAAACAAAAATGACAAACAACAATATATATGTATGAGAAGGGATTAAATTACTCAAAAAGTAATTTTAAAAGAGTTATTGTTCTTCCTCACCCTTTATATTCTTTGAATACAATGGTGCTAAAGAATAACCCATCTTAGACATTAGATTAAAAGAAAATAAAGAGTGAGGGTGAAAAATAACTTTTAAAGTTATTCATTGAGTATGATTTATAACATTTTGCCTACCGCAGCTCAGTCCATATCCTTCTGCCTGTCAATTAGACAATAAAGAAGTCCCTTCTATGCCAACTATGTCAGCAAACTGTCATGGACTCAAGCATATCAGAAATACTCAATTGCTACTTTCATTACAAATCATAATGAAATATATGCATGATAAATTAAGCAACACATGACATGACATTTTTATTCAAGTTATTTGGTGACCATGGCAGTCATGAATAGTATTATTCATTTGAATAATAGCTGAATGCAAACAAATGAAGTAAAAAGACTTATTAGCAATATTGAGCAGAACAAAGTTATACAAAGAAAGATAAACATGATATCATCAAAAGAAAAAGGCAAGACAAAGACAGAGAAGGAAGATGAGAACATTGGTTAGTATATTCAATACTTCAAGTCATCGTCATGCTGAAAGGCTTAATTCAAACTGGACATACACAAAAGCAAGAAACATCAGAAGACATGTCCCGATGACACTCCTCACTCAAGACAAATGGACACGAACCAATAGTACAAATAAGGAGGAAATGCAAATTACTGTCGTGAAGCATGTGATTTAATCCTTGATATTTGCCAAAATATATTTAGATTCCTAATATTTTTAAATTTGAGAAATAACCCTTCCGTAGTTATTTCCAAGCCAATTAACAATGGATTAGATGCGGATGAGTTGTTTGGCACATTTTGAGAACATTAAAGAACAAAATGCACCTTATTAAAGGTCAACAACTATCAATCCTAACTTCAAGATACTAATTTGCATTTTTCCCTACTGATTATTATGAAACTCCTGAAGATGTATGATTGTATAAACACAGTAAAAAAAGATATAAAAAACTCCAACAGAAATACATGATAAAATGATGAGTGACAAACATGATTATGAATAGTAACAGAAAAATTGCTAAAGAAATAACACAGTTTTAGGCATGAAAAACATAGGTGTGTACCAGTTTCTCACTCCAGAACATTCTTCTTGACAATTGTTATCTCGTTAAGATTTTCAGTCGTTCAAGAGCACATTTTATTTCATGCCTTTCTTCAATTGTCATACTGATCTGCCCTGATGACTACATAAAAAACAGAAAATAATCAAAGAACGGCCATTATAATCTTTTGGGAACTAAATATGTTAACAGGACAACAACATCAACAATAGCCTCATCCCACAGATAAAGGAACAAAAAGACAAACAAAAAATGAAAATACATTGAAAATTAAAAATTCACAGCATATGAGCTTGACTAGGTGTTCTTCAAACTAAGAAACCCTAAGTCAGCATGAGCAGTCTCAATCCTACAAAAATTTTAGCGATGAAGGGCAGATGTACCTTGAACATAAACACCTAGAAGACTTCATGAGTCCAATTAAAATAAATACACCTAAGACATCGTACCACATTTTATCCAAGTAGCTCAACTAATATAGGAGACATTGTTATAGTTCAAATCCATAACCAAACCTTTTCAAATAATGTCTTAAAATGGCTCATTTTACACTAACTCGTTAATACAGGAATATCTTTACATGTATATCATCCTAGGAGCTACAGAGAGCTAGTCAATATCTGGTATGACATGGCATGCAATAGGCACTCTACTTGAACTTTATGCAGCCAAAATAAAGGTGATATCATATCATGGATTAATGCTAAATGAGCATATGTGTTTGGTGCAGAATGTAACTATCCTCACTGCAGAGGATGTAACTATCTACACAGTGGTGTATAGACAATCAAAAAATACTGAAAACCTTAATTAAACTCACAATTTTGTTTTATCCAATGGAAAGATGAGTAATATTCGTGAACAGAAAGCTTTAAAATAACAATCAATAGTTGTTCTTGTTCATCAGGGTTGAACCTACCTGTAAAGAAAGAACTTGATGTATGACCTTATCAATATCTACCTTGAATAAAGACATAATCTGTTGTAATTTAGCATCCTTGTGCATCAACAAAAGTACAGAAGTAACACCATTTACCCTATTCAAGCAGTTTCTTGTATGTTGAGTACATATTGGTAACAAACTATTTTCAGATATAGCTGATCCCATTTTCTTCAATACAAGATTCATAACTTTATGGCAACGGTCAAACAAGAAAAAACAAGGTAGAAGATAATAATGCTGGGTACTTAATTGAATGGAAGTAGTTCCCTGTTCATCATCTTCTGGAATGCACTGTGGTACAGTGAAATTTATAATCAATGAAAGTATTAAAATAAATTCATATCAGAAAAATTACTATCCATTGCTTTAGAAAATAAATAAAATAAAAGAAGAAAAGTCACAAATTACTAGAAGCACTTACTAGTATAAGAAAACATACAAGGAGTGTAGCAAAAATTTAAAAAGGAAAAAAAATAAATAAATATATATATATATATAGCTGTCCTTATACCAGATGAGAAAAAGAACAGATCTTGGTTATTTGTTACAAATAATACCCTTGAGGTTCTAGGGTTTGTTCTATATACCCTCAATTTTTTAGTATATGAAATGTTAAGCCAAAAATCTTAAATTAATACAAGATAAAAAAAGACAAGATAAAAAAGAATCAAGTCCTAGCTCAGCAGGAGGGTGTGTAAGCAGTCACAGAAGAGTCAAGTTGTCATTTTCCTCAATGAATTTTCATATTGGTTAAAATTGTGATGTTGATATCTGTTGTTAGATAACTCCAAAAACAATTATCAACAAAGGAAAGATACCAAAATCAATCATATGAGAAGAAGTGGTGACAATTTAGAAACTATCCCCACCATTGTCTTTAATATAATAATGGCTTGTAGACATTTTGCTAGATTCTGCATTTCTTTTTTAAATGTTATCATTTTTATTTTACATAGTAAGATATTGTAGCAATCAATCATAATATTTGAAAAACATTCTAGACATTTTGATTTTCAAAAGAAAATTAAAGACAGAAAAAAAAATTAGTTAAGGTTAATGTAAAGAGTGATCTGGATATCCAAAAGAATAAAGTGAGACAGGTAGGCAACATAGTTCAAATTTATATTGATGGCTAGTTAGTTTTTGGAAGCATGCTTACTTGCACAGCATCCGTCAGATATTCAGAAAGATGATGGCCTAGAGTGGTAATGCTTTGTTCAGAAAGTCTTGTGGGCTTCGAATCCACCGTAACAAGCATTCTCAGGAGAGAGCAACTATTATCCAAAGAAGGCTTTTGCGGCTGTGGTAAAAAATAAGTATGAGTAAGCATTCTTATAATTTCAAAATGAGCTAAAAAGGAAGCACCAGAAACGTAAACAGAAAAAATCTCAATGCAAAGAAAACTCAAGAAAATGTGTCAACTTACTATCTGATCAATTATCACTTTCTCTATCATCTGTAGAACAAGAGAATTGTCACCCATCTGGGCAATGTATGAGCAAAGAACAGTTGTCATTGACTTTAAAGTTTGGCGAAGTGAGCCACTCTTAAAACCAGAGGAACCAATTTCTGCAAAATTAAAAAGAATAACATTTCTGAATATGCCTGAAGATAACCAAAAGTACGTTTGAAAGATTCCTAAATATAGCTATTTCAATCACGAAAGATTACTCAAGCAACTATTTCTTGGTCTGGGATGAACACAAACTTCCTATTGCTAACATGTTATATGTACATAGCAATGACAATATTTTCTTCAATTCGGTAACTTTGCTAGCTTGAGCATGGAAAGAATGCTATATAAATATTGTTATTTACAATTTACCAAGAAGCAAGATATAGGTGGCAGGAATGCAAATGAATTAGTACAGATAGCAATATAGATATGGTGATGGGTAACCCATTATTGGGCTTGCATTTATGGAGCTAACAAATAAAGAAGAATAGAGGCAAGAGCGGGATGGAATTGGAGGGAGATAAAGATGAGACAAGAAGAGTATAACAGAATGGATGGCTGGCAGAAGGAGTGGAAAAGGGAAATGCGAGGATCATGCTAGTGGGGAGAGAGAATGATTATTCGAGGGAGGGTAGCAGAACAAGAGGTATGAGAATTCTTGAGTGAAAAAATATTTGGCTAGGCTGAGTGAAGGAGTTCTTCCTCAGAAAAGGGATTATTCTTATTTCAGTTTCATTTAGTAAGGAGCTCTGCCCCAGCTATGGTCTAGTTTTCTTTAATTCTATATTGTAACAGAAGTTTCCCCTCTGATTAGTCATATTTCAGTATCCATATTATTCAGTTTTCCTGTTCAATTTTTGGTCATATCACACGGAATATAAGACACTGCCAGTCCTTTCTGATCATGACTACTGAGCATAATGGACAAAAGCACTGAATTGGAAAAGTGAAACAAGAAATAGATATTATCTATAGTTATACAACTAGTACAAATAAATCTATGTAAGCTACCAGGAGAAACTTTGAAACGCAAGACCAAGGTGATGAAAAAACTCAAGCAATCTGCAATTTTTATATGTCCATCTCTATAGGCTGAATGGAGAATCTCTATGATCCTAAATAAGACATGAGAGTCTAAATCAGCACCTGCAATAGTACAAAACAAAAATATTCAGAAACTTTTACAGAATTTCTATCATGAGTATTTTTTTACAAATTTATATCAATCAACACCTGCAACAGTTATTCTCCTCAAACAATTTGAAATGATAAACCTTTCAATAACTTGCAATCATGTATCATGCTAAATTAAAATTATTTGACATTAGTTATGCAAATGATAGTAGGTCAAATGTTAAGTGAAGAGATATGATGACTAAAAATTAATAAAAAAATAACATGTTAATGAAATTTTAAACAAGCCTGAAAGCGTACTTAGGCAACAACAGGCTATTGACTTTAAAATAGGCAGGTCCAAATGAGAGAAATAGTAAAGGGAACATAAAGAGAGCTCTTGAGATTCTCTAGGAAGCCTGAGAAAAGGACCATAACATATCTGTCCTGCAAGGTTAAAAAGAAAAACAATTAAAAGCCAAAAAAATAACACACAGGTGTTGTATTATTAATACTGATGTCAACGGCATATTCATGTTTACCTCCTTGTAAAGTACAATAAAAATCTTGCAATGACTGCTGCATGTTGTCATACATGCAAACAAGTGATGAATTCAACAAAGCACATTGTCCAATATGAAGTTGAAGACGTAAAACAACCTACGATGAACAAAAATGTTTAAGGTAAAAGGAGATACTAAATGACAGACTTAAGATCAATGCCAAGGCACATTAATATCTCAAAATTCTGACAAACCAGGAATTTAAAATAAAGAACTGCTTATCAAATCAAAATAATAACTACCTGGGAGCAGGCTGGGTGTTTATCTCCAAGCTGGATAAGCAACAGAGGGAGATCTTCAATCCATGCAAGTAAAGCATCCTGAAGATCTAAATTTTCTGGATTGCTTGCCTCCATGGAAAGCACCCTTTTAATCTAAATTTGAACCAAAGACAAAAACACCGTTAATCTAGAAGGAAGGAAATATATTGCTTTCATAAGATTATCCAAGAATCAAGAATTTCATTTCAAGGATCTTCTCAAAATGAGATGAGTCCAGACTTACATAAGGTAGCATATCTTCAATAGCAGAAACACAGGCCAATTTCAACAAGGAACCTGGCTTGCTCTCCCTGAATGTCTGGGTAAAAGCCTGCAAATGCCACAATTCCATGTTAATAGCAACGTAAAACCTTTATAGAAAAGAAAAAACATCATGATGAACATAAACATGCTACAAGATAACATAAAACCACAAAATCAACGCAGTGTTCAATTTATTTGCTGGTTTCAGTAGTTGACATATTTTCACTTATAATAACAACAAAAAGGTCATGCACTTTGTTTATTGCTTTCAAGAATTCACAAGGCAAATTGTGAAAACAACAAAATCTTGCTTTCACCTTGTCTTTCACAACATCTGGAATGAGAGAGAGAACAATTAGAAACAGAAGGAGACATTTTGTAATTATTGTCGAAAACATAAAAGAAACCAAAAGCCACCAAATATTAAAAAAATAAGAATATCTAAAATTAATGGTTTCCAGATTCTAACAAAAAGAAACTAGAAATCATGCGGCAAGTCAAACCTGAAGGAGACGTGATGTCCAATAGCTTGCCCCGTGTGAAACAAATTTAGGAATAAATGGAAGGAGTTGAACTAAATGCTCTTCCCAGGCAGCCTTACCAGATGGTGTAGCGCTGCAGAACTGCATAATAACAATTCCAGTCAACTTCAGTATATTTTCAACTTAATTAAACTAATAAAGGATTATGTTAGCATATCTATCAAACCTTCCCAAGCAGAGCATTTTCAAAAAATTCAAGAAATGTCTCCAGTAAATTAGGAGGAAGACAAGCCCATTCATTTAATTCAAAAAAGATTTTGGCAATGACCATGTTCAAGTCAAGCAACCTATCACAATCCTGCAAGGCAGAAGAAGAAAGAATTAGTTTATTTGAAATTTAGAGAATTATCACAATTGTGCTACTACCCACTCCATGTCGCCAGATTGAAAAAAACAACACAAAAAGGGTAATCCACAACAGAACACTTTATAGGGGTAAACTACATTTATTTTTGGAATATGTACTTGACCTTAACAAGCCAAATTTGAGGGCTGATGACCAAAGGAAACGTATAAATCAATATCAACTCAGAAAAGGTTGCAAAATTAATATTTCAATATCACAATTGTGCTACTACCCACTCCATGTCGCCAGATTGAAAAAAACAACACAAAAAGGGTAATCCACAACAGAACACTTTATAGGGGTAAACTACATTTATTTTTGGAATATGTACTTGACCTTAACAAGCCAAATTTGAGGGCTGATGACCAAAGGAAACGTATAAATCAATATCAACTCAGAAAAGGTTGCAAAATTAATATTTCAATTATTACTCAACATATTGGTTAGAAGCTTTTGTGTAGATATAAATACACGTTCTTAAGTAAACATGCCTTGTCAAAAGTTACATTTTGTCAATCTTGCATTTCAAACAATATATGATATAATTTTCTCAGAGGAAAACAAAATTTATTTAAGAAGAGGAAATGTGACAATGAGGATTATATATCCTCCAAAAACAGAGGAGAACCATAATATATTATGAAAATCTTTCCTTGAACCTAATTAGGAAAAGAACATGACTTTTGTCAGGGGAACCTCCTTGGTAGGCATGCAAAGAAATTGAGAGCTATACCTCCTTCTGTGTACTTAGTCTTATCTTCTTAGAAAATTTCTTTTTTTACAGACAACAATGGAACCAGTAACTACATAATTAACTTAGTAAACCATTATATTTGATGAAACAAAATCAAATTTATGTTGATTGGGTTATCAAAGGGGCAATAGCTAATCTGAGCAGTTCCATTTTTCTCTTTAGACCGCAATTTTACATTTAGTTTCTACTCAACAGTCCCCACTAAAGGATAAAAGAACAGACACACATACCCTCACTGAAAGATGATCAACCGGATTGAGGGGAAAAAGTGGAAATAATTTCTTCAAGAGTGCAGAAGAGATAGTAACATCCCATATAGCCACATCAGGTCCACCTTGAGAACTTGGGGATTCTGATTTCTTATCAGTCCCATAAGTTATAGACCTAACTATAAGATCTATGCTATGAAGAATGGATGCCATACAACCAAAAGACTTCCCTTCAAGACTTTCCGTAGAATGAATCATTGGAATAAATTCCAGGAAACTATTTATTAATGCTGGCACTAGATCCTTCAAATTCTTTATGATATAAGAAAAACCTACACAAACAGATAAGCATAAAACGGGACATCAAACAATTATTGAAAACATAAAAAGCTTGACAAAGATTTTAGATATTTGAAAATTATGCAAACTCATGCAACAATAGTCAATTAGTTATTTGCTCAAAAATCAAATTGTATTTTTAAGTTAGTACCATTTGAGCTCATAGACAAGTCAACTTCAAAGGCATGCAATACCCTATGTCCGGTATCATCCTGTTAAAATTAGAAAATATTAGAAATAAAATTGGTGAATGCAAGAAGATAAAATGAAGTTAGCATTAGTCTCAATGAGATGTTTCACACAACAGAAACTTACCAAATCTTAAAAGCCCAAAAATTTAAATCATAAATTATAATTCCCATTCTATTTATAAATTATAAATTACAACTTCGAGAAAATTATAAAGTACTAAATGTATCCTGAGAAGAAGTTACAGGTTCCAGATGCACACAATTCAACCAATTTAAGAACAAAGCTACTGATTGGAAATGAAATGACAAGAGACAGATTGCTAAAATAAAAATGCAGAGAGGTTTATGCATAGAAATACCAAAGCTTAAATTAAAAAGTTGATCGGAGCATCTACAATGGTATTTTTTCTTCATGTCACAAAGTCTTGCCAATTTTAACTGCTAAATGAAAATAAAATACCTTATTGTGCAAATCAGTTTCTCCTTTATTCCATGGCAGGAGTGACAAGCAGCGAACCAACCCAGCAAGAGCATCCTTTAGTTTTCCTTTGTCTTGTAAATAGTACTGGTTCCTCCTTAGAATATCCTCATAATTCTGAAAAATCTGTTAACCACGCAAACAACAAAGTGAATTCTAAGCATCAGATACAAAAATACAAGACAACAATTACAATTACAGTAATTACAGTGGATATAGAACCCAATTTCAGGAACAACTAAAGAATAAAAGAATGCAGATGAAGAATAGAAAAAATTATGGGCTATTAAATGAATAAAACAATGTTGGCACAGAAACCAATCATGAAAAACAACGGGAAATAGAAATGAAATAAATTAGTGTGTATATTGCGAACACACAAATAAGAAATATATTCCCCAAATTCCTCAGACAAATGTTCAAACCATACTATAAATAAAGTACCATTATAGGATTTCAGAATAATAAGAAACTGGAAATAAGAATATTTAGTGTACAGAAATTTCCCCTCAAGTAAGTTTCAACCTAGTGCCATATCTGGATAAACACTACACAAAGTTCTATCAAACCAAAGATATATTGAAGCATTAGCTCATTTTTCTCTTCCTATTGTTAGGCTACATTTCAGACAGAAAATAACATAAAATTCAAAGATGATTAGTATAAAAACTGTATGACAAAAGTTTTGACATAGAGTCAATAAATAAATAAAAGCTTCTTCCACAGAGGTGGATGTAGAATCCAATTACAAGAGCATCAGAAAATTTTTAAGAGCTCACAACTGCTGCTATTGCATGAGAAAAATCCCCTTCAACCCCACTCTCTCCCCCTCCCCCCAAATTTTTAAGAGCTCAGAACTGCTGCTATTGCATATTAAAAGAAAATTCGATTTTAAGGAGCAATCCTAACATATTGATAAAAAATTTAGAATATGGCAGTTAATATCACCTTTTCTGCATAAGTTGGTGAAAAGGAAGGAGGATAAAACTCAAGAATGAGGTCTAAGAAATCAAACGCCATCATCCGAACATCAACCGCCAAATGGGTCATTGCATTAAAAATGTAAGGCATCAATAAAGAAACGATCAGCTCTTGATTGTCCTACAAAATATAGGGAGAACCAAGTAAGAGAATAAGACAAATGAAGTTTTAAAAAGATCAATCTTTACTGTAATGATGTAATCATATAAAGATTACTGGATACATGAAGGAAAAATAAATTACATCCTTATTATAATCAGAATTCAGAAACAATGAGATAGCAATCGGCTTCAGCAGGTACAGAGTATCACAGTCAGACATCTTGATGCATGATATTGTAGATTAATAACCAGAGGCAATATAACAAAGCATAAGTCATGAGAAAAAACACCATTTACATTTTCATAAGTCATAAAAAAGATTAAAAAAAATCACCCAATGATAATGGCGTATAAGTGTATTATCCAATGCATCAGAAAAGTGATTCAAGTAAACAAAATGGAAAGTACCTCTTTACAGCAAGGTAAAATCACTACTTTAAAAAGATCATATAATAATTTCCGAACCACTTTATCATCATCACCAATGCGCTCACGAAGTTTTTCTACAGCAGCATACTTGTGCAACTTCTGTTCAGCTGGATGTCTGGTGAATAAATCCTTAATACCCATCAATGCATCTGTAGTTTAGAGTGTGGAAAAGACTATTAATATGAGGATGAAAAAATTTAAATGAAAATTAGAATGCTTAAGTTAACTGGATTAAATAAATCAATGACATTAATTTAGCATATTACAAATCAAAAAGAATGAGCATATTAGGAATAGAAACCAAGCCAACACATTAAAGCAATCAAGACATGCCATTAGAGTAACTTTCATAAGAACCAAACAATATGATTAATGGCTGCTTAATTTTATTTTTGACTGATTTGGAAAGTAATTATTAATATTGACAGTGTTCATGGTCTTGATTTTTTGGCTTTGGGCTTAAATTCAAACCAACTTGAGCTATCATCCGTAAAACTTTAATAACAAACTGTAAGTAAGTATTGTTGATTATATTCAAACTAAATACATAAAAATTGTAAAATAATACCTAGAATTGTCTAAGTAGTTCATACATGAGTCATATTCCCTCCACGTGTTAGTAGCAAGTGCACAAGTATAATCTGGCCTCTAACTTTCAAGTTAATAGCTTAATAAGTTAATCTCTATTGTACTGAAATTTTTTGTTCAACTCAGCTATCAAGATTAATGTTTTTGAAAATTTTATTGACTTCAAACATACAAAATTTGTTCAGTAGAGAACTAATGACACTAATATGCAAACTTAAAGACAATTGCATAATGACGATATAATAAAACAAAAAAATACCTCTACGAACTTTTGGATTGTGATGAGATGTTTGCTGGAGAAGTTCTTTTAAAGTCAAACCTTTCTTGTTTACAGCCAAACCTGCCTTCTCTGATGCTACACTCTGTTCCGGCAGAACAATTGCTGTTGGAAATATGTTGGTTAACTTATTTCATGACATTAAAGTCATTTATAAAAAAAAGTTATAAAACAATTAAAAAGAAATTTCATTTCTTAAGTTGGGTGTGTAAAAGAGAAACAGGGAGGGAGGGAAAGAAAGACTCTGCACCGTGAGTATTAACAGCAGAAGCATGGACATTCTTAAACTTTACACAATAATATAAATATGTTTCACATTGAAAGAATAGTCTAAAATTATATTGCTTTTTTTGTGAAAAGTATTTAGTATGGCAAAAGAAAGCAGTTCAGATTGTTATCTGCATCATGTCTCTTGCACTTTGCTTTGCTGAAACAAAAAATGGTATGTAGGGTACTAGGGTGTGCAAAGGAAGCAATTAAACTAAACAAAAGCAAACCATATTGTTAAGAAGTAAAAAACGGTTCTGTTAGTTTTAAATCCATTTTTTACATTATTTTTTAAGCTAATTCTGAAAAAACTGGTTTTAGAATAAGGTTTGGTTCAAAAACTGGTTTTAAAACCAGTTTTGAAACAAATCCATTCTGTCCATAAACCAGTTTGACCAAAAACCAAACTATATTTAAAAAGAAAAAGAAAAGGAGATATGGTTTCAAAATCCAATCCATGCTCTAGTTTTACTTTGGATTGAGTTTGGTTTTTAAAAATCATACCATGTACACCCATTGGTAAATAAACATGTCAACAGAACCTATTTTAATTTTGGAGCAGAAGGGTACCTTTAGATTTAATTTCAGTATTTGTTGTATTCTTAGGTGGTGGCAGTTTCCTTCCAATCTTTCGCCTTATTTTCTGAAAAATTTTAACAAGTGGCATGTGTTAGAAAGCTTCAAAAAACCTCAGTGGGTTATAAATGCAGGAGTGTATATAATAGAGTTTGCTGGGGTCATAGGGGAAACCTTAAAGTCAATGCCCTTTTGCTTCTTCGAGTTGGCTTTAGTACGGGTCATCTTGCCCCGAAAAGGAGAGTAAAAAACTGAATCAAAAGTTGAGTTAGATTCTAGTGCCATTCAATTTAATTCATAGAAAGGACAGAGAGGTGGAAGAAGTACCTGTAATGTAACTTTGATTTGGCCTGGATGGGTGTGATGGTGGATTTGAGGTGAAATAGTGATTTTTAATGTATTCAAAATACTGCCTCTCTGCTCCTTGTAGCAGCACAGTGGCAAGAGCGAAATAAGGCCCAATCAGAGTTATAAATGCAACAAACTCAGCAAGCAGGCGACTATGGCACCTTCTCTACCCCCACAACTCCTCCCTACTCTAGTGGCTCCTCCAAAACTCAGAATTTCTCTGATAGTAAGTGTAGTTTATATCTGAACAAGAAGAATAAGCTCATCTCAGCATCTGCAAGATGCTCTGAAACACCCTTGCATTGTGACAGGGATACAGACCGAGTAAAGCTAAGGACTGAGCTTCTTCATAAATTAAAATTAGCTTAGGCATAAGCTAATTTGTAAAAACTCTTTCATCTAGTTTTTCTAAATTTTTATTTTTAACTTATGTATAAGCTAATATTAGTTTATGAAGAAGCTCTCTTCTTATTTAGTGATTCAGAGAAGCTTGTCTGAACCCTAATACTAGAACTTCACAGAGAATTTCAACAAAAAGCTTGCAAAGGGAAAGGTTAAAAGAACAATTAAAAAAAAAAAAACACAGTACCATATAACATTATAGGGCACCTAAGATTGCGAAACGATTCTATGAGGGCAAAATCAATAATCAGAATGATAACTACGCATAACCAATTGTGTGCAGTAAAATCGAAGTGAAGAATGGAAAGAATAGAATGTTACCGAAGATTGGGTCTTCTTCTAGGGTGACGCGAGTGAATTGGAAAAGAAAGAGAACCCGCAAAGGCTGAAATCGGAACTCCAAGTAACGCTACTATGCTATGAAGCTTTGCATAATGCAGCGGTGGCGGCAACGGCAACTACGAGAAGGGTTTAACGGGGTGGCACTGAAAAAAAAATTTGTAAAGAATATTAAATGTTAAATATATTTTAAATATCAATTTATTTTAATATCAGAAATATTTAATAAAAAATGATTTTATTTTTAATATTTTATATACAAATCCATATCAGAAAAACCATTTTTAAAATTGACTTTTCAAATTTTAAGTTTTTGTGGATAAAAAGATTCAAAAAATCAGAATCTATTCCTCTATATATTTAAATTAAATAACTTTCAATATCTAAATTTGTTTAATCTCTTATCTCTTCAAACCTATTATTGTTTTAAAATGTTTTATTCTAATTTAAACTTTAAATTTTAAAAATATATTTATAACAATTTATTAGGCTTTTTATAACTATGTATTCATATACATATTTTCCAATGATTTTATTTTTAATATTATAATACTTATTTTTTAGTGTGATAAATATTACGTTAACTGTTTTTTTTTTAATTCTATCAATATTTTTATCGGAAAAATATATAAACACATGTATTTCTACTAATTATTATTAAAAAAAATATTATATTATAATATAAATTTGTAATTTATATATTTAAATTATTTATTATTATAAATTCAATTATAAGATGATTTATTTATTTAAAAATATTTAATATTATAAATTTTAGTTATATGAAATAAAATTATTTACATTGAACAGGTTAAATACTAATAAAATAAAATATATGTTCTTTTCTTGTTTTACAATATTAATGTATTAGGTCTCATTTCATGTTATGACTCTGCTGTATTTTTTGCCTTCATGGCATTGCATTCCTCTATTCGGTTTTCTATTCGGTTTTACTTTTAATGTCTGATTGGTTTCTCAATCAAATATATAAAGTAATATAAGTTTTATTTTATTAAATTAATTTTATAAAAGTAATTAAATTTAAAATCTATTATTAATATAATATAAAATTTATCTTAATAAAATTTTAAAATTATTATTAGATTATATTAATTTTTGAACGACTTATCTTTAAAAGACTTTTGAGTGTTCATTTCTCTCCGCAACAAATTAAACATTAACATAATTCAACATAAAAAATATACCATATAAATAAAAAAAGGAAACAAAATAGAAAGAAACGAGGAAAATGAATTATACCTTAAACATAAATTATTATTCTTGTTTGATTAAAATAATTAAGCTTTTATTTTTAGTTCTGAAAGTATATCACTATATAATTAAAAAATTATTCAAAATTAACGAAGAACATATGTTGAGAAAAAATAATAATAATAATAATAATAAAAAAAAAAAAATATGACAAAAATATAAATAAATAGTTAAAAATTATAAAATTTAGTAAAGAAACATACCTTATACTTGTTTGAGAGAAGAGATTAGTTAATAATTGTGAGAGAAGTAATAAAAAAGAAAAAAAAAAGAAGAAGAAGAATGAAAAAAAGAAAAATATGAAAAAACAGTTTTTAATGTATAAAAAAATAGTGAAAATTTTGAAATATATAAATATATTTGTTATTTTAAAATAATAAAATTAAAGTAACTGTTTGAATTTTTTTTAAAATATATTAAAAAATAATTAGAAAAAAAAGTATAAATTAAAAAAACTAAAAAATAAGTAGGTGAATTACTTAAAGTAATTACTTAAATTAATTGCTTAAAAAATTTCAAAAAATTATTAAAAATAATAATAATAATTAAAAAAACTGAGTAATGTGATTAATAACAAAATTATAAAAATTAAATTAAAAATTAAAATAACAGCTCAAATTAACTGCTTAAAATAAAAAAATATATAAAAAATTTTAAGAAGAAAAAATAAAAAACAGTTTAGTAAGTAATTTGGATAACAGTTAAGTTATGAAAAAAAGAAGCAGTTATAAAAAAAAATTATTTAAAAGTATATTAAGATTATGAAAAAAAATATGATAAACACCAATACATGATACCAAACAGTTATAAAAAAATCCAATGCACCAATGACCTATTATTTATTTAAAATAATTCTAGCATTCTTAATATTACTTATTAATTTGTTTTTCTCTAAGGTTATAAATAGAAAAAATATTTGTTATTTATTTATAGTTTTCTTTTCTTCTTTTCTTTTTCTAAGAAAACTGAAGGATTTCTTTTTCTTTGTGTTTTTCAAGAAATTAGATTAAGTTTTTTCATTCTCTTCCATCTCAATTTTCTTATCTTCTTATCTTAAAATTCTAAACCCTAAACCTAAAAGATTTCGTGGCTTGCACTTTTGATGTAGAGATTGTTACTTAAAATGAACTCTGGAGAACATAAAACCATTTCATGGCAAAACCTACTTGCCCTAATAAAGTTAAAAGTTCAAAACATTAATTTAGACAAGCCAACTCAAATGATAAACAATTTATTATTGGAAAGAACCAGAACAAAACAATATCATATTTCATCAGACACACACAACATCAAAGTCTGTGCAACTCAAATGATAACCAATTTATTATTGAAAAGAACCAGAACAAAAGAATATCATATTTCATCAGCCACAACATTAAAGTCTGTGATTTGGTGAATTTTGCTGAACATACTATGAATTATCACATGTCTTAGCTCCATATATAAGTTTCAATACACAAGTTTAGTCCCATAGATCATTGTCAGGGAAGATGAAGCTAGAGATATTAAAAGTTGTCTTTCCATCAGGTCCAACTAGATCATAAGGTGAATCTTCTCCAAACTCATTTGGCATTGACTTCCAATAAAGACTAGGTTCCCACTCTGCTTCTTTAAGCACATTCAATATCTCTTTTGTTACTATCTTGCTTCCCTCATTTGTCAAATGAATACCATCGCTGAGAAATAGCCAAACCACCAAATCAAAACAGTGGATTCTGCAAATTTGAACCTTTTCAATTGAGAGAGGCACATGAAAGCATATATACTTACATGAAGCTAACATCTTTCCAGTTATCAATCTTTTGAATAGCAGACCACAGATCAATGACCTTGACATTCATCTCATGACACACCTCCAAACATGCTTCTGCATATATTCTACAATCTTCATTTGTCCTCTCTGGCATCCCCTCTGGAACACTGATTTCATCCCAACAATTTTTTCATCCTTTTAAGATCATATCACAATTCTAAAAGAAAGTAGGATAAAAAACCAATTTCATTACCTGTCGTGATTGAGTTGTGCTTCATTGATGGGAGGAGTAGTGAGAAATATAGTGCGAGTCTTCTCAGAAAGGTTCTGTGAATCATTAGGATTTGTATCAAACTTATCAACAATCAACAGAGAGATAAACCCAGCAAGAATTCATGAAGGATGAAAGATTAATTGCAGAAGATAAATGATAAAAATTAACAGAATGTTTACCTTCACATGGATAGCAATCTTTCTCATGTTTTCCTTGTATTCATCTAGAGGTACATGAGGACCAATGCCATTTGGATTCGGTGGAATTGAATCATTGCCACCAAAGTACACAATCACCAATGCTGGTTGCTCTTTGGCATCCTTTGTTAAAGAATCATAGTAACATCATTGTGTAAGAATCATAGTAATCACATTTTCTCGAGCAATGAAATATGTTAGTCACATTACAACAATTTAAACTTTTTTTCTTGAATTATGAACAAAAATGCTATTTTTTTATATAATTTTACTAGAACAATATCATCCTCTCAAATAAAGACAATAATTAATCTTGAATTCCGAAAAATTTAGAACTCAGATATGATGAATATACCTTGGGAAAAATTTTATCCAAAACCTCCAAAGCACGTCTTGAATTCCAAGCAGCGTATCCTCGCAAAACTATGTCAGCCTATGTTATGTTGTAGGATGCAGAATTAATTAAAAAAAAAGTGAGATTCTTACCTTTTTCATATAGAAAATTTACCTAAAAAAATTAATAGAAAACATGATTTATTGTTTTTTAAAACATAAACCAAATCATTTCCAACTTGAATTCTCGAAAAATTAAAAAATTTACTTACACAAATACTCCCTGAAAATACTATTAAGTACGTTCTACTTATTAACCTAACACAAATTATTTAAATTTAAATTTGATTTTTATTAAAGATATCATAATTTAAAAAAAATTATAATAAAATTAAATTATAATATATTAGATGAATATAAATTTTATTTTATAAAAATAAATTAAATTTAAAATCTATTTTTATTATAATATCAAAATTTAATATTAAATTTATTAAATTTATTAGATTACTTACTAAAACCGCTATCATAAAATTGTGAAGAATATTTAATTAATAAATTATGAATCTAGATCTGTTTCTATTATAAAATTATAAAGAATATTTTGATTAATAAATTATGTGTCTACATAATAATACCATATTTGTTATTTGTTGAGTTGTTATTTTATATATCACTCATCTTTAATAAATGTTGAGTTAACTTTTTATACATGACTAATCTTTAATAATTGTAACCCTTAATAATTAAGCTTTATCTTCCACGTTAATATTATTCCCACTTGCAAGTAAGCTTTATTAAGTTGCATAACCCTTTTCAAATCAAGAAATAAAAACTATTTTTGCAATGATTTTGCGTGCACACTTGTCCTTGTAGAGAGGGTGTTTGTCCCTTAAAAGTCAAACAAAACAAAAATTAAATATATTTGTACTAATTGAATTTCATTGATTTTTTTGTTTTTACCTTTTTCCGTTAAACTAGCGTCATTAGGTATCATCGTAACATAAATCAAAATATGCCATTGTCATTATTCAATGACAGAACTAAACGTATTTCGTAGACAATTCCCTTTTTCACTAAAATCATTTTTTATTATTATTATAAATATCCATTCAATTCAAATATTTCTAATCATCTTCTTTAAAATATTATAATATTTAATTCATTCTAAAATTGGTTTATAAAATAAAGTTTATATTTCAAGTATAATTTTACATTATTTTTAGTTAATATAAAATTTCTAATATTTAATTTAAATCTAATAATTTTATCAATAATCAAGATTTTACGTAATTTAAGTTCAATAATTTTATTAATATAATTCTAATACTATATAAATATATTATATTTTATTTATATATTATAATTCGATTTATTTTTAATTAATATAAAATTTTCTAAATATTTTTATACGTAACTTCTTTACTCGAAAGGATCGAGAAAATTAAGAAAAAGTGTTTTTCTTATGATAGAAGGAATGAAGAAAGATTGATTGAAGATAAGATGAAACATGAATAAAGTTGATGAAACTCTACATCTTTCATCTCTTTGACTGAAAAAACCACATCATTATGTGAAGATGAAGAAAAAAGAAATACCTTACGAGCATAGATGTGAGAAAGAGTAGCTCCCCAACCTTCATAGTAGCTATACTGAACAATGGAAGATCCAAACAACACAAACCGTGGCCTCGATGATCCTGACATTTTTCTTTCTCTCTCTCTCTCTCAAACACAAAACACTACGAGGCTGAGAATTTTTATATGTATATAGTAGTCATGCACGTTGTCATTATATATATATATATATATATATATATATAAAATTTCACATCCAAAACCAAAATCATAAACTATTAATTTGTGGTTTGTTTAACTTTGATGTCGTTGTTTACATTAATAATTCAACGGAAGTAACAGTGCTCTATCAATGGGACCCAACTCAGATTTAAAGAAAAAATCGACAAAAGGTGTATAATATTTTATAGCGCCAAGATTTATCATATGGTTTAATGGGGTTGGTACAATAATTTCTTTATTTATTATTAGTGAATTTAACTTAAATTTATTTTTATAAAATTAACCTGATAAAGTAAGATTTTATAAATTTTAATAAAATGAAATTTATATTATTTTATAAATTTTAATTTGATTTTAGATGATATAAAATTTTTAATATTTTTTGTAAAAAAAGTTACACGTAATATAATAAAAAAAATAAAAACTTAGAGCATGGGACAATTGAAATATTATATTTCAATTTTTTTTCTAATTTTGATTTTTAAAATAAGTGAGTGTCAGATAAGTTGTTCTCTTGAATGTGAAAATTGATTTTTTTTTTCATATAAATGAAATTAAATTATCTTAAAACAAATTTTCAAGAAACTTATCTAAATAAAATTTGATTTTGATTATGATATATTATTGTTCTAGAAGCTATGTAAAAGTTGAAGGAAGAAAATTAACAATTAAATCCAAATAATTTGACAGATGAAAATATATTCAAAATTAATCGAAATGATTATTAAGATAATTAAATAATCATTACTAATATAATTTAAGATTAAAAAACTTTAACTAAAGTTAATCGAATATAACCCATAAAAAATATAAATATATGAATCTATCTTTTCCACCCAACCCAATAATTAAATTTATTTGAATGTGGAATATAATCATAAATATATCAATATAATCAAAGCTATATTATCTTATCAAAATCTCATATTAAAGTCGTCTCATCAAATCAGCAAGATCAATTATATCAATAATTAATTACATATATAATTAAATATTAATTTTTTATAGTTATTTTAAACAAACTTTAGAAAGATTCCTCGTTAAACACGTGAAACCAGGACTTATAGTAAAAAGCTTTACATAGGGTAATGGACCTGATTTAATGCCCTAGATTAATTCACTCAGAAACCAGAGCACGACACCGTTTCGAAATTCCTTGCACGGATCGATGACGTGGCACTCAATCGGACGGTCCACGTAAAAGCATTTTCACAGTCACGTGTGTCACGTGCTACTGAAATGAGCGAATTCAGGGTTAGGGTTTTCTTTTCCGGATCGTTCATTCGGATTCCTGGTTTCTTTATATGGTTTTTAATATTATTATTTATATGAATATTTATTATATGCTAAGTTAATATTTAATAAATACAGGATAGGAAAGTAATCATATAAAATAAGAAAATTTTAAATCAAACTTTTTATCATAAAATTAATTTATGAAATAAAATTTATATTATTTTATATATTTTAATTTTGATACGAGATATCCCGCACTATTTTTCTAGTCAAAATTTTCTTAATTTAAATATTTATGAGGTGAAATTTTAAATAAGATCTCCAACAATAAATGATTTAAAATATTTTTTTTCCTTCTTTTCATTGCCAAAATAACTCAATTGTCATTTTTATTGATATTTTTGCTAGTTTTTTTTTTTCTTAAAGAACTGTTGTCCATCTCACGTAATTGTAACTTGTTTATAATTGTTTTGTCCTCATAAATTTATCAATTTTAATGAGGTTTACAAAGCATAAACCTTACTCAAGTTGAAAAATTATCATATACGTGTACAATTGAATGAATTGATAATAAGAGTTTTGTTACTGTAATGATTAAATCCGATTAAAAAAAACTGTAATGATTAAATGAAAACTTTTAATAAAATATAATTTTTTATTAATCATTTAATTATTAATTTTTTTTAAGAAATTATTCAAATAAATTAAAAAGAAAATTTAAGGTCAATTAGATAAACAATTTTATCATTATTTTTTTATTATTATCTATTTTTATAAAAAATAGTTCATAATAATGAATAATTAATTTTTATATTTGAGATTCAATATAATTTATTAAATTCTTTTATATTATTTTTTTATTTATATATAATTTTTTTATTTAATATTGATAATTTAATTATATTTTTTAGATGAATTGATAATTTTTTTTAATTTTATTGAAAAATAAATCTTAAATTTAATTTAAGTTAAATTATTCAATATATTTAAATATTAGATATATATTTTAATATATTTATTAAAATAATCTTAAATTATAATTATGATAATTTGAGAAATCAACTATTATAATAAATATTTTAAATTTTTTATAATAAATTAGAAAATAATGAGAAAAATATAGAAAAAGTTATACATAAAATTTAATTTTGATATTTTTTTCATTATTGTTTAACTTTTTTGATTTTCTTTATAATTTTTTTTTAAAAATAATTATAAATTTAATTAAATATTACATAAGTTTATGTAGATGCAACATTTGTTATATACTACATTAATTCAATTCATTTGCTAAACTCATTTTAATAAAAGTCTTATAAGTAATGCCTATTCCAATTCATTTATGGAAAATCATCTTTAAAGACAAGAAAACATAAAATGGAGAAAGCAACACAACTAGGCAATTGGCTCAATCAAAGTGAAATTGCAGTTACCGTTTCATCCCATTCACATGGAGAAAAACCAGTGACAAAGACATGTGAACTAAGAGCACCAAATTTTTATTTAGGCACGCTTCTAATTTCCTGTTATTCTGTGATTATTGCTTATTCTAAGAAATGGGCATGTCTATATAGTTTTCAAAGACATACAACTCTATTCCCATTGCTTAGTTTCAAGGAAGGTCCAGTTGGAGACATTTGTAGTGGTATTTCCATCAGGGTCAACTGGATCATAAGGTGAATCTTCTCCATATTCAGTTGGCATTGACCTCCAATACAGGCTAGGTTCCCAGTCTGCTTCTCTGATGACCTTCAATATCTCTTTTGTCACTATATTGCTCCCCTCAGCAGTAAGATGAATTCCATCCCTAACAAACACCACACAACAAAATGAAGGATAGGAAGATTTGGACCTTTCTCAACTTAAGAAGCATGTGACTGACTATGAAGCCATACTTACGTGAAGCAAACATCTCTCCAGTCATCCCTTTTCTGAAGAACAGACCACATATCAATGGCATTGATATTCATCTCACGGCACAGCTTCAAACATGCTTCTGAATATATTCGACAAGATTCGTTTGTCCTTAATCGCTGCCCTGGTAGCACACTGGTTTAAAGTCCAAAATTTTACTCTTCAGAGTCTAATTTAAATATAAATTCCAACATAGAAAGAAAAAACAAAGGAAATTAGAAAGTTAAATGCTTGAGGAAAGCCCAGTCATCCTCTGAACTTGCAGATGGTAGCTATATATAAATTCAACAGCTGTTGGTTTCAAGTGGAAATGTCAAATTTAGATACGGCCACACTGTTATTCAAGGTGAATCTAAATTCTGAAGAACAATATATATAACTCACATTAATTTTCGGGTACAGGTTTTCTTTATATAAAACCAAATCTAGTTCATTTACTTCCGTGGACTAATTCTCTGGCTACCCTTAGTATGGTTATGTTTGTCATGATATAATCGTAGTCTTGACCTAAGTGAAGAAATCACTAGCATGTAGTTTTCTGCCTTTCATCTTTGTGAATTTATAAAAATGAAATAGCTGTTAAATTGCAGTCAAAACCTGTCTCCATAAATTTGTGCCTCATTGACAGGTGGAGCACTGAGAAATATAATGCGAGTCTTCTTTGAAAGGCTCTGGCAATCATAAGGATTTGTATCAACCATGACAGTAATGACTATAAAAAGTAAAAAGATGGAGATTATGTAAACAATTCATATATATAACAATAAGAAATAAGAAATGGGTTGTTTTACCTTCAGATGGGTACCGATCTTTCTCATATTTTCAATGTATTCTTGGAGAGGTACATGTTGACCAAGGCCACTTGGATGTGGAAGAAGAGAATCATTACCCCCAAAGTATACAATAACCAATGATGGTTGCACGGTGGCATTCTAAGTTAAAGAAGATGACAGATCAAAAGGGTGGTTCCTAGTTAGTCTTTCTGAGCAAGAATCCGAGTAGTCTTGATATGGAAACCAGAACCTTATAAAAAAGCTATAAACTTTGATAATTGAGTAGTTCATTTTAATACATTGCATATTGTAAAATTCAGAAAAATCTTCCTAATATAATATGTCTAAGTTCATTTCGAAGATAGTGGATATCATGTGCCAAGATTCTTCACATCATTCCGCACCATACCTATATATGAATGAAGGTACGAAGGTGCCATTTGTTTCTCAAAGACCAAAAATAGAAAAGCATTTTTGTTAACATTCACGATGAAAGGACAAAATATTCAAGTTGAAGATGAAGAAAGAGAAGGAAATTTCAATCAACAGAGGGTGTGGTGTTAGGGGTAACACTCAGATTGTTAATACCTTTGGGAAGATTTCATCCAGAACTTGCACAGCACGCCTTGAATTCCAACCAGCGTATCCTCTCAGAACTATGTCTGCCTATGTCATATCAAGGTGTAAAGTTAAACTCATTGACCATCCAATGTGTACCCACAAAGACATATACAATACAAGTAATTATTTCATTCAATTACTAGCTGAAATTTTGATAAACTAAGGCATTTTATATGCTGTTCATATCAGTCTCTTTGATACATTTTTTTTTTTCTGTGTTAGATATTATTCTAATAATACCAAGGCCTTGTACTTGTACTGAAACAATGAAGGATTGGTGGGTGAAGTAGGACCATCTTTTCATTTTAAGATTTCTTGACTTTAAAAGAAGTTGCATTATATAGCATATTTTCACGTCATCTAATATTATAGATAAATGACACTTTTCTTTGCCCAAATTAGAAAAATCACACTCCTTGCAATCTTGTTCTCATTAATGAAACAAAAGGCCTTTATATTTATCCACGGAAATGCCAACAAAATACTCAATTCTCAATATAGCTAATCCAGTCGCCAGAAATTAGAAAACAGTTCATCCATCCACCTCCACGGAAATCAAAACAGAACACAGCCAATTGTTCATCCGCCATGACAATGCATGACAACCAAACTCAAAACAAAGCAATTCTCCAGATCCATATTCTCTGCATCCACTTTTCAACTCATTCAATTATTCAGAACCTAAGCAGAATACTCAAACGCTCACTCGGTCTCAAATGGCTCAACTAGGTATCTCATCGAAACCCCAAATCTTCTTAAGCAAAAGTTTTACATTTTCCAATGCCCAAACAAGAGTTCAGCAGTTTTAATCTTAAAAGGCACTTTTTTGCTGTACCCTCTGTTAACGCAGTTACATAGAAGATTATACAACTTAAAAATTCACACTCACATCAAAAGTCACTATTTCATTCCCTCATACAAGCCACTATAAGTAAAAGTACATAAACACATACCTTACGAGCATACAAGTGAGCAAGAATAGCGCCCCAACCTTGGTGGGAATAGCTGAGCTGAACAATGGAAGAACCAAACAGTACAAACTGGGGTCTCACTGGTCCAACCATCCCTAATTTTTTTTCTCCTTCTCTAATCAATTTGGATGGATCTGAGTCCTTAGATTCAGATTTTTGAATGAGTGAACTTTTTGTTCTAGTTAAAGCCTTCAGTGATACCTTTTGTAACAGACAGATAATACAAACAACTTGAAATGATGCTGCATTTTATCCACTTATTTAGTAATTATTGTAATTTTGTCTCATTTCTTTTGGACTTTAGACTATTCTTTTAAATTTTCAAAGTCTTTTTATTAGATTGATTGATGTTAACACTTCATAAATTACAATAAAGTAATAGTTGTTCTTTTATTAATTTTTACATTTTTATTTTCTTTAAGAATAAAAATGAAAAAGATAAAAATAGAAAACTTCATATTATTATAAATGTAAAATTTTATTTGTTGATTTCTATGTAAAAATGTTTAGAATATTATGTTGATGTTGGTTAAGCCCAAGAGAGAGTGAAATGTTATGTTTTGAATAATATATATTTGCAATGTTACGTTTACAGACACAGACAAGTTATTCTTTTTATATACATATAAAAGAATAAACAATATTATAAATCACATCACACGTTTATCATCACTACTATAATATGATATAATATATTTTATTTTCAAATTTATGTAGATTTTACTAAAATAGATATAAATAAAAAAAATTACGTAAATGAGTAAATTATATTTAAAAATGTATCTTTTATATTAGTATTTTTTATTTTTATAAATTTTAAATTATATTATAAAAATTATTTTTATGTGTAATTAATAGTATTTTTTATTTTTATAAAATTTATTTTTATGTGAAAATAATATATTAATTATTTAATATTAAGGATTATAATTTTTATAAAAATGAATTTTTCAAATTCATAATAAAAAAAATATTTAAATAAAATGTTGATCTTAAAATAAAAAAATTTATAACTTTATTTTTTATATGATATAATTGTGAAATATATTTTAATGATAAATAATGACTTATTCTTCAAACTGAGTGCTTCTAATTATATAGAACTGATTGGTCATCTGGGCTCATGGGCTTTCCTTTGGATTATCTTATGTTAAGCTAGTTAATTACTTGATTGGGCTTATTAGTTCCTTGATATGTTAAGTTAAGCTAGTTAATTACTTAGTTTTTCATGATTAACATTTTTCATGAAGTTAAGAAAGTCTTGAGTTAATCAAATCATATTTTTATAAATCTATAATTTTTCTCTATTATCTTTTCCATAAAAAAATTCCTTATTGTTCGGTTTCTGTTCTTGTTTATCAAGTCCCCAATATAGGAATGAAGCACCAAATATTTTTTAATTCAATGAAGTTTTATAGATCTGATTCACAAAAAAAGTTATACCTTTCTGCATATGTGCTATATTTCTTTTTTCTAATTGATTTTTTCTTATATCTCAATGTTGTAGATTTTATTCTACACTGCTTTTTTTTTCTCCTTTTCTTTCTTTCTTGATTATAGAAGTTTCAAAGAACAGAAATTCTATAATAAAAGTTATATTAAACACACAGTATACTACCATTTTACATCTCTTTTTTATCATATGAGCATAAGGATATAACCCAGCTGATACAATCTCTCTTTTTTTATACACATGGTTAGGAATTGAATCTCTATCAACATACTTAAGAGACTCAACATTCTACTAACCGCGATGCACTTTGTTGGAAGCAAGATTCATATATTTAACATACTAGAAAAACATCTTAATAATAACACTCATTGCCATTCCTCAACTATTGCACGATAAAGCTGATGAAAGAAGCCAAATTCACTGCAGAATATATATAGTTTCTCTACATATCCCATTGCAAAAACCTCCGTGAGATACTGTAGGACACATTTATGGTTGTTGTTCCATCAGGAGTGGGAGGATAATATGGTGAATCTTCTGCATATTCTGTTGGCATTGACATCCAATGCAGACTAGGTTTCCAATCTGCTTCCCTCAGAACCCTTAATATTTCCTTCACCACAACCTTGCTTCCCTCTGCTGATAGATGAACTCCATCCCTACACAACATATAATAATATAACAAATGATCTAATCAGTTTTCAAACGATGGAAAATGCTTGTTTGAAGCATTCAAGTAAGATATAATTTTATGTTCATTTTTTTTTTTAAATTTGCAATAAAGTTATCTTCTTTTTGAATATGTACTTACGTGAAGCTAACATCTAACCAGTCATCCCTTGTCTGAATTGCAGACCACAGATTAATGGCCTTGATGTTCAGCTCCTCACTAAGCTCCATTAGCGCATCTGCATATTCTCCACAGGATTCATTGGTTCTTCCTGACTGCGTTGCACTGCATTCAGTTCAGCCAAAAATTCACATTAGAAAAATTTTGTGGAATACAATGTTATCTAGCTCCTTAATTTAAGGGGATCGATATGAGATATAAGTAGTGATAACTCGTTACTGTTAGTAGAAATGTTATGTTAATAGTGTAAAAACATCATGTATATATATCTCTATATAAACAATGTAAGTAAAAAAAGTTCTGGTATAGCAAACAGGAAGTATATGTACCTGAGCTTTTTGCGGATTTGTTCTTCATTGATGGGAGGAGAGGTGAGAAATATAACGCGAATATGGTCCGAGAGGCTCTGACAAACATATTTTGATACGTGTTAAACATTGCAGCATCAAATATCACAAACAAAAGACAAAAAAAATACTATTTTATGACCTATTTTGTTCTGTTATCCTTAACATGTTATGAATAATGTTTGATATGGAAGATTAAGATATCACCTTAAGATGGTTAGCAATCTTCCTCATGTTTTCAACATATTCTTCAAGGGGAACGTGAGGACCAAGGCCAGAAGGGTGAGGGTGAACGGAATCATTGCCACCAAAGTACACAATTACCAGTGACGGTTGCAGAGGAGCATCCTAAGTTCAAGACAATAACAAAAGGTCACTACTTACATCTCAAAATACATAGATAAGAATCGCCAAAAAATGGAACTCATCACATATTATCTAAACCTTAAGCTCACTGTCAACCATATAGAAACAAAATAATGCACTTTTATATTCAGCAGCGACGGATCCAAAGGTTTTGGACAATCAGGACAAAACAAGATCTCTTACTCACATACATAATTATTATTTTTGAATTTGTGGATAAATAAAACTTAAATGATACCCTTTTTTGGGTGTGTGGAGAAAATACTTAAATACAACTTAAAAGTTAATACTGTAATAAAATTAAAAGAAAGTTGAAATTGAGTGAGACAAATTGCTCAACATAAGTCCATGCTGTTTCTGAGACAAAATTTAGATATCTTGTTCAGGCGCAAGATTCTCATTGCTAATCTGCAGTAGACCAATTCCACCCTTTTGACCTTTACAGATATAGGTATTTTTCAACTCAATGACATGTTTTTAAAGAACAGAAAATAGAATAATACACATATATATATATATATATATATATATATATATATATATAAACGAAATCTACGTGGCATTGAACATGTTTGATCTGTACCTTGGGGAAAACTTCATCCAGAACATCCAAAGCTTGCCTTGAATTCCAACCTGAGTATCCTCGCAATACTATGTCCGCCTGTGTTCCACGTCAACGTGAGATAAAAACAAGGATTTCAAAGAAGAAATGATGTATAAAAACAAACCTTAGTATATCTTCTGATAGTGATCAAATATAATATTTACTTACAGCTTGTTTTCTTTTTTAAATACAAATTCATTATAGTAACTAAAGCTTTTCACAGATTTGTAGGTTTAGTAATAAGCTTCTTGAAGTGTATTTTGAATCTAAACCTTAGTTAAAAAGATATAAAAACTATAATATGAAGCAGAATATATATAGTGTGTGTGTGTGTGCTTGGAGAATATGGAACTAGTGTAGCTGCAGGGATCATTGTTAGAATTAAAATGATGGAGGAGAAAGAAAAAGACCTTTCTAGAATACAAACTGGCTAGAATAGCACCCCAACCACCATTGTCGAAACTAAACTGGACTATAGAGGAGCCAAAGAGCACAATCTGAGGTCTCATCGGGCCTACCATCTTTGCCTATTGAATGTGTTGCGTTTCTCTTGCTCTTTGACTCCCTTAGACAGTAGCAACTACACTCTGCTCATGTATGATGAAATACACTCAGAATGAGATCCAATTTATAGACGCAGGTTGGTGTTGCCACGTTTTTGGTCGGCAAGAAAACTGTTCTTTATGACTATTATATTGCCATTTGATCATGTTCCATGCCTCAACCTCTACCAATAGAATATTATTCAAAATGGTTCATAATTGGATTCTGAATATTCCTGTGAGGGTGCAACACTTTTATGCTTAACATACTTTTAAAAGACAAAAAGTTTGGAGAATACTAAGGCCAAAACATTGGGAAAGACTTCATTACTCACCACCTGTATTCTTGGGTATCAGATTATAGTATAAGCACACGCAACTAACGGTGATAGACAATAATATTATTTCATTGATGGAAAAAAATTACAATGAAAAAAAATTACAAACAAACTATTTCTCTAAGTTTAAGGAGGAAACAATAATACCACCCTCTTTAAATTCAAGGAGGAAACAACGACACCTTCTCTTGAAACAAAGGAGAGAACAATTAAACTACTGAAAGAACCTTAAAGGAGGAACTAATTTTCCTCTCTTACTTTTCCTCTTAAGCACTATAGTAATAGAAAAGAAACGAAGTAACTGGAGTGAGTTTTAAGGGAAAATACTGTATTCCTTATATAGCAGTAAAAGCAAACACTCAAATAATATTCATCGAGCAAACACACAAGTAATATTTCCCTGATATGGGACTTCACTTCTTATATATATATATATATATTGACTATCTTTTATCAAAGACTTATTCAAAATATTTTCAATCTTATAAGACCCATTGTATTTTCATTTTCTAAAAAAATTATGAATATGTAGTTATATTTCACTTTATTAAAGCCATTTAGTAAACAAAATACCTTATTATAAATTTTAGTATACATTGAGTTTAGATCTGATCCAATGTTTGAACACCATGTGGCTATAAAAACTAGGATTATTGTTTTTTGGTCGGTAAATGATTTTAGACTAAATCCCCTTATTAAAATAGTGACTACTTGTGTGATGTTAGGTAGAGGCATTTTTCTTCTTAATTCTGACTAACTTTCCTGAAATGAGTTCGATTAAATTTGTAGGGAAGGGACTAATATTCTTAAAACTATATTATAATAGAATATTCATTAGTTACTCTATCTCATGCTAAGTTAAAATAACAGCAAAATATAAAACTATTAACGCAAATATTAAGCTTTAATTTAAAGGATCAATCATTAGTCATTTTAATGTTTATATATACATCAACTATGATAAAAGAAAAAAGAATGAAAGAGTTGGATTGTGACTCGAGAACTTTTACCCTTTCATTTGAAGTGTTTTTAATAAGCATTATTGATTGTTCGTTTTCTTTCAATTGACCTAAATGAATGATAAACTCAAATTTCTTATCATAATTTGACCTAGCCACGCTATGATTGGCTGGATATATGTCAATCATGGCATATATTATTGCCACTTCATCTTCACTCCAGCATGATATTAATGTTTCATAATTAGATTCTGAATATTCTTGTCTGGGTGCAATAATTGCACTTGATAAACATTCTTTTCTGATATTCTTTTCTGATAAGCTTTCTTTTCTGATATACACGATAGTTGCAGTCACATTCTCATGTAAGTGTTCAATTTTATACTTATAATCTTATCATCTTATGTCACAATTAAATCTTTAAACAAACAATCTGACCTAACATTCAAACAAAACATAGCACCTAAACAACTTCCTTTGAGGGTGGCGACAACATGAACATTAGACGACTATGCAAAGTGATCCAAAAAGAAACATTGCCATATGTTTTTGGTGATACTCACATATGCATATTCGTTGGTTACTTATGCAACCATATTTTAAAATATAGTGCATGTTCTGCTCCACACATTCATATTGAAAAACTTATATATATATATATATATATATATTAGAAAAAGAGGTTTAGTAATGCAGATTGATGACAACTCCACCGAAAAACACTGTTAATCGGTTAAAGACATGTTAATATTAAATACTTTGCTTTGCCATGTCTATTAATTACCTAACAACTGTACTTAAAAAATTGTTCTTTTTATTCAAAGTAAATTTTTCCATGTCGATTAACAATGTTGTGTGACAGTTTCTGGATGGGGTGTTGCAAGTCAAGTTTAAGTCATGAGCTACCTGAACTTACGACACGTTATGACAACTTTTTTTTATAGTAATTAAGAAAAATTAAATTTATTAATGTAAAAATATTATGATATAATTTATTCCTAAAATTAGTTAAAAAATATGAAATTTATATTTTATTTATATATTATAATTCGATTATATATTAATTTTTTAATATTTTTTTTTATATTAAAAACACTTTCATCCGTTAATAAATAATTTTATATCCAATAAAATTAAAATATATTAATAAATGATCTAATTTAGATTTAACAGTTTTGTTAACTAGATTTTAATATTATATAAAAATTAATCTAATTTATTTTTCAAAATCGGTTAAAAAATTAAATTTTTAATTCTTTTATAAATTATAGTTTAATTTTATTTTTAATCAAAAATTTATAAAGATCGGTAAAAAGTGATAAGATTTTCTTTTCTTAATTATTTAATGTAATCATATATTCGAATTTTGATTTTAAGACTGCTGATCAAATTGAAATAACATCACTCAATTCATATATGTGTTTGATAACAAATAAAAAAATAAATTCTCGTTTGACATGTGCTAAAATTTAAAATAATATATATAAAACAAATTTTATGCATTTTAGTACTATATTAATAAAAAGTTACACTTTAAAACTTTAACAAATACATTTAGATGTTGATAAGTATGAAGGAAGCTGCTTTCACATTTTTTTGCTAAGAAAAATATTTAGAGCATGTGTATCATGTTATTAATGTATATTTCTTTAATTTAAATACAAATTAAATAGTATATACGTAGTGAATATGATATAATTTTTAATTATAGACTTTATCTATTGTATCATAGTAACAATATTTCATATTATATATAAATGTATTTTTTTATTTTACTAATTTTATTTCTTTTTACTCTTACATATTTTAGTCTAAATTGGTCTTCAGCATGTGCTCGGTAATTAATTTAATAATTTTCCGAATATTTTATTTTCATATTGTTCATTAGTGAGTTCCTATTCAGCATTTTAATACATTTTATTCACTATAGTACTTTCCAGATAATATAGTATAGTGTTTTTGTTTTATATTAATATATTTATCGTGATATATTTTTAGTTATATATACCTCATTTAGTAAATGATAAGGAATAATCCGCAATCTACTAAAACAATAAATATTTAAACAATAAATAAATATATATCTTGATTTTTTTTTTTAAGAAATTACATTTATATATGTATTAGTAATAAATTTTAATATCAACTCATTTTTATAAATTTATAAATAGTAATTCGAAGAAAAAAATTTATATATAATTTAATTTGAAAATAATTTTTTTTATAAATAATTCGATATTAGTTTAAAATATTTATAAATAATCTAATAATAATAATTAAAGTTGAGTGAAGATATTTTTCAGCACTTTAAGATAAATTTTTGACAGATTCATATAAGAATAAATGTTGAAGGAATGATAAATTTTAGAACTATTAACATAAATTATCTTTGTATTATTGTGATTCCATTAAATTAATTTATTAGAGTGGTTACATGTTAGCTGCATCATGATGCACTTTTAATATTGTTAATAATCAGTTTGAAAACATATTTTAAAATTGAAGAATCAAAATTGGTCATATGATATTAAACAACAGCTAATCATGTGAGCAAATAGTAATAATTAGACAACACTTTCTCATATATATATATATATATATATTAAGTTTAAAATTTATTTATTAGATATTTTAAAATTATTATTAATCTATTAGATGACATGTTATTATGTATTGTTAAATATTTATATATAAGTTTATATTTAAATTGAGATGTTTCAATGTATAAATTTTATTTTATGAATTAATTTTTGTAAAAATAAAATAAATTTAAATTTTATTTAATATATTAATCTTGGAACTAAAATTTTCACAATGCTTAACATGTTATAGTCGAGGGTTTCTGAATCTGGGAGATTATTATATAGGATATGTATTAAGAATGAGAAAAAGAAGAGTTGGTAGAATTGATAAGTCTTGTTTCTGCTAATTACGTGTCTTCTAATTTAGCAATGCATAAAATGTGAAACAAAAATATATTAATTGATAGTGTTATTCAATTGCATTGTTATTTTTATTCATATAAAGTCCAAAAGGCACTCAATCGCATTATAATATATATCATTCAACCCCTCCGAAATTTCATCTTCAGGAAATTTCTAATCGATTAACAATATACTTTTTAAAAATTATGTAATTTAATTATTAATTACATATTTTTTCTAAAATAATATATGTCACTTTAAGAGTGTATTAACTTAATTATTATTTATGTATTAAATAAGTACCGGTTAATTCTATATCGATTTTATCTTATAATTTTTTATCGATAAAATATCGATCTAAATTGACGATTTCTCAGTTGATCATCGGCTCACCAAGAAGTCAGATAAATTATTTAATTTTATTTCCTTATTTTCTTTACAAACATTAAACTCTATTTATATTTTTTAATGACTTTGTTCGAAATGTAATCATAAATATTTTTTCAATTCAGTCTTATCTATCAATAGAAAGAAACTTGAAATTTACAAAAATATCCCAACAAAGTACTCATTCGTGTAAGTAAAATTTAGATTAAATATTCTTCTAAAAAAAAGATAACTTTGTTTAAATAAAAAACAACTATGGGAAACGGCAATCTTGAGATTAAAGATTAAATCCCTAAACCCCAAATGCCAGAAACGAAATTAACGCCAATCTTGAGATTAGAGATTAAGTCCCTAAACCCCATATGCCAGCAACCAAATTATATACAGAGAACAGATAAACCTGGCTCTGCTACGACATCAAATGAGCCTAAAAAGCATAACTAGCTTTCAGTGTAAAAAACATAACTAGCCTTTAGCGTAAAAAAAAAGCATAACTAGTCTCCAGCTAGTTATGTTAACGATTTTAAAAAAAATCGATTATTTATTTAATTAAAAACATAGTTTATTCTAAGTATTAATATATATTAAATCAGCAAACAAATGAGAGATAAACAACAAAATGAAACATGAGCCATTTCGAATCAGCTGTAGATAAACCTAAGTGATTTGAAATCTCATGTTCTATTTTTAAATTCATAGGAGTCAAAATCCATTTCATCCCCATGTTACACTTCAATCAGATTCTTTGATTTGGACTTTATAAAAACATTAATCAAATAGTGGATGCATGAGTTTTTTATTAGATGCTGCCAATGGTTCTAAACTGAGGAATCAAAGTTATAAATTGTGGTATATCCTTTCAAGAATTGGTATATCCTAAAGTTCTAAGTATTAGATATTTATGAGAAATATCAATGAAGATTCATGAGTAATAATAATTATATAAAAATATATTAATTTTATTTTGAAGTTAAAACTTTAAAGTCATAAATACGTAATTTTCATTCATATTTTACTCAAATTTTTATTTTCATTAAATTTTTCTATTTATACGAATAAGTATTTTAAGATGATTTTCAATTTTTTTTAGATAATATTCATTTTTTATATTTTTTTAATCACATAAAAAATATGTTGTAAATATATTTTAATATTTAAATTAATAAATAATATATATAAGATTTATTTTATGATTAGAGATAGATAAATTGTATCTGATAAATATTATTTATTTATAATATATTTTAATAATAAATTTTTGTTATAAGATTCAATGAATCATTTCTAAAAGATCTTATAAATAAAAAATTTAAATATAATATTGTTAAGTTTTGGATAGAAGATATTAACCGAGTGAGGTATGACTGAGGATAAATGACCTGAGGATATATAAGTTATCTGATATGCACAGATCTCAACTCTTAACTTATATAATAATAATAATAAAGAAAAATAATTAAATAATAATAACAATTAAAAGTGGTATGAATAATCTGATAGGTCCCACCACTAAGGAAAGAAATGATATGATAATATATATAATGAGATATATGTAAGCACGCTTATCAGAGAATAAATAAATAGAAATACATATGCTGTGAGTTGTCTTATCTTTTTCATATTTTCAACATGGAAGACATGACAGATCCATTCTCCTACATCTCTGCAATTTTAAATTCATAACTTTTCTTTTATAATCAATATATAAACTACACTTTTTCTTTTTCTATGCAAACATATCAAATATTTTTAATATTTTATTTTATGAAACTATCTTAATTTCTTATCACTTTTATCAATTTACAAACCTCACATCTATAAGTAATATTCTATTTTTTTAAAATAAAAAATTCCTATTTTTATTTATATAATAATAATTTATTATGTTTATTTTCTTTCTTTATAATATTATTTTATCCAATATTTTTAGATTTTAGAATATAATAATAATATTTTTTCTATTCATAATTACTACCATTTTCATTTATTTTACATTTTTTATTCATAATATATAAATATATACTTAATATTTTTATATTTGTACTGAAAAATTCTAATTTTATCAAGCTTAATAACTTGGCCTAATATATTAGCCCATACAAAATAAATTTATCAATTAATTTTCATTATAAATAAATCATACCTAGTATAATCTATTTATCTTTAATTATATATCAAATCTTATTTATATTTTTTATCGATTCACTTAAATATAATCTAGTATAATTTTTAATTCTACATAATTTAAATTTTACGATTATTTAATTTTAAGAAGTCTTAAAGTTAGTTGAATTTTGAAATTTAAGTTACATACACTTTTCAATAAAATCGATATATTTTAACTTTAATATATTTTATTATTATTATTATAAAATTATTTAAAAAAGTATTTATTATTATATTATTTTATATTATGAATAGTTAATATTTAATGTTCTATTATTAATAGAGAATAAAATATATAATATTTAAAAGAAAAAATAATAATAAAAAAAATAAAATTATTTTTTATAAATTAAAATTAATTTATATATAAGCAAATTTGTATAATTATTTTTGTTTTTTATATATTTATTTTTAAAATTTTTTATTTTTCATTATACTATATGTCAATTCGAGTTATATAAATTATGTAAATGTTATTTTATTAGGTGATTTATTCAAATGTTACTTTACATAACCATTAAAAAAATAATATAATAGTGAATATTTAAAATTTTATTAATTTTAATTTGAATTGATGTCTCTTCTAAATAGAGAAAAATTACATAGAGAAAGATTAACTACCATTTCTTTTAATATTTCCTTTGCTTCACCACAATTTTAGTGACCTCATCAATTCGTGGAAATCGCCAAATTACGTGAGGAATCACGCTTTTACAAAATTTATTTAATTTCAATGATTTTTTCATAAACATTTTTTAAATCACCTCTTTATTTAATAATTTAAATGGAAGTTGCGTAATAAGCGCGTGAACACGGTATTTTATTCAGAGTTGTCAAAAGATTATTTTAAATCGTAAAAAATATCTAACACAGAAGTATACATACGTAATATATAATAAAAAAGGTAAAAAGTAATCTAATTTTTAATAATTATGTATTTGGACTCATACATTTGTATTTATTTAATTCTATTATTATTTCTTAAAATTGATATTTTTAACTGGTTTTTAAAGGTTTCTACGTAGATACTCAAATTATAATATTGAGATTTTTATTTACTTTTTATATTTCTATATCACAATGAATTAATATTATCTTGAATTTGAATGACAGATGATAAAAAGTAATTCAAACTTTTGATAATTATCCATAAAACTTTCTGTTTCTTTTAATTTAAAATTTCTGCTCGATATTTCTTTTAATCACTGCATAAGAGTGTTCAAACTCACCACTTAGCTGTCTTTGGAAATTGGATTGTTTGTGGTCTAGCTCGTGTGGAAGCAGCAAAGTTTGTTAAGCATCACATTCTCACATTCTGTGATGCACTATTTCGGATCAACACCACTAAAAGTAAAGTTATGATTCGAAATTAACTAATCATAACAATGAGTTTGCAATGTGAACTCTTTGGTATTTGATTAATTTAATAGATAAACATAACAATACTTTCACTGTTAGTAAAATTGTGACTGTTAGCAGAAATTACGCAGAGTAGCTAGGGAGAGACAAAGAACTTAGCTGCATGAGATTGAAAACAGAAAACGAGAGGGAATATAGAGTGGAAACTAAGTGGAATTTCAAATTGATTAATACAAATCAAGAACATGTTACAGAACGAAAACTTCAATAGAATAAACTCTCACACAAAGTAAAGGGTAGGTGAAATATCACTTTCCAAGGGCTCCACTCCACACAACATAATTGAGCCTATGCAAAATAAATAGATATACACACATAGATATATAGATATATAGTTGTATATGTTATATATCCCACTGCAAACACCTTCTGGAGATAATGTGAGACACATTTATGGTTGTTGTTCCATCAGGAGTGGGAGGATAATATGGTGAATCTTCTGCATATTCTGTTGGCATTGACATCCAATGCAGACTAGGTTTCCAATCTGCTTCCCTCAGAACCCTTAATATTTCCTTCACCACAACCTTGCTTCCCTCTGCTGATAGATGAACTCCATCCCTAACAAACCAAACAACATTAGTCAAATGAACGAAATCCACATATTTGAGCTATTTTTGATTCAGAAAGAGACTTTGATCTGTCACTATTTTAATCCCTGAAATGTTTGGTCAAATATACTCTTTTATCTCTCGCTTTAACTTTTTCACAAAATACTCCCTTTATCAAATGTTTTACTTTCATTTGGTTCTTTGAATAATGTGGACTTACTCTTTTTATATTTTTCTATGTATCTTAAGTTTTATATTTCATCTTTCAATCAGATACTTTCTATTTGGCTTTTCATTTAGAGGGGTATGAAAAACTAACAATCTTTAAGGAGCAAAATGAATAAATATATAGAATGGATCATTTGGTCAAATATCATAAACTGTTTAAAAGAAAATAAAGCAAATGAAGACTATCAGAAATTTTTTGTTTCACTCCACATACAAATAATCTTTCCTGAATTCATTGCAACCAAATGAAAAGAATTCTTTGAGAGTGAGCATATAATATACTTACGTGAAGCTAACGTCTAACCAGTCTTCCCTTGTCTGAATTGCAGACCAGAGATTAATAGCTTTCAAATTCATCTCCTCACAAAGCTCCATTAATGCGTCTGCATATACTCCACATGACTCATTGCTTCTTCCTGATTGCGTTGCACTGCATTCAGTGCGCCCAAAGATTCATTACAAACATGTGGGGTACAACCACTTTATGCTATTTGGTTTAATATTGAAGATGAAAAATGAAGTGAAAGTAATGAGTGACATTTAGAAAAATTGTACTTTTACATGTATGTTCAACTGTCACCATCATGTACCTAAGCTTTTTGCGGATTTGTTCTTCATTGATGGGAGGAGAGGTGAGAAATATAATGCGAATATGGTCCGAGAGGCTCTGACAAACATATTTTGATCATGCGTCAAACATTGCACCATCAAATATTACAAGACAAAAATAATGAAAGTCATACATTTCGTGTTCAAAACAAGTTTTTATATATTTATTTTATTCTCAACATGTTTCTAACATGCTATGAATAATGTTTGATGTGGAAGATTAAGTTATTACCTTAATATGGTTAGCAATCTTCCTCATGTTTTCAACATATTCTTGGAGGGGTACATGAGGACCAAGACCAGATGGGTGAGGATCAATAGAATCATTACCACCGAAGTATACAATCACCAATGATGGTTGCACACGAGCATCCTATGTTCAAGAAAATAATAGAACAAAAGGGTCGAACGGAATCTTCTGATGAAGCAAAAGTTATCAAAAACCAAAAGCATATTTAAGCTTCTAAATTTTAACTTCATACATCTTTACAAAATAAGTTTGGATCCAACTTTCCACACACCATATCAAGAGAGATGTTGCATGCCATTGGTGAATGGAAGAGTGAGAAAATGTGAATATTCAAAATCAAATTATTTGAGAACGGAATCTTCTGACGAAGCACTGAATTGAAAATGCTGTTTTGTCTGTACCTTTGGAAAAATTTCATCCAAAACTTCCAAAGCCCTTCTTGAATTCCAACCTGAATATCCACGCAAGATGATGTCCGCCTATGTCACCATATCAAAAATTTAATTTTTCTATTCATTCACCATCAATAACGACAAAAAAGTATATACATACAGATACCTTCTCTCTGTGTATATATATTCATACAGACAGACATATATATATATATATATATATATATATTAAAAGTTAAGCTTTATGAATTAGTATGACATCATTACCTCGTCATAGTAGTTAAAAATTTTCAGTTAATTGCATGAAGATACTGTTCTAAGCATTAATTACTATGGAGGTGGAGAGATATCAGCAAAATGATTACAAAACTGTGGTTGATATTTGTGGCTTGTTGAATAGGGAGCAAAAAATGAGGTGAGAAACAGAATATAGAATTAGAACAGTTGCAAAATATGGAAATGGTGTAGCCAATTAGAATGAAAAGGAGCATATATATATATATATATATAAAGAAGTATGAAGGAGAAAGAGAATAAAAGAAGGACCTTTCTAGCATACAAATTAGCTAGAATAGCACCCCAACCACCATTATCGAAGCTCATCTGAATTATGGATGAGCCAAATAACACAATCTGAGGTCTCAATAGCCCAGCCATGAATGGATAGAATCAGAAACTATATATGTTATTATGTTATGTTTCTCTCCCTCACTCTCAAACAAGTACACTGCTCTTACGACATTGGGATCAGCAATTTATAGACCAGGAATCATTCTGAATATTCTTGTTCTCTCTCTCTCTCTCTTCTAATATCAACTTTCTGTCCCCGCCACGTTACATATTTTTTTTTCTTCTTTTTTTTTGTCCCCGCCACGTTACATAGTTAGCTGAATGCATAGCTGTCATCTGTGTCTTGTTTTATTGTCAACTTGCCCTTTCATCATAATGTATATATCATCCATTTCAATCTCCTATAATATAAGTGGTATCAATTATTTCTATCTCTCTATATTTTATTTAAAGTTGAAATATCCACATAAAACATGAATTCTTCTATTATATTAATATTACTAATGTTTTTATACAAATTATTATGTATTAATTTAATTATTTAAAAGATTAAATATTCATATGGTTGGTCCAATGTATTAATTACGTTCAAATACTTCAACAAAAATCAAGAAAAATTATAACAAAAAGTATAAAGAATTATTAATTTTTTTATATATAAAATAATATTTAGAGTGAGCTTTAATTATTTAATAATGTAAGATAATGTTTAGATCCAGTAGTGTAAAAACTCTGATGTCGATAATTAACTATTAGCCGTTTTAAATATGATTTTTAAAATATTACGAAGTCAACAATAGTATACATAATAATTTATAATAGATGATAATATAATTTTTTAAATATCGTTTTTTATTTAAATTTTAAAATTATATTAATAACTTTAAACATTATGTTTTCTTTTAAAAAATGGTCATTAATTTTTCTTATTCTTTTATTGGATGCAATAATTTCCCGCCGTATAAATTTTTTAACAAATTCGAGTTTATGTTAAAATTCCTGATATGGCTTTATCCACGTGGGCGTTGAACATGAAGCGTGTCACACTGTTACAACGTTTCTCTTCATGAAAAATGTTTTTCTTTTTTTAAATTAAAGTGAAATACTTTTATTATTTCTTTCAATTTTTATATTTGTGGTGTGATTCTTATCATCATCTTTTAATACTATTGCTTACGTGTTCTCATGAAATTATTGAAGTAACAGTTCTTTTATATATATATATATATATATATATATATATATATATATATATATATATATATATATATATAATACTCAAATTTTAACATATGAAATTGTGGCAAAAGAAGAGGATTATTTATGTTGAATAAAAATAAAATTGTTTTGATAAATTCAAAGATAGAGACAGGTTATAATGTTAGTGAACAAGCCAAGGCACCTAAAGTCTTGCTATTGACGTTTAATAGCATTAGTTTATTAAAATGCTTAAATATTTTAATCCACAATTGAAATTTTCTTCTTTGATAAACCAAAGTTTCATATACCACAATGCAAAGCTTCTGAGTCTGGCGATGATAGTATTTTATACCACATTTAATATTTTTACTTTTAAAGTATATAGATTTTTTGTTTCGTTTGTTCTCTGTTCGAAAATCTCGACTAAAAATGAGATCGAACTATAATATATAAATAAAATCTTCTGAATCAGAGGTGAGTTAGACCTATAATTACTTTTTACATGGTATCAGAACCCTGATTGTTAACAAAGTTGTTAACGGATCGCTATATACAACATTGATTGTTAGCAAGGTAATTGGACGTAGATTGAGTCACTTGTTAATGAGTCGCGTTGGAGTTGAAGGGTGTTGGAAAATCCCACATTAACTAAAAATGAAACCGAATTATAATATATAAATGAAGTGTAAACCTTATTTTCTAAACTAATTTTGAAGATAAATTAGACCATAATCACTTTCTACATATTACTACGTAATATATCATTTTTCTTTCATTTTATGTCTCTGAAGTTTTTCCTACCAAAACAATAAATAAAAGCAGAAAAGCAGAACATCTTTGACAGACAAACAAGTCTGTTAACTTTTCTCTTGGTTTTCCATGACAGACACATGGTTTATAAAATGCATGTCTCCATGATCAAATCTCGATCCATCGAATAGTATATAAAACAATTATATATATAAAGTAAAACAAAATAACAAAACCATTAATCTTTGCTACAACTCTGACTAGCAGTTTAGCAATGTCACAATGCAACACCAGATGACAGTGGGAATAGAAAATATCACTGTTATATTTTCTACTACACGTTTATAATTTGAAGAATCAAACTTGGTAATATATTTTATTTTTGAGAATGATTAGATCCTGAATCATGATGACATATTAACCTAACTAATACTTTATGCTAATTGAAGTCCAATGAACAATGATCCTAATTGATACTGATATAGACTCTCATTATATTATATGATAACATATGCGATCACATGATGATAAATAGTGACATAGTAACATTGGTCAACATTCCCATCTAGGTATAGCCACTGTAGGGGATATATTATTGTACAATAATTGTGATCGAGTTGCTTCATTTTATTTTATTTCTTACTTCTCTTCTCAGTTATTTCAAGAGTGCTTGTTACTTGTGTCTTACACTATCTTTAGCAGAGGAAGAAGAAATACACGTGAGAATATATCAAAGGACCTCATCTTAACTTGCATTATATTAGGTTAAGAGTTTTATAAAATACAGAAGTGAATATATTAGCTTATAATCAAACGAAATAATGAGAACAGAACAAGCCAAAAAGTCAAGAACATTTTGAGCAGCATATAGGAACTACTTTAAGCATGTTACAGTAGGTCACAGTGAAGGACAAAACCAAGAACAAGCACCCAACAATTACGTTAGCCTACATGTGCATCCTCACACAACAAGCATTATCCTAACAATGAAAGGAAGATTACATAATAAAAGGAAAATGCAAATGACAATAGCTAGACATTCATTTAGTAGTCACTCTCATCATGTTTTTCCCTTACAAACTTGAGAATTATTATTCTCCTAGTGATGATGAAACTTCAACTTTACTTTGAAAAATACAATGAAGACACATCTCCTTGAGATTCTTGTGACCCCAACACAAAGATTTCACCTGCTGAGACTGATAATGCAGAAGCAAGATAGTCTATTAATTAGTCAAATTGTTTGTAAGAACACTCTTTAAGTAACATAGTAAAAACTAATCTTCAAATGTAGCTAGGTTTTTGAAAAGGTTAAGTTTTCAAAATGATTATTTTTCCACAAAATTGATTTTCATTGTTTATGTATATAACATTCAGCTTTTTAGGTATCTAAAAGGCGGTTGATATTGAAAGATTTTGATGAATAGGGTAAATGGGATAAATTAGAATTATATAAATGAATATAACTTTATTTTTTATAAAAATAATATAAAAAAAAATTCTAATCTATCAACAGGTGACTCAATCTAAACCTAACAATTTACTGTCAATCAAGGTTCAGTATATTTATAAGTGGTTAAATTTAGGTTCAATAATCTTATTAACCTGACTCTGATACTATGTACAAAGTGATTATGAGTCTAACTTACCCTCAAAACCAATTCAACAGGACCTCACTTATATATTATAATTCGGTCTCATTTTTAATTAATATGAATTTTTTTAATAATTTATATATATTTTTTATTTTTATATTTTTATATTATTCAACTTTTTTTTATGTAATGTAAGATTTCAACTAATTTTAAATTTTAACGTAGCTTTCATATATTTAAATCAACATTATAAACGAGTAACCACACAAATTCTAACATAGCTTTCATATATTTAACTTCAACATTTAAATGAGTAACCATATGTGGTGGAGAATGAGTTGTTGTCGCAGAAGAGAAGAAATAGTAATGGTTTGTGAGTAACAGATGAATGGATGATGAAGAAATACAGTGAAATGGACACCCATGTTACAGATGTAACGAAAGCAGTGATGCCAATCGAGTCAATTGAAAAATATAGAAAGTGATGGATGGATGCAACATTTTGTGTTCAATTTATGTATGGTCTGTTCGTGGTTTTGAAGCGATACACTCGTACAGTGAATAATGCACTTCATTTGAGAGAGTGATTCGTGTTTATCATGGATTGAATCTTTCGGAATATTCGGTGCCTTCCCAATCATATTCCATCTTAATCAAACACCATTCATAGCCACATCATACTCAATTATTGTTTCTATTACTAAATATGCACCACGTATATGAATTAAATTAAGAATATATATTGTATTTATACAAATTAATTTCAAATAAATAAAATATAAAAATTGTATTTATTCAAAATTTATTCCGCAGAATCTAATAATCTAAAGATAACATCGTGCGCGTAAAATAATATATAAATCGAAAAGACCTAGTCATATATAGTATTAAGATATGTCAACAAGCTTATCACGCATACGTTAACATGAATCACATCTACAATTATTGCTCTATTCTATACGCGTATATCTTTCCTTTTTCTCCTTTATTTTTTGTATTTTATAATTAATGCCACTAGTACCTATCTTCATACCAATAATATAATTCTAGTTTTATTATATTTTTAATTTTTAAAATTTGGGATATTTTCTTATTATATTAAAAGAATCATTTTATTCTCTCAAATTATAAATAATGTGTCAAAGATGTCACACAATATAGTAAAACATTATAACTAATGTGAAATCAGAAGTTGAAGTTGATCCTGAGTTTGTACCACCCTTTCTTGCATGCACCTACAATCATCCATGCACTCTTCTCCAGAAATCTTGTACTTTCGAACCTTCTCATTTTATGTTCCTCCTCAGTTTGCCTTTGTTCATCTTCTGTCATTGAAATGAATACAGAATTTTTCGACATTTAATGCAGCCAAAAAATATAATCAGAGAAGAATTTGGTGAAACTAAGTGACAAAAGGGTCAACTTGTCTTGCTTTTTATTTTGCTCTGGAACCATGTGGTTGTCTTTTTATATATATATATATATATGGTGCATTGAGATTGTTATATCCAAAGTAACAGATCTTGAAGTTTTTGTTCAAGAGGTTAATTTGTTTTAACCGAGGGAATTAGTAAGTTAATTATGGAATTGTTCAGTGTTTGTTTCAACATTAAGTACATTAATTTATTGAGTGGTTCTCTAATTCTGATGTAGATGAGTACATATCATGTTCATTTCACGTCCTACATGTGTTGCTCTAAAAGTTTGTCATAAATATAGAAACTATTATTCTAACTCCTGGATTACAGAAATAAATGTTTATTTTATATAATTATAATTTATAATAATTAAATACTTCTAACTATACATTAATTAATTAAAATTAAATATTTTATATATAAAATTATATTATATTTTCATAATAAATTATATGTAACATTCCAAATAAAATACTTACATATTTTATGTACTTAATAAATTTATAATCTAGACATTTTTTTACTAAACTACAATTTAATACACACTATTCCGTTTTACACGATAAAAATATTTTTTTTTTTATATTTATTATGGTCATATTAGACAATAACCTACACCATTTCACAAATCTTAACTCATCATACACTACCCTATATTTCAACATAAATATAAATACATAAAATTTTAATTCACTATTTATTATACCAAAAGTTTTAATAATCTTCTAATTACATGTAAATTTCCTCAGAAAACTTTAATCAACAAAACAAAAATACTTCTACGATTCTAAATTATTAGAGATTTTTTTCTCCTCAGTCACATGCAAAACACCTAACACCACATGCAACATACCACACCCCAAAATCATATTCAGATTCTCAACTTATATACAACCAAGAAAAAAAAAAAAGTAACTTACTGTAAATAAAATTTTGATTAGTTACAAATATTCTATTATTTTATTATAGTACTAAAATAGACTCAAATTTAAAATAAAAAAATATCAAAATCTTAGATATATATATTTTAGAGAGATAATAATTTTATATAAATAGAATTTAAATAGTTAAATTTTTTATTTATTTAAATTTATTAATAAAATATTCATTATTTATCTTTTTAAATACTCTTAAATTAATAAAATCGATGTTTAAATACATATTTTATTTTATTTAGTTAAGAATTTTATTTTGAATATAAAGGAAATTTTATAATAACGTTGTTATCGTCACAAAAGTCATTTTGTTAAAATTTAAATATTAAAATAGTGTAGATAGTGGCCTCTTTATATATATATATATATATATATATATATATATATATTCTTATAATGAGGATTTATTTTTCTCTCTTAAGGTGAGATTGATATTTTCTTCGTACTAACAATAAATTTAATACTAGTAATAGAAATTCCTTTTGATATTTTGGATTTTAATTAACATATAAATTCTTAATTTATTTTAACCTTTTCGGCTTTAGAAAAAGTTATGAATTCGTAATTAATATAAAAATAATTTACAAAATAAACAAATAAATAAAATTTAGAATTGGGCCGGATTGATTAGAATAGAATACTGAGTTACTGTGGTTGGATTTGGGGTGTTTCTTTTTCTTTCTCACACTGGACTGCTTAATTTGGTCCAAAAGGAAAGTTCCATTCTTTTTCTTTCTTCACTGATCAGCCCAAATTTTCTTGGACTTTGATTTTCACACACCACTTTTCATCTTTTCACTCCTCAATTTCTTACGAAATTATCCATGACAGAAATGAACTTGTATTGTATGGGCCGAGGACATTTCGGCCATTATCAGTCTATTACTAGAAAGTAACTAAATTAGGGTTATTAAAGTCCAATATCAAACTCAACAAATAAGTGCATTCAAATAATAGTATAAATAGAGATAATAAATGAAAGAACATTAATTATTCTGATTGATAAGAACATTGACAAAGAACTAAGTTAAAGACTAATCATTCCAATATTAATCGTGTCTTGAAAATATACACGATTCAGTAATATCAGAACTATATAAGTCTTTTGATCTAGGGTTTTTAGTGCCACTGTTTTCTTGTTTATATTGGAGAGTAAACCAGTACGGTGAATGTGGAATCAGAAGTTGAGGTTCATCCTGAGCTTCTACCACCCTCTCTTGCATGCACCTAAAAAGTTTAATTTCTATGCACTATTATTATAAAAAAAAAAAAGTTACACGGCCAATTATTAGAAATCATAATTAACATAAATTTAGAAATAATTATTATGAAATCAAAACATTCATTATAAATTGAGATTAGAAAATTATCCTGTGATTAGACACTATAATGGGTTGAATTTATTTGAAGATGACAATAACTTTATCTTTAAAAAGAGATAATTATTTTTGTACTGTCCCTCAAATATGAAGAAATTAAGATCCGAAAAATAGAGTGAAGAGTTGGGGTTAGGTGGAACTTTTAGGTGTAATGTAGAAAAGCATGAGGGTTAAGTAAGTCAAACCTGACTCTTCAATAGGAAAGAGTTGGATGAAGTCTTTCTCATAACAAAAAATTGCGTTTGTTTGCAACTACCATAATTTCATTTCTCTAACCACCATTCCCGCGAGCGAACCACATTAGAAGACTCGTAGTTGAACACACAAAACGCTTCACTTCACTATGAACCAATTAATTCGCTCCTCACTCTCTCCCATTCATTCTTCCTTTTCTCTCTACACTAATGCCGGACCCTCACTCCACCACCGCCGTACCGCCCGAAGAAACTGCCTCCGCTAGCTCTCAGACGCCGCCCGACCGCTCAAGCCAGCCGCAGCGCATCACCAGAGGCAACAGGACTATCGCAGATGGCTCCGCCGCCGTTGTTAGAGACGAAACGTGTTCCTGTTTCGCCGTTGTCTTCAGCTTTTGGTTATTCGGTAAGGAATCAATCTTGAATCTGCGTCTTCTGTCTGTTATCAAATTTTTAATGCGTAATTTTCATTTTTTTACTTGTTAACAATAAAATTTATGAAAAAATACCTTTAATTCTACACTTGAATTCAATAACAAATCACAAACTACTTTGGAGTGTAAACTTGGCTTTTACGATGATTATACTAAAAGTCATGTCAATTATACTAATTTAATTGCTCGTTTTACTACTTAACGGTGAATTTTACTATTTAAGTCATTTTTCTCATATTTTACTTATATCTTTAATTTTTACTCATTTTATTGATATGTTATATATATAGATAGATAGATATATTATATAATAAAATTTTGATGTGTCTTAAAATACAACGTGATATTACTAATATTTGCATATTTACATTGTTTGATTATTAGTATAATTGTAAAATATGTAAAAATTTAAAAAAATGTAATAATAAAATTATAAAAAAGTTGATGATAAAACGTGAAAAATTTAAAACTTGTCTATAAAATAGGTGAAAAAATATTATATAATAGAATTCACAGTAATATTAATTGAGTGGTAAAATATATAATTAATTCAAATACACTTTATTATTAAATAATAGTGCATTATCATTAAACTCTAAAAGTTACCCTTGCGTGTTTTTATATTATGTTTTAATTATATTTTGAATCTCACTTGAATAAAAATTTATTATTTAATTTAAAACTTTGCTATATGATCATTAAATTAAATTTCTAATTATAATTAAATAATACTAAAAATTATTTAAATTGTCTCCATTTATTAATTGGTAATAGTAAGATCTTTTTAAGTTGGATGGTTATATTTGTACACTATTTTTTTTTTTTTACATTTCATTTTTTTTTCTATTTTTTTTATTACACATTATCTTTTTCGTTTTATTTTTCTTTTTCTATTTTTCTGAACTTTCACCTCCCTAAATCTTCAAATAATGGAGTGTACAAGTAAAAGATGACATATATATAAATTTGAAATAGCGACGAAAAGATAGTTCGACTTATATAAAGTGTTCTTTAATTATTATAAAAACAATTTTAGCGGGGTCCTCGAAATACATAAAAAAATATAATTTATTATAAGCCACTTTTTATTTAACTTTTTGGAATTTTTATGTCTGAAATTGGTATTGCAAGCTACAGTGTCGATGACTATGATTCTGGGGGTTTATGGGTCCATGACCATCGTCCTTGGTCCAACATCTTCGATAGTTTTCCAACCTAGTCCCGTGTTCGTACAATCTGTGAAGGTCAGAGTCAACATTGCTATTTGTATTTATATGTGTTTGGATTTTCAGCTAGTGAATGTGTTCTAATAAGATTTTTTTTCTTCTTTTTGCATTAGGTAGAAAATTTAATGGCAAACCCTGGGCCAGGACCAGGACCCATTCTCTATGCTACATATGGGTACCCCCCACTTGATACTGTTAGCGCTTGGGGTGAAACTCGTAACGTGTCTCTTCCATCTGGCGCACACAAGGCAAGTTAATGTACTTTTTCCCTTTCCCTTTTAAGTTTTAATTTTGATCCTCACATGATTCTGAATTCAGATACTGCAAAAGAAACCGAGTCTCGCAGTCTTTTCTCACTCCTTTGTATGTCTTCCACAGGAATGGAAATATTATCTAAATAGAGGAAGTACAATAAATATTTCGTATCACGTTAGCTCTAGGAGCTCTTCTGTTTTCCTTATAATTGCAGAAGGTATGGCTTATGATGCTTTCTACCTCAGATTTCACTATTTCACTGCATTTCTCCTCTCAAATTTTGTGAATTTAACTACCTGTTAGATATGTAACGTATATATATATATATACACACCAAGTGCAAAGCACTATAATTTGTTTTAGCTTTTCTTTCTTAATATTTATTTTATGTTAAGAAATTATTTTAGAATTACATTTTGTATTTTAGTGATTGGAGAGTTTTTTTATTATTTCCTCGATGAATTTACTTTTTATACTAATTATAATAAATACAGAGTATATTCAATTTCAGATATATCAATTGTTATTTTTTTATATATTTAATTTACTTTAAAGTCACTTACAGATATTTCCATGTACATAGATTCTTTGAAGTCACACTCATTATTGGTGAAATTAATTGTTTTTTAAATTATGAATATGTGATTAAATATAAATATTAGATAAACTATTTATTTTTTTAAGTATTTTCAAATAAATTTTAAATTTATATATTATTAATTTAAGTTTTTAAATTAATTTTAATAAATTATTTATTTATTTTAGTCTCTTTTTTTTTTAGCAGAGGGTATTTTGTGGTGATTTCTTTTGGGTTTGTTTATTATTCCCATAGGATCCGGTTAGAGTACCTATTTAATCTTATTTATTTATTTTTAATAAAAGGTTGAATCAAATTTTTTAATTTTAAAATATGCGACCTTTCCATGAGCGGTATTGGCTTTAAAATTTTTGACAACTTTCATTATGTTTTTGTTTTCTGACCGTTTCTGTTACAAAAAATTATTTAGCATAAATTACAAAAGCTATTGGTACTAAAAGATTTATGGTGATTAAAAACCTACCAATAAAACCATGAATGAACAAAATAGGGCTTTAAACTAAGAACAATCCAACAATCAAATGATCTCGAATCAAATAAATTTCCAAGACTGTAACTACAGCCAACAAGAATGCATGATACCCCTGCTCATCTTTGTGACCCCAAGCACTCTGTCATCGCAATTAGTGATTTCAACTTCGTACAGAACCTGCATGCATTATTGCCCTGTTCACCGAAGTTTTGAAGGGAATGTGGTCACGTTACCGATTCTATTTATCCCTCCATCAAGTTCGAAAGAAACACAATCATGAAGTGGATGTAATGTGTCGTTCCTATTGAAGCTCCAATCACCAATGTTTTCAGGGGTCTTTCTTTTCTTTTCTTTTTTTTTTTCTCTGGAGAAAAAAATCGTTAATATTACTGATAATGGTTTTGTGATTTTAAAATAATAATTAGTAAAATTTCAATTTTTAAACACCATTGTTTAAAATTTTATATTTAATTTTAAAAATAATAAATATAGAAATGACTAAAAACCATCATTATTTGTAAATGAAAACGTTCAAAATTTATAAAGTTAATAATATCATCTCGTTTAAATCGAAAGAGACCATATTATCATATTTTTATATTTAAAACATTTTATTTAAATTTTTATTAAAAATGATTTGAATAAAATAAATATACAGAGAAATCAAATAATTAATTTAGCGTCATTTGTGTTTTTTTTTTTTTTAGTTTTTTTATAATGATTGTGTCACCATAAAATAACAACATTTCACGATTTTTTTTTAATTTCTATTTTATTTTTTACTTCTTTTATTTATTTTACTTTTTGGCTATACAGGCCAATGACAATTTTTACGTAGAGATTTTTCCTTTTGAACTTTGTTGGCAGAATTTTTTTCCATATAGCTGAGTTTGACTTCATGTTATAACATTTTTTGTTGTCATATTCCTGTGTGTTATTTTAGAAAATTCTCTAATTTTTGTATAGATCTTTTCTTATTAAACAAAATTAGTTTTTTTTTTCTTATTAAATAAAAAAATTGTTAAATCTTACATGTGTTTAATTTTTACTGATAAAAAAATAAACAAAATGTATGTCTCTTTTGGCACAAATCATTAAATTAAGTGAGGTCCTTTAAGAATTATGAGAAAAAAAAATAGGCACAGAACTTGCAGATGAATTGCCACAGCAGTTCACATACCTGGTTTTAGTTATCACGAAACTCAAGCATATACACAGGGTTATTGTTCTATGTTGTATCAAAATTTGCATGCCAAAGTTATATTGAATATGTTATTCTGATACCCTTGCTTTTTCAGGGACAGAGAGCTTCAATCGGTGGCTGGAGAACCCAACAGAACCTAATACAACTCTGTCATGGAATGTGATCCATGGTAAGACATAAAAAAAAATTGTGTTTATTGTACCTATGCTGATGTTGCTTTGTTTCTTTATAGGAAGTGGTACGATAACACAGGAAATATTCTGGTCGTCCAGCTATTACGTGGCATTGGGTAATTTGGATGAGGATGTGGAGGTAATTCTGTAATCCTATACTATATTCTCTTAGAATACGTATCTGCTACATGCTTGAAAACCTTAATATTATTGTTTAACTTGAACAGAACATGACACGGCATAAAAAGCTCGTGCATAAGAGCTAAATTTTGCAATTTAAATATTATTGAAGCAAAACCAAAAAGTATGATGACAATTTTACATAGGCATTCAAATATCTGAATGCAGTGATTCTAATGACAAGAATGTAAAGGTAAGTAACTACATGAGATTATGGGAGCAACAAAACCAAGGCACATTATCATATTATGAGAAGAGATTATTCAACGTAGATTGAAAGGAAAATTAGGATTGTGAATAATCAATTCGAGTTTACGCCAAAATGTTCTACAATTGAGAAGTCTTGAAGTTACCGAAGACTTTTTCATAAGAATTGGGTTATATGGTTGTTTATTTTGTTCTTCTGCATGCTTAAGGGGACCTACCAAAGTTATTTTTAAATTTTTTTGTTGTTTTGCTAATGATATAGTTTTAGTTGAAGAGTTAAGCAAAGAAGTTAATTCTAATCTAGTGCTTTAGATATAGGCATCGGAATCAAAGGGTTTAGTACATGTTTAAGTAGGAGTAAAACAAAAAACAAGAGGTTAATAGACTTGAAGGTAAAAAAATGGAGATGTTATGCACAAGTTTTCAAGTTTAAGTAGTTGTGATTAGTATTGCAAAATGCTAAAAAAAATAATGAAAATGTTACACACAAGATATAAGTTGAGTGGTTCAAATGAAAAATAAATAAATAGAGTTATTTGTATGGTAAAGTAGAAATCTCAAATGGAAGTTTTATTGTAGTGAATTAAATTTTAAAAAGACAAGAAAAAAAAGGTAGGAGTAGTAGAAATGAGTATATTAAGATAGATAAAGCCATAAGAAAGGACATTATATTGAATGATTTTGTATGAGAAAATATTGATACAACACTTTATTTAGGGAAAGATGATAAAGAAATTGATTAAGATGATTTGGACATGTAGAAAGAGGAATCAATGAGAAAAGTGTTTTGGCCATATGAAGAAGGGTGGAAGGAGACAAAGGAACATTGGATTAAATTATTAAAAGGGATATCACGGTAAATAATATGATGCATGCAGCAGATCTCACCTAGTAGGATAAGACTATTGTTTTTTGTCAGACTGTCGAACTGTAAAGCAGGACAATGTGAACTTTAATCTAATTATATCTAGCCTGACCTAATCAATAGCAGAATTGTCCTTGCCCCTCAGACCAGATTCCATTTCCTTCACTGTGAATTCTTCTTGATCTTTCCACCAACATCCCTTCCTTGTTTTGTAAACACGTGAAAGAATCTAATCTCATGCATTAGTATACCTAAATCTTTGCATGACTGACGAAAATAAACTCTCAAAACTTCAAACATTATAATTTGAACATAGACTTTAGTTCAATTCAAACAATCGCCAGACCTAATTAGTACAGTATTTGGGCATTGTTATTGTTTCAGGAAAGGCTTTGCATTCTTTTAAAATGGTGTAAAAGTAATCATGATTTTATTAGTTTATGTTTCTCATACATCAGTCACTTTTTCCCCCACTTGTTATGATTTCAATGGGCTTATATGTTGTCAAGCATTGTAGTAATTTATTAACTAATCAATCTTTTGTTACTTACCTTTCGTCCATTCTTATTGAATAGGTGGCATTAAACATCAGTGTAAGGGCCTTCTTGCATAATACAACGAATGCTTACTACAAATGTGCTCTTACCAATAGTCCGTGCCGTTCAAATATTTTCTTTCTTGATGGAAGTGCAGCTGTTTTAGTTACTCCTGGTCCACAACAGGCAAGATTATTATCATGTACTTACTTCAAAGAAATGGTTATCATTGCAATTATCATATACTTGATTGAAAGAAATGGTGATCAATTCAAAATATAAAGTGTAAATGGGAAGTAAAATTATTAATGTTGTAACCTAACATTGCATTTTGGTTTGTCACTGAAGTCTGAAGCTTGGAAATCCTGTGTCTTTTTCCCTCTAACAAGAAAAATCTAATTCCCTAGGCCCTGGTGAAATGCATATTCTTTGCTTTTACTACTTATTTAAGCAACTTTTCTTTGTCTCAGAATGCATCCAATGAATGGTATATCAAAATTTCCTATGGACCAAGATGGGTAACCTATATTTTTGGCATTGGTAAACTCCTTAGTCATTACATAGTCAGCCTTTTACAATCTGTGTCAATCTTAAACGGCTTTATATGTTACTATTTATGCTTCATCTTCCTGCAGGTGGATTGACTTTGCTTGTATTTTGGACCTTCAACTTATTGAGCAAGCTTCAATGTGCTCATGAAGATAGAGCAGGATTTAGAAATGAGGGAACAGAACCTCTGGGAGCACCTCTGCTTTCTCACAAAGATGATGATCTTTCAAGTTGGGGTTCATCATGTGATTCCTTGTCACAAGACGAAGAGGATCTTGACTTTCTTCCAGGAGGCCCCATTGATAGTGAAACCAGAAACAATACACGGCGTCTTTGTGCTATTTGCTTTGATGCTCCAAGGGACTGCTTCTTCCTTCCATGTGGGCACTGTGTGGCTTGTTTTGCATGTGGAACTAGGTAATTCATTGTTATAACTACTAACAATGTCATATTTCTAAATGTTGGAAATATTTTATATTAACTCTTCTAAAATCTAATTTTTTATTTATATATAAATTAATAGTAGTGTTTTGCAAACTATTCCATAATCACTTGAGAATTTGGTTCCCGTTTATTTGAGATGGTTTTAGACTTAAAAACGTGTTGATCCACTTTTCAAGTGTATGTAAAATCTTTATTCTATAGATCATATCTTCATTGGCATGCAGCTCAATGCATCACATAATACTTATTCTTGTGTGGTGATGTATGTATATGCAGGATAGCTGAGGCAACTGGTACTTGCCCTGTTTGTCGTAGGAATATGAAGAAGGTTAGGAAGATTTTCACTGTTTGATCAGTGCACTGCCAATGTAGAGATTTAATGACTAGCCACCAGAATAGATGTACTCAACCTCACATTGTTTTCTTGCCAATCATTAACAAAGGATGAAGCAAATGGTGCCTGCTGGTGAGGATCGTATTGGCCATTGCAACACTGCCTCTAGTGCTGTAGCAACTAGATGATAGCCACCAGAATCATAGATAACTTTTTTATGTATTCAATTACACATTGTTTTCTTGCCAATCATTAACAATGATCAACTTAATGGTACCTGCTGGTGAGGGTCGTATTGGCCATTGCAGCAAAACCTGAAGGGTGTTTGTATGGTCTGTTGAACGTATGGAAAGAAATAAGGAGTGGAAGTAGGTAAATGAAAAAAGAAAACCAAGGAAAGAATAGAGTGAAAATAAGTGTGTATGATTTAAGAAAATGAAGAAAAATATGAAAGAGAAAGTTTAAAAAGAATAAAATATAATAATAATTTTTTAGGAATAAACCCTAACATAATTTCTTCAATTTTAAATTCTCAGTTCGGATATATATATATATATATAAAATTTGATAAATATTTACATCATTACTAACTTTAAATAAAAATAAATAAATTTTGAATCTTTGAATTAAATATATTATTACCAATATTTTTTAAAATTTTAAATAATAATAAAAAGTTATCAAATAATTCATATTTTAGTATATTTTAAAGATATGACGTTGATATTCATCTATATGATATATGAAAGTTCTTATTTTTATTCCAAACAGATGCTGTCGAATCCATGATAATACTTCACTAAAAATCTAACCATCATTTAAGTTATCGAATTCTTACCTATAAAAAGAATAAAAAGAGAAAAGATATAAAAAAATGAAAAAAATTTATTTTTTAATGAATTTAGAATTTTATAATTTCAAGTAATTTAATTATTCCTATAAATTTATAATTTTCTTTTTAAGTTTTCATCCATCAACATTATTTTATAAAACATTTTATTTTTTTTATAAAAATAATTATTTTTACATCCAAACAAAAAAATTAAGCGGTTGATTCTTCTAATTATCTAAACAAATTTCAGTCATTAAAATTACATCTTCTAAACGAATTTAAGACAGTAACCTTTTTTTTTTTTTTACTTTGATTTAAATATATTTTTAATTCTTCCACTTTGAATATTTTTTTTAATCTCTTAATTTCAGAAAATACTATTTTTAATTTCTCAATATTAAAAATCTTATACTTGTGATTGACATGACTAATAACATTTACCTCAGCAATCATACATGTAACTAAGATAATAACAAGAAGAAATCACTTTTAAATCATTTTTGTTGATTTGATACTGTATTAAAATCATACCTCAGCAATCTTACGTAAATTTAAATACTGTATTAAAATATAATATTATAATTTATTTTTTATTTGATAAATTTTCTATATACTTAAAATTGTTGATGTAATTTCATATATTTTTTACTTATTTTAAAGATAAATAATTATAAACAAAAATCAATACATGTGTATGCGCCAATTAATTACTAGTTAATATTATTAAACGACAATTTTTCCTAAAATTACAAATCAAATTAATTATCATTTAATTTAAAAGATTCAACTAATATTTTATAATATCCAAAGGTCCTAATTTCGAGGACTAAATCTACTGTATCATTATTAGTCAACTATTAGCCAGTTTTTGTTTTTTTGTTTTGTTTTTTAAACTATTAGCTAGGTTAAACTAAACTTACATAAATAAATGATAAATTGATAACACATCTGGAATTGTTAGTAACTAGCAACAGCATGATATCCATTCCTACCAGTACCTCTGTATTGTATTTGAAGGAATGAAGGTGATATCATCATGATGCTGTTTTCTCCAATATAAAAGAGACACCAGATAATACCTCATTGTCTTCTTTCGTAGCGGTGAAGAAAGTGCAGATAAACCATGGGCGTCGACTACTACAAGATTCTTCAGGTAGATAGGAGCGCCAAAGATGATGATATAAAGAAAGCATATCGAAGCCTGGCCATGAAGTGGCACCCTGATAAGAACCCTAACAACAAGAAAGACGCTGAAGCTAAATTCAAGCAAATCTCAGAAGCATATGATGTATGTTAATTCAATATACCCTTTTAAATTGAAGTAATTCGAGTTTCTTGTTTGTTTTCCCCTTGAAAGTTGTAATTTTGATGATGGGTTTTGGATGGAAACTGTTTTGAATTTGTGGGGTTTTCTTGTTTTACCCTAATTTTAATATTGAACAGCTTAGTGTTTGAGAACACAATTCAAATTTGATGTATTGTTTCGTGTAAAGTTGCAATTCCTTTTCAAGGTTTTTCAAGTTTGAGTTTGTGGGATGTCCTAATTTGAATTCTGAAACAGGTCTTGAGTGATTCAAAGAAGCGAGCACTGTATGATCAGTATGGTGATGAGGGGTTGAATGGGGTGCCGCCTAGTGGCGGTAGTTCTCCTGGTGGTAGCGACGGTGGGCCGACAACATTCCGGTTCAATCCCAGAAATGCAGATGATATATTTTCTGAGTTTTTCGGATTTACGAGCCCCCTTGGTCGTGGTGGAATGGGGGACATGGGTGGCCGACATGGATTTTCCAGGGGTGGCACGTTTGGTGGAGATATTTTTGCTCAATTTCGGAATGCAGCTGGGGAGGGCTCTGGCCATATGCCAAGGAAAGGGGCACCCATTGAGAAAACATTGCATTGTAGTTTGGAGGATTTGTATAAAGGGACTACCAAGAAAATGAAGATTTCAAGGGATGTTAATGATGCCAGTGGGTGAGTTGTCTACTTTTACTTACTTGCATGTCTTTCTTTCTAGTTTCATCAAAGAGAACTGAGTTTGTTCATGTTAGTGTGTTATTACAAGGAATCGGACTATCAAATTTCATGTAGAGTTTGATGATTTGCTTTAATCTGATCAGTTGGTCGATTGTTTTATAGCTTTGAAATTGAACTGTATGTTTTCTATTCAATAAGCATTTTAGCAGGAAATGTGATTGTGTAACTGAATGTTTTTTATCTTTTTATTGTTTGGTGATCCATGTTCCGCAGTTTGTGAACTTCACTTTTGATCCTTATTGGCACATTTCTCAGCACAAGTTATAGTCATTTGCATTCCACGAGAGCCAAACTTTCAGGAGAAAAGGCTGCTGCAAGGCTGCCCTTAGATAGGAGGTCAATAGTTGTGCTGTCATGCGCATTACTGATCACTACTTTATCTGGCCTCTTTATGGGGTTATTTTTTTCTCTTGATATTCCTATATAAATCACACATTGGAACACAATCTCTCCTGATGAACTGATGTTGGATACCACATATTGTCCGGTTCATGGGCACCATGTGCAATGCGCATTACGCACCACGTGCTGCAGGGATTCCCTCGAAGGGATGAGAGGCATGCATCCTTATAAGACACTACATCCTCTTTGATCTTACCGATGTGGAACATGAGCAATGCACGACACCAACTGTCATGTGCATTGCTCATGTCCCACATCGGTAAGATCAGAGAGGATGTAGTGCCTTATAAGGATGCACGCCTCTCATCCCTTCGAGGCGCCTTTTCGTGAGAACAAAACCGGGGATCCCTGCGGTACGTGGTGCGTAATGCGCGTTACCTCGGAAGCTGAGGCTACAAATGAGTTCCTGAAACCCATTACAGATTTTTGTTGCCTTTCTCTATCTATGACAGATTAAAGGAAGTTTTCGTATATTTTTTACATTCAACATGAAAGAATAATCTTGTAGGAATTTCCTGTGAAATTAGTTGCATAAGAATGTGTGATGAATGGTGAAAATGTGTTTTAAATCTTTGGTATTACTTGTGAATGACTACCTAATCTACTATATGTTTTCTTCTTTGTAGGAGATCCTCCACAGTAGAGGAAATCCTTACAATTGAGATCAAGCGAGGTTGGAAGAAAGGAACAAAAATAACATTTCCCGAAAAGGGAAATGAACAAAGAGGAGTTATCCCTGCAGATCTTGTATTCATCATCGATGAAAAGCCTCATAGCCTCTTTAAGAGGGATGGCAATGATCTTGTTGTCACCCAGAAAATATCTCTTGTAGAAGCCTTGACAGGTTACACAGTGCAGCTGACAACCCTTGATGGACGGATTCTGACAATCCCGGTTAACAACCCAATTAGTCCGACATACGAAGAAGTTGTGAAAGGACAGGGTATGCCAGTTCCCAAAGAACCTTCCAAGAAGGGGAACTTGAGAATCAAGTTCAATATCAAGTTTCCCTCCAGGCTTACATCCGAACAGAAAAGTGGCATCAAGCGATTATTGACATCTCCTTAAGCAATGGTGGTATCTCTTCTACCATTTAGCTAACATAGTACGATCTCAGTTGTTTCATACTTGTTTTCTTTACTTTCAAATGGAAGTTGCTGCCACTGAACTGGAGTTCCAATTAGAACAGTTTAATAGAGTATGGTATTTGTTTATTGTTTCATTTCTTCTTTAGTTTTTGGTAGTGAGAAATTTCTTAACCACTTCTCCACTTGTCTATGTGAAAAGTTCTGCAACAATTGAATTTCTTTGTACTTTACTCAATAGGATTATTCTTACCCGTGTGTTACTTATCTATCTTCAACGATTTCATCCACAGTTGTGACTTGGTATGTCATTTGATAAAGCTTTATTTACCAGTGGAATATCACATCATCATTGACCACCAATACTATATGAGAATTCTTTTATACATGAGAATTTCTAAATATTTATATAAATTTTCTAGAAAAAAGGTATTGTGTTATTTTTATTAAAATATTTAATTATTACTATATTAAAATATTTATAAGAGTAAAATGTTTTTTATTAAGATTTTCATTTGAACTCAGAAAAGTTAGATTCTCTTCTTCTTTTCTTTGTAGGAATATATTTGTGGGAACTTTGATTTTTTTGTAAAAGATAAATCAAACATGAGGAATAATAAATAATTAAAAAATAATACTAATATTAATAACTATAATTATTAAATTATTAATATTTAATAAAATTATTTTTTATTTCTTTTTATCAAAAGAATTGTTTGTGCTTTTCAAAGATAAGTTTGTTTCAATTTTTTAATGATAAAAGAAGCAGGTAATTTTTAGTTTGTTTTCTGTTTTAGAAAAAATGTATAGAAAATACTTAGAACATTTTCTGTTCAATTATGGAAATTGAAATAAAAGACTTAAGAAATAAATTAAAGAGTATCGGAAAAAATGTCTTTTTCTATCATATTTCCAGTAATGACTTATGATCTCTTTTCCATTTTCAAAATGAAGGAAATAGAAGAAAAGAGTTTAGCTGCAGAATGGGTCTATTCTTCAAAGGAAAAATATGAACAAGGAAAAACTAAAAAGGAAAATTAATGTAAATAGAACAAAAAAACTTGAGGTGTTAAGTAAGAGAATTAAAAATGTAAAAAGAAAAAAAAAAAAAAGTTAAAACAGGAAGACAATAATTGATTAAAATAACTACTCAAGATAACATATAGGACTTTGTTTTCTAATATAGGAAAATGATTTATTAATATCCAAAATTTATATTAAATACAATTTAAGATATTATTGCATTATAATTCATTTTTTTTCATAAATAAATAATGGGTTTAAATATATTTTAGTCTTTAATTTTGAAATTTTTTTATTTTGATTTTTCAATTAAAAATTTTAAATATATATTTTAATTTTTTTAATAATATTTAAAATAATTTAAAGACCACTAAAAAATATACAAAATTTTGGATTAACTAACTCACTTAATCAATCCACGTTATATATGTAGATTAAGTTAGTATTTATTATTAGATGATTAAAAATAAAAAAATTAATTAAAAAAATAAAGAATTTCTCTAAATTAAAAAATTAAAAATATATTTAAACCTAAATTATATATATAATATTTTGCTTCCAATTTCTTTTACTTTATTTAAATGATCTCTAAATTTTGTTAATATTTTATTTTATAATTATAAATTAAATTTGCTGATAATAATTTATATATTTAAACGTGCTTAAGAATAAATATTCTTTTCGTCTACTATTTATTTATTTTTATCATTAAAAATCAAAGTAAATTTGAGGGATTAGACTAACATATATTAGATAAATATAGATTATCTTTAAATTTAGGATGAATAATGCATATTAAGAGGTTATCTTTTAATGAATAATAATTTTTAAGAAACTGAAATTTAATTTAAAAATAAAAATTAAGAAAAAAATTAAAAAAATGCTCTAAATGAAATCTAACCCATTAATTATTTTAAACCTAATTTCTCACCAAACCTATTTTGTTGTAGAAAGCAAGGGTGAGTAGTGTGGAAGATGGGAGTGGAGGAGGCAATTTAGGCTTATTGAGAGTACTACTTATACTAATACATACACACATTCTTCAAGTTTGTATTTTTCCTCTCTTTCTTCATCCTCTTTGATCAATTCCCATGGTCTTTCTCTCCAATTCCATTTAGCTTCTCCAAATCCCAAACCCTTCCGCTTAGATCTCAATTGGGTTATGGACATGGCTTCCAGTCCCCGCACCGTTGAAGAGATCTTCAAGGACTATAGCGCCAGAAGAACCGCTGTTATTCGTGCTCTCACTCATGGTACTACTCTTCTCTCTCCAATGCCTCTCTCTTTCTCTCTCTCGCTCTCTCTCTTTCTTCCATTTGCTTCTCCCCCTTGCTAATGACCTTTTTGCCCTTCTCTTCTCTCAGACGTTGATGAATTTTACGGGCTCTGCGATCCAGGTAAAGGGTGATTAGGATCTGGGTTTTCATGGGTTGGTTCTATAGTTTGGTTTTTATTACGTGTTTATTTTATTTGGTTGTCTTTTTGGGATTCGTCTTGTTTGTGAATTTGCAAATTAATTTCTTGGTTCGAGTGAATACGGGAGAGTTTTTACGCTCGGAATTTAAGTAAAACGAAATGGGTCTGCAGTAATGAGAGGAATGTGAGTTCTTGTGCTGTATGATGTGTGTGTGTGGGTGAGTTTTTGCAGAACTGATTTTGTACGAAATTGATCTTCTTGGTTAATTTGATTCCAAGGTGAATTAATTTATGCTGGGATGTTTTTATTTTAGAAAAAAGTTAGTCGTAAAACTTCATAAAATTTAGCTAAAGTCTTTTCAACTCTATTGATTTTGAGTCTCAAAATCTCTTTAACTGTTCACTGGTATTTCAACTCTGGTTTTGGATTTTATATTGTCAATGTGAATCAAACACGCGCTTAGTTATAGGGAATGTTGAATGAGATAGTATTGGGTATGTTCTGACATTTGAGACTGGTTAGATGGCAGCAACCACATTCATTTTGCTGGGTTTTGATTCCCATTAAATTGAGGCTTTTGTACTTATTGAATAATGTGTTGTGTCCTTCCATTAAATTTGAAGTTTCTGGTGTGTTTCTTTAAGATAAGGATAACTTGTGCCTCTATGGACATCCAAATGAGGCCTGGGAAGTAACTCTACCAGCAGAGGAAGTTCCACCGGAGCTCCCTGAGCCAGCTCTTGGAATCAATTTTGCTAGGGATGGCATGAACCGCAGGGACTGGCTTTCTCTGGTTGCTGTGCACAGTGACTCGTGGCTAGTTTCTGTGGCTTTTTACCTTGGAGCTCGTCTTAACCGCAATGAAAGGTAGGATCTATTTAATGGATATGCATTTATTTGGTCATAATTCAAGTTCATTGTTGCTCTCTATCCTTGTTTAATGTTGAAATTATGTGTTACAATTGTTGTTGGTGCTCAACATTCATCTATATCACTATGATTGATGAATGTATCAAGAAATTATCAACATTCAAATTTCTCTATTGTCTGTTGTGTTGTGATCTGATGCCTGATAGGTTTACACATGCGTTCCTTGTTTTGCAGTAAGTTTTTTAATACAATCTTATGTTACCAGCAATATCAGCAGAGGTCTCCATCCAGCAACTTTTTTTTAAAAAAGAAAATTTGAATTTGAAGTTACCACTGAGACTACCCATGCTGACTGCTCTAATTATCCCCATAAAAGTTTATGCATGTCAGCATATATAAAATATGATAACAGCACACACACACACACACACACACACCCCCTTACGCTTACACATATAATTTTGTTACTATGTTAAGTTGTTTGATTTTATTCCTTTATTTCAATCTTGTCTGTTTCTGACCTTGGATATTGGTTCCACCTTAGATTAATAATGTTTGTGTCTTTAATATATGATATATGACTTTTGGTTATTAATGATGAACGTGTCATAAATTTTGAGTGCCTTTGATTTTTGAGTATTTACCAATTGATATTACACCTATTAAAATAGGTAAATACCCCATCACATATAAAGTACTTATATAATTTCTGATACCTTTGGCAATCTGCTATCTTGAAAATAGTAGCTGCTCTGTGAACTGCTATACTCTCATTGCACTTGTGGTTGGTATCACTTTTGTGGTTGCTTTGCTCTGCTATGTGGGATTGACTACTATGGTGTTTAGCTAATGGCTTTCCCTTTAACTAGAATTTTCTGCAATTACTAATTACAGGAGATGTCAACTTATAAAACTTCTATTGAATTTCTTTATTATGGTATTTTTTTTAGTGGCATTTGCTGCTTATGATGGTTCCTTCTATTGATCCCAATTCTTTGTGGCAGGAAACGTTTGTTTAGTTTGATCAACGATCTTCCATCCGTTTTTGAAGTTGTGACTGAAAGGAAACCAATTAAGGACAAGCCTACTGTGGATAGTGGAAGCAAGTCTCGGGGAAGCACCAAGGTTAGTGTATTTCTTTTCTACTGATAATTGTTTGTTGAGTGGCAAGACCCTCTCTTAAATACATCTTTATTTTTGTCTGAAATTTACTAGAAATCACAAAATTTTGTATGTCACACTTATTTAATGATTTCTCACTCAAGACTTAGTAGTTTCCCATAAATATTAACAAATATTAAATAGTGTTAGGAGTAAGTTTGATGTCATTTTTTAAGATCAGACCTTTAGCTGTTACTTTTGCTATTCCTAAGGTAAAGAAAATTGAAAACAAAGTGGTATTCTAAGCTATTTGTACCATGATGTCTGTTTTTGTATGTTATTGCACAACTAGTTGAAGCTTCTGCCTTCCTGTGTATGCAAAACCTTGCGAGGCCACATTGCATAATTCATATCTGACGCATTCCTGCACATTTATATGCAGAGATTCAATGATGGGCAAGTTAAAAGCAACCCAAAGTTTGCTGCAGATGAGGGTTACGAGGAGGATGAAGACGAGCACAACGAAACACTCTGTGGAAGCTGTGGTGGAAATTACAATGCCGACGAGTTTTGGATTTGCTGCGACATATGTGAGAGGTGGTTCCATGGGAAGTGTGTTAAGATCACCCCTGCAAAGGCTGAGAGCATAAAGCAGTATAAATGTCCATCATGCAGCCTGAGGCGTGGCAGACCCTAGAGTGAAGACAGTGGAAAGGGTGCAGGTGAGGTGAGTGTTGTTTCGTGGCTTACAAGTTAATGTAATTTTGTTACATCACTTACAGAACAGAAGTTCATGTAATGGGCGAATTTATCAGGGATCAAGTTTCTTTTTACCAAGATGAACTATTGGTGTATGATACACAGTATAGAATAGGACGTGACAAATTTTAATTTGATGATTAGTTTATATTTAGTTGAATATTTGCTTGAATTTACATATTGTAATTTTTTTTTAATTTTTATCTTAGGGTAAACAACCTTTTCTCCTCCATAGTATCTTCTAATCCAACTTTCCTTGTGTTGCATGATGGGTTAATGAAAAGATTAGGTTTGTGGAATGCTTCAGGCAAAAGAAAACGAATTGTGTGTCAAGTAAGACGTTAAATTTTGATTTTTTTTTTTTTTTTTTTGTGTCAATTTTGTGTGTCTGTTTCTATTTTACACATTCCTAAATGGCAGGATGGGTAGTGAACTTGAAGGTGAAATGAATTTCTATAGGACTTTTACTTTTTCTGTTTCTGAAATGAGCTTATTACTTTAACATCCTGAAAACCTTTGTTAAATTTAACGTGTGCGTATTGTATGATTTCTTAAGCGTGTCATCTAAGATTTGATTTATTTTTATATTTTAGTGTAGATTGAATATTTTAGTAGAGTTTCTGAAAATAGTTTTCAAATTTTCAAATTTAGAAAACGTGTTACCAATGTTACATTCAGATTCTATATCTGTTATAAAAATGTTATCGTTTTTTATTTTAACTATGATTACTCGTAAACCTATAAAAAAATATTTTTCTAATAGTAATTACTGCCAATACCACAAGTTATTAGTTAAAATACGTTTTTGTATATGATTTAAAGAACACGTAGAAATCAAATTTTATGACAAATATTTAAAAATATTATGTTGAAAATTATTGGAAAATGGTAGAAACCTAGCAATAGGAAAAAAGATAGCGACAAAGTGGTAACAGAAAACAGTAGAGATCCGTGTATAAGAAAATAGATAATTGACAAACAATGTCGCCATGTTGTCATATCCATCTGTTTCTGTTTTCAATAAAACAGTGAAAACGATAATTTATATTTTAATTTTTTTTAAATATTTCTAAATTTTCAACCAAACATATTTTCATCACTATTTTTTATTTTAAATGAAAAGTAGAAAATAGCGAAACCAAACAAACCCATAATTTTAAATGGATAGTAGTATTTAGAAAAATTAGTCTGAGAGAATGTTGTGTCATTCTTTTAGTTTTTAAAAACTTATTTCGACCAATTTCATGAATAAATTTATGAAAATAATCTCATGCACAGATTGTATTTAGTTAAACCATGTAATGAAATGCATTCAAAACTTTCCAATTCTACTTATACTTCCCTCCTATGCAAGTGATCGATTTGAGGAAGCAACACAGAAGAGACTAATGAAAATTGAAATGACAAGGAAACTACGTGTGCTATCTGTAATAGAGGAGGACATTGACTGAACCATCATAGGCATTATCGCCACCAAATGAATCATTCTCAAAGGGACAAAGAAATAAACCACAAGACATGGACACCAAAAGTTAAGTTTGAGACATGGATTTTTTCGACAACTATAGACAGTTAGCAGAATCATAGGAAAGGCAATGCAGCTTAGTTCACATCGACACCTTGGTTAATTCTCTGTGTTTTGTCCTTGTTATACCCTTCTCTGCTATAATCCTCCTCTTTACAAACCCATCTCTTGGGCCTCTTAGACCCCAAAAGTTTAGCTATCTATGGCTTCTTCTCGCTCACGTGGCTCTGCCACTGCCAAAGATCGCCTACGTTGGACACAAGAACTCCATGATCGCTTTGTGGAGGCTGTAAATAGACTAGGGGGCCCTGATAGTAAGTCCTTCTTTGCATCACAACAATCACTGCTAATTATACCATGCATGATTATGACACAATAATGCTGCATAGTTGTGAAATTTTAACTAAGGAGATCACCACAAGAACTTACTTATGTTACTGTTTATGTTCCATCTTTTGTAGAAATAATCTCTTATAAGAATTTATCACCTTCCCACTAAACTAAACTAATTTGAGTTCGTATATCCATTAAAAAAAGTGTGCAACTTTTTCTATGAAATGAAAATTAGGTTAAAGGGTGTGTCCTAATTCCAGCAAGGAGAAAAAGGGTTTATAGACAAAGTGATTTTTTTTTCATGGTGTTGTTGGATTTCTTAGTTAGAAAATAGGTCAAATGGTAAATTCTTTGTTCATAGTCATTAATGTTGGAATAACAATGTTTAACATTTATTAATCTTTAGAAAATTATAATGCTTTTAGAAAGTGTTATAAAGAACTGATGAAGATAATTTAAACATCACAATAAGGAATAAAGATATTAGACACTGTTGTTAAGAGAAATACCGAGGTAAATAATATTATTAAGAAATTAATCTATAATCAAGTTTAATAAACAATCTTGTTGGTTATATAATTAACCTTAACTTTTTGTTGTTGATTAAAAATTCTCAAGTTCAAGTTTTTGTGCCAAATTTTAAAATCTCCGATTGATTTTTCCTGTGCTTGGAATATTCAGAGAAAGGAATTTATCAAACTCGTTCAAAATTACACGTTTTAAAATTTCTTTGTTTATTTACGAGTAATTTTGTGTGGTATTAATATAATATCATGATTGTTGCATTTAGCCAATGTGTTAGAAACATGGGAAATGTATCACGGGCGGTTTGTTTAATTTTTTTTTAGAAAAGTTTTTTTAATAAAATAAATAGATTTATTTAAAAAATAATGATTTCCTATTTTTTAAGATGAAAATCATATCTGTTTTCTTAAGTAATTTATTTTTTAAAATTTATTTATTTAAAAAACACTTATTTTAAGTTTAAACAAATTGAGTCAATAATTCATGAAATTAGTTCTAACATGGTTTGATTTGTTTGTGGAGGGGCAACACCAAAAGGTATATTGAAAGGAATGAAGGCTATGGGTATTTCAGAGCTAAGCATTTATCACGTCAAAAGCCATTTGCAGGTTCCTCTCTCTTTCTCTAACTTTCAATTTTTGTTTTCCATGGTCAAAATTGTGACAAATGTCAAAGGAATAGTGTCTGCATTATCATTTTCAAACTCAATTTCCCATTCTACTTATAAAAATTTCGTAAATAAAAACCACAAAAATCTGAAACTTAGCAAACAAGGGTCTGCATCATTCACAACCATGGAGCCATAAATTGCTGTAGTGGGCCTAAGGGTTAAGGTCTCATTCAGGTAGACCCATGTCAATTAGTTTTCTTTACAAAATAATAGTATCTATTTAGATATAACTATGTATCTTTGAATGGTAAAATCAATGTTGAATACCAAGTAGATGTTTCATTATGAATAACAATGTAAAACGTTAAACCAAGTAACTAAGTTGAAAAATCAACATACAATTAACTAGGTTCTGATATCTGATATGTTCAACATGGATGTGTTCAGAAATACAGGCTCTCCAAATTGGTTCCAGAGTCCCCCACAAGTAAGTTGTTTACTTGAGCAATTCTTGATGCTAATTTAACTCTAATCAAACTTAATTCATGTGAATTCATAACTAGTTCCTTAATTATCTATGTAGGAGGAAAACTTGAGAAGAGAAGCATATCAGATATACTCCCAAATTTTAGTTCTATATCGTGAGTCAGTAACTCCTTCAACAACAATATTTTCTTCTTTTTCTCACCTTTTCAACTTCATTTTTGCATCCTTCAACATTTCAATTATGTTTTTACTATTAGTATTCGTACATGAGCAGTGCTCTTCAACTAAAGGAACTCCTTCAAATGCAGACAGAGATGCAAAATCGCATTAGTGATAAAACAGAGGTATTTTTTTTAGTGATCCAAAATATTCTTACCACCCTTCAAGTGGGATCAACTCATTTTTATACAATATTTTACACTCATGGTTAGTATTATTTTGATGTAGTAATTGTTAAAATCTGTTAAACTTGTGACTGGAAAGTATAAAAAAAATATTTAACCTCTTGCGTACACTTTCTTCTCTTTCACATAACAGTTTAACACTTCTTTTTGTGGTGATTTTTTGTTTAATTGGTTTAAAGGTTCAGAGAAGTTTGAAGGCAAAAGTTGAAGCACAAGAAAAGTACTTGGAGAGAATTGGACAAAGTAATCATAGCAAAACAATAATTGGGAAAGCATGCAAGCCTTTTGCTTCTTCTACAACTGCATCTCTGCCTTCTCTTTCTGAGGAATCTGAATCGTTGAAATCACAAACTAAGGAAGAGCATCAATCAACCAAAAAGCAAAGGATGTCAGAAGAGGGTGTTTTTCCAACAAGTTTTGAACATGCATTGTCCACCCCACCAGAATTCTACAACCAAACATTGAATCTTCCTTGGAGTCAGCTTGCTGCAGTATGCCAATCAAGTTTGGGGACCAGTTTCTTATTTTGAGTTTTGTTTATTTAGAATATGTATTTGCCTAATAAAATAATGATGATGTTGATCTTATTATAATATTTGGCTGATCTTTTGGACCTTCAAAGCATTTTCATTGGTTCATTCATATCTTGGAGGACCTAGAAAGAAACCCAAATAATATCTGTGTAATATGTGTTGGACAAAATAAAAGTTTGAGCTTGGCTAGAATTATCATATATATATATTTTGAGTGGTTGACTGCAGAAAGAAATTGATATTCTGGTTTGGAATACTAGATCATGCATACACTTTTTATGTTCATAAAACGAAATTTCTGCCTTGCTACATTCTCTGTAATCCATAATTTTGTATTCCTTTAAAGTACCATAGAATCCTTTAAAAGCAACCATGTGAGGCTTCAAAAATTAAATCATGACCACCTTTAGACGTAACAAATGACCTGTTTGATTATCTATACTCCTGCAGTATGAGAAAACACCTTCAACTTTTTGAATGCCTTACGTTTGGAAACTAAACCATATGGTTTCATCTTCTCTTTAAAAAGCCATTCCACGTCAATTAGTTGCTCTGCATCAAATGCTAAGTTTACAAGTTCCATGTTTGATTCCTTTAGATAGCAATGATTCCTTCACATTTTCATACTTCAATGCCTTGCTCCCAATTTATTGGTTCTGAACTAGCTAAAGGCCAAATGTATTAGAACAACTTTAGTTGTACTAGAAACTACCTCATAATCAACAAGTCCAACTAGTGGTAATCTTTGCCTCTGCAGTCATCTTTCACGATGCTGCATAGAATCAACTAGTGCACCACTTTACTCAATTTGTTGATCTTTAACAAGTGAATTTAAGACACATATTGTCTTACAGTTTTCTATCCAATTCCATGAAGCTGACTCATCAACCACCACATGCCTAGAACTTTCTTTGAGAATGGACATTTTCAAGATCCTGCTTGGATGATATCCCCAATGCCTTTTTCCTCACACATACATTTATCATGTTAAGCAAGATTCTATTTCTTCTCTCAATCAAGCCATTGTGTTAGAATGAACAAGAGACAACCATTCATGTTCTATGCATTTCTTCTCTCAAAACTTTCTCCCCTACCATCTCTTCTTCAAATTTTAATGTCTTTATCACTTTTATCTATCAAGTATTGCATAGAATCTTTAGTTATGATATAGTCCCTTAATAATTTCTTTCCCAAGGGACTTATATCTAAAGAATACACAAAAAACGTATTAGAGATGTCTTCCAACCTTGTTCTTATCACAAGTGACAAAAAGTATGTCTACCAACAATCTTGTATCTCAAAAGACGTGTACAGCACAAAAACAATTTGACAAACAATATTTCAAAAGGGACAACATACTTGAAGTATAAACATAGAAAGTTAACATACTTAAACATATTTAAAAAGATTTTAATAGGAAACAGCCAACCCTAATGATTTTACAGAATAACTACAAGTCCAATTGGAAATATGAAAGTGACATTTGCCAAATTGGTAATTAGGACAGCTAAAGAGTTCCAACTAGCTTAAATTTATTTATTTTTTACTTCTAACCTGTCATTAAATTTATAGTTGTTGAACTGATAAATTAATATTGAGTTTATATATATTATTAAAATTTAAGGTTTAGAATCTTATATTGAATTAAAAATGAAAATTTTTAACATAAATTAGAATGATTTAGACACCCTGATGAAACCAATTGAGTTAGAAAGTTATATTTTACAGGTTGAGTTAGAAAGTTTTGTTTTACAGGTTGAGTTAGAAAGTTGATAGGTACAAGTTTTATTTTAAAATGTATGAAACTGATCTGCACTTATTCTTGTTTGGAGGCCTATTTAGAACGTGAGTAAATTGATTAATGATTATAATAATCTTGGTTAGTTGAAACGTGCATCAATGGAAACGTGTCAACTCAATCAATTAGTAATTGGAAAAATGATGTTCCATCATCCATGGTGGTATCTTTTTCCTTTCTGATGACCCATAATAGTCAGCATTCCACTAGGAGAAGGAGGGAGAAAGGTGGTATATATGCTCTCATCTCATCTACCCTATCACTTACCATTATTCAATTCTTTCCCCATTTGACCAAGGCAACACTTCACTTTGGGATATGAAGACACATGAAACTAAAATTTTGGCATGTGATTCATCCTGTTCTTTTCATTTTCAACTATTGCACCCCAAAATAAAAACATGATAAAACTTTATTCACCCATATAGAAAGTGAGATGTCCAGTTATCTAGATGCAAACACTGTCATCTCATATCATCTTCTCATAACATGTTTGGATACACTTAGAAAAACACAAAATAACATTTAACACGTAAAAGTTACAACTATTAACTTCATAAAATTACGTTTTAAACATGGAAAATTACTAGATTACTTTCTATTCGAATCACGATTGGGAAGTGAGTGATTCAACTTGGGCCTTTCCACATGGTCCATTTTGCCTGATGTAAAGTCTGTATTCATCATATGTCATTGGTGAGTACAAGGCTGGCTTCTCCTTTGTCACAAGCTCCTTGGCTGGTTCAATAAGTAAATCACTCTTTGGGTTATAGAACATGGCCAAGGACACACGATCATGGTTTGAGTTCACAATCACCCTGTGTTCTACACTCTTGTATATTGCATTGCTCAGCACCTAAAAGTTAAACAAGCCATTGAACATTGATTAATCAGTATCAATCTCCAATTGTTGAAGTTTGAACCTAATAAGTGTTCCTTTGAGAGTTTGATTATTTCCTCCAAACAATGTAAAAAATGCATGTGTCAGAAAAATGTTGCATATGACTAGAATAGTGTGTGAAACAAGAAGTAAATAATGGAATTTGTCATGAAATAACAGCTTGACTAGTAAAAGGTTTGAACAATCTAGGAAGGGTTAGGACCTGAATTTGGTCACCAATGTTGACGATGAAAGCATTTGGAACAGGCTTAACTGTGATCCATTCATCTCCTCTGCGGACTTGAAGACCAGAAACAAAGTCATCAGGGAGGAGAATGGTCATGCCACCAGGGTCTGAGTGAGGGGCAAGTCCTAAAGTGAGGTCAGGTTGAGGACACTTTGGATAGAAATTCACCCTTAGGCATGCACCAATCTCACTTTCTCCCCCAAATGCATTAAGCAGAAAATCCTCTTTCAAACCAAGGTTTATCGACATGATTTGAAGTATCCTTCCTCCTAGCTTAACTACTCCCTCTCCATATTCAGCAATCAGTTTCCTATCACCACAAAAACAGAATTAGAGGGACAAAATAAGGCATTGTTTTCATTGTTTTTCTTCTCCTCATAAGATGACAAAACAACTTGTACCATCAATATAAAGAAATCCAAGGAAATGGTCCTACATATATTTATTATCAAACAGAGACACCAAACCACTTAACCAAATATGTTTCCTGATTATATACCATTACCATATTTAGAAACAATATGGTCCCAATTAACCTGTCTAGGATATATACTATGCTTCTCGTGAGTTAGCTCCAAGAGAAGCAAAAGAAAAATTACTGTCCTCTCTGTGTATGTAAAAAACCAGAAAAAGAACACAATTGAATACACTAGCTACATAGCTTCTTTTTACTGCTACATTTATTACTTTCACAAGACTTTTTTATTCTTTCTTGGTGGTTGAGCTTGAATGTTTTGGGATTGAAAATGTGACATATTCTGCAAAGAAAGTATTTGTGAACATAAATTTCTGATTGTCTTTTTCAACTACGTGGTGTGATTTTAAAATGGGTGTGTATGAAAAAGAAAAATTTTAAATATTTAAAATGAGAAATTATTTCAGATGGAGCCATTGGACCGAGATGGTAGCTAATTGGAGTTTTGGTCCAGCCAATTTTAAGCAGAACCCGTGAATCTTAAATGTCTTCAATCGGTGCATTCAATCACTTATGTTCTGTCCAAAACAATTATTTATTCACACTTTTCAATGTGAGTTATAGATGACAGAAAATATGGCTTTGACACACGTTTTACATGCAAAGGTCAAGTGTCCTACGTACATTTTGAAAATAGTGTTGAAGAATTATTCATTAATTATATTTCTAGAACATATGAAGAAGCTGCACCACCCCACTAATACTCACAAAGCCTGAACTTGTCAAAAACAAAACTTTCTTTTCTCCTTTCTTTAATCTCTCATAAAAATTAAAATTTTACTTCAAATTAATAAATATAAGTTGAATTTCCACTGGATCAAATATTTTAATAAAGTGAAAATTCACCCATAACACGGCTCTGTCCAACACCCTCCAAATTGATAGGTCCAAATATTAATTTTCACTACCACTTTTATTTATGCCTACAACATACCTTCTTCCCTACCTCCCACAACACCTTAATATAATGAAAGTAACACCACTTTAATTAGTTGGGTACACCTTTATTTAACAATTAATATTAAGCAAATATAAGTAGCCACGTAAGCATCTTATCAAACAAATAAGAAAATAATAATTTAGAAACAAAGAAGAAAAAATAGACATATGTATCCACACAAAATTCATTCTTAATTTGAATCTGTAGGAAGTTCTTACAAGCAAACACTGTTATCAATAAATTAAAGTCACTATGTCTGGGATAATTTGGCAATGAGCTTTCACTAAGCTATTTTTGAGTAGACATGATCTATTGTAAAAAAGAGAAGAAAAACATATATAAAAGTATATTCTAAAGATAAGTACATCTTTAACATCAGTCGTACATATATATAAAAGTATATTCTAAATATTTTTTTTACTGAAGGAATCTAACAAGGACCACACTAACATAATAGTAAAATAAATATGTATTTTTTTCCAGTATATATTACACATTTTTTTTCTTATTTCTAACATAGAACTTTCAAGATTTTTATATTTTTTCTTTTTCTTTCTCTCACTTGAAATTGTGCATGATACTTTATCTAGATGTGTACTCCAATTTCGAATGGAAAATATGAAAATTAATGAAATAAAATACATAAAAAGATTAAAAGCAAAGTAAGATACACAAAATTGAACAGAAAGAGTGAGTATAAATATAATTATCCTGACTTAATGCATTTTTTTAGGTTAAAATGATATTTTCCACACTAAATAACATCCAAAATAGATTCTTCTATGATGGAAAAGAGAACAGTTAAATAGAGATATGGTATGCATACCTCAAAGATGGTGGAAATGCAGGCCACTTAGCTTGGTTCCTAAGAGAAGGAGGCATGTAATGAAGAAAGAAGTAGTCACTCCAATCCAAGGTAGCACCCTTCTGCACTCCCAAGCGACTTCCATAGCCCTCATAAGTGTTGGGGGAGTTTGCATACTCCTCCTTCACCTCAAGTGGCTGGTTGAAGAACTCACGCCACAGTTCCCTAGCACTCTTCATCAACTCATGGCTAACACCATGGTTCACCACCTGAAAGAACCCCCACTCCCGACAAGCCTCTGCCACGTGTTTCAGAACCTCTTCTCGAAGAACCTGATTCTCAGAAAAAAGATGTTCAAAGTCAATGACGGGGATGTTAACATGATCATAGGTTTGGTTATGATCATGATGAATCTGAGAAGGTTTCTCAGGAGTAAAAGAAGAGGTGTTGGAGGGTCTTTGGGACAGTGGCCTAATGTAGCGTGAGGGAATGGAGTTTAGACCACTTTCAGCTAAGGCTTGGACTCGAACTACAGGTTCTGGCCATGCTTGGCAACTCATCATGTTTTTGGAGAGAACAATGAAAGCACAAAGACAAAGAGGGATTGGAGAGAATTGTAACTAGTGCGTTTAAGTGTGTATTTGATTGTAGCTTATGTTGTAGTGTGGTTCTGAGGAACTAAGAGAACCCTATATATAGATAAAAAAAAACACAGATGGCATAATTTCGGCGCCGTGATAAAATTGAATTGCTTGTGTTGTGTTGTGTTGTGGGTTCTGCCTTTATCTCACTCTCACTCTCTCTCATTCTGTCCATACACATATCTATTCTTTTATATTATAATAAATACATTCTAAACATCATCAAATGTTTCTAAATTTTAAATTTGAATTCATAACTATATTACTTATGTTGTGTTACTGATATTAATATATAGTGGTCCTATCCCATTTCGAAATATGATTTCTTTCTTTTGACAGAAACAACTCATTTCATTTTTCTATTATCAATATATTGAATACACCTTGGTATGGAAAAAAGGAAAAAAAAAATTGAGACACCGAGTCAAATAGTGAGCTACGTAATTAGTTTGTCTTCTGACTAGAAATACATATTCTGAAAAGGAAAAAAGAAAAGGTCAAGAATATTTTCCTTATTAATTTTGTGTCTAACAACATATGGTACACATGTTGGATCAGGATAGAAAATAACATGACGGCATTTAGTATGAAACATAATATAAAAGTTGTGTTCTGTATTATTATTAGTTTGTACTTTTTAACACATATCGTGAAACTACACGCATTTTTATTCTAATTAAATATGATGAAATAAACTAATTTCTGTGTGTTGTCACCTAACTATTCTTAATAACAAATTTGATTACGTCCTATTACGTCAAGAACTGTATTATAGAATGAAAATTTTCATCTTCAAGTTAATAACCTCACGTTTTTTTTATTCGAAGAGTAATGAAACATTAAATATCTATTTTCTTTTAAGATATTCTTACAATATTTATTATTTATAATAAAAAATTGTTGTTATTATTAGATTGTAGAAATGAAGAAAAAGATTGATAATGTGACAGGAGAAAAGAAGGTGTCCAATAACGTACTTGGGCTGGTTTTGTCGACATAGGCATATGATTTGCGGCTGAGATGTCAGAATTAATATTCCAGCTTCACTGTCCATTTCATCATTTTCTTCTTTCTTTCTTAATCTCTTCCCAGTTTTCTTATTTTCAAACCAGTTTCACAGTTTAATAATAATCCATTCATTCAACCATTAATCATCAACTCCATAACTTAACAATCAATCTAAATTTTAAAATATTTATCCTAACTTCAACCCAAAAGTAAAAACTATATCTTTTGACAAATCAAATAGTTCAAGTATCTTAAATATTTCATGCAACATACTAGAGTTGAATGTGGTCCAGATTCATGAAATAAAAGACTATCTGGAGTTCTATGCTTCTGTTTATCACAAAAAATTGTAAATATAATAGAAACAAATATTTCCAATCTCAATTTAGGGAAGCATCTCTTCTCGAAAAGTTTCACATCTAAATTTTGTTTCTTATAAAATTTGAAAGATAATAATTATCGAATGGATAGTTAAATTTTAATATTACTACAATTAGATAAAAAGAATAGCATGAGAAGATTGAAATCAAGAGTGTAATATGTTGAATAAAGATGTTTCAAACAAAAATTTGAGTTTTTACATTGGAAGAGGCTATTCTAGATATTGTGGTCGTGAATATCGTGATGATAAATTTAAATATATATATATATATATATATATATATATATATATATGAATAAAAAAGGAATTAAATGAAAGTTATCTATAACAAATAGGATGGATTTGTTCCCATTTGATTTGATTGAATCAAGTACCATTAAGTCAATACCAAATTGACTTGCCTAACCTATACTTTTTTGGTAGCTATTAATAAACTATAATTTGTTAACTTATTTAATCAAAGATAAAATGTTTTTTTTTAACTCTTTTTCATTTTTATTCTTTTAATTTTAAAATATGCCATGTTTAATACTCCAAGTTGTTTAAGTAGCACTTTATAGAGTGGAAAAGTAGTTTAGACTATGGATAATTATGTGATGAGTTGTGTATATAATAGATATTAATAAAGTGTTTCTATTATGTGAAATAAATTTGAAAGTATATTTCATAAGGATTTATTATAATATACTATGACTCTTAATTTATTTGACTTATATAAAAGAAAGTATTATAGTAAACAAGTTTATGGATATTTTTATTTTTTTTATTTTTAATATGAAAATATCATTGTATTAGATAAATTATAAAAAATTTTACCTTATCCTATAAAATAAATATTAATCTTATTATATTTTTATTGTATATTAACTCAAGAAAATAAAAAAATGCATATTTTTAAAATTTAAATTCAATACAAATATTTTATACAAATTTATAAAACATTTAGTTATGGAATATTAACATGTAATGACATATAAAATAATTATTAAAATATAAAGATACTTCGTATGATATATAAATATATAATATAATATTATATATATACATTATATTATTTTTTGAATAATTTATCCTAAATATTAAATATAATTATAATGATTGTATGTATACCCAAATAGATGATAAATAAAAAGAAATAAAAAAAATTTATATAAAAGTATATTTTATATAAATTATATAAATATTTACGAAATAATAAATTATTTCACGAGTTTAATTTTATATATTTATAATGCATAAAAAATTTATCTTATTATTATAAAATATTGTTATTATAATTTTTAAAATAATAAATTTAAATTTTTTATTCTTATTTATATGTATTATATATCTTCAGAAAACAGAATATATTTAAAATTGTAAAATTTTTAATAGATATTTATATTTATATAAATTTTTTTATTTTATATTAAAAATAATTTTAAGAATTTTTTATAATTATTTTATTTATCTTAATTTATTCTTTTATTTGTATTATATTTGAATTATTATTATTATTATTTTATTAAAAAAAATAAATATGTTAATAAAATTAGTAATAAAAATATTAAAAACAATTATAATTACATGTATTATAATTACATGATATAAAATTATAAAAAAATATATTAAAAATTCAATTATTAATAAAATAATTATCTTTTTTATTATTATCGAATAAATTAAAAAAAAAAATTGAAAAGAATATTTTAGAATATAAAATAAGAATTAGAAACATATTTCACTTGAATTTGAATTAACTGACAAATACTTAGTTTTTCTTTTATTTTTAAATTATTATAAAAATAATTAATAGAAATAACATTTACTTTTCTTTTTCTTTAAGTATATAAGAAAAGACTTGTCAATACTTAGGGTTTAATTTCTGGTATGTTACACTTACTTTTCAATCAATGTTCATTTTCTTTTTGAAAATAAAATAAACGCTTTCCTTTTTTAATAAGATTTTAACATTTAAAATTTGGATGGTTTCCTAACGTGTGATAAAACAATCACAAAATTGAATTTTGTAACTTATTTTAAGAAGGAATAAAAAGAAGGCACTTTAATAAATAAAGTTATATAAGTCGGCAAAACCCAACGCACTTTCTCATCCCTACAACCTACCTATTCTCATCATCACCCCTTTATAAATTAGATTTAGATAGTTATTTTTTACTTATTTTAATCTTTAATTTTGAAAACTTCAAACATAACTAAAATATTCTTTTATTGGAATTATAATTTATATTTTACTATATTAATATAATATTTTAATATAATTGATTAGACTTTACTTATTTATCTACCTTCTTAATAATAAAATTGAAATTGAAAACAGTTTTTTTTTTTCTACAACCGTATTTATATTTGATAAAAGATACTAAAATTTTATATTTAAAATTTTAACATTTAAATCTATATATCTATCTTTTTTTAGTCATGTTTGTGGAGTTTATTTAATTTTTAAATTTAAAATATATATAAGAAAAACTGAGTGTGATGTCAAATTTTTGTAGTGGGAAGTTAAAATTGTCTAATAATTTCAGAAATCAAAATCTTTTATAAAAAAAATTAGGACTAAATATTATAGAGAAAAATTAATTTTCATTAAAATATTTTAAAAACTTCTTTTTAATGAAGAAAGAACAGATTTATATTTTATTAGAAAAAAATTAATACAAGAATTTATTAAGAAGAGGGAAGATAAATTATTTTTTTAAAAAGATAGAAAAAAATTAATAAATTTATTATAAATTATAAAATTTATTTTTTTTTTCTTCATTTGTGTAATCTAATTTTAAACAACTACTAAAGGGGGGAAATATAAATTAAATAAATAATATGAAATAATAAGGATATAAATGGTATCCCTTAATTTAAAATTTGAAAATAATTAAGTATAGAAAAAAAAATTAATAATAGCATTATTAATTGGTCCGTGGCTGTTCAACCTACCAGTGGCAGAGAAATTAAGGTGTGCCGACATCTGATAAAACATTAAATCCAGATGGTGTGTGATATTGTTGTCACGTGGGAAACATTTGTTTCCGTTGTTTCAAATGTTAGCGTGACGAAATGGAACATGACGCGATACAACACCCTCTCCATTTATGTTTATTATTTCAAATACACATATATATAAATTATACAATAAAAATAATTAAAAATGGTATTATATGATTTTCTTAAAATTAATTATAATTTACTTACATGATTTAAATTTATTTTTTAATATGAATTTTGATATTATAATTTTAAATTATTGTAAAATATGTTTATTATATATATCATAAATAGGAATTTTATCTCTAATAAAAAAATTAATAAAATATGTTTTATATTTTTAAAAATTATTTATAAATGATATGAGAAAAATTAGTTTTATTAAGATAAAAAGATTTTGATTATCTAAAAATTTAGATAAATTTTAAAAAAAAAGTATAAAGCAAGAGTTAATATTTTTCTTTTTTTTAGAATTTTTTTTTTAAGGTTTTTCATTCTTTTATTAAGATTTTTTATTTTTTTTTAAATCCAAACCCGTTTTTAAAGAGTTCTTAAAGAAGAGAATTATTATTGATCGTTTGGGAGTTTGTTTTGGGTGCTTAAAGAATTAGTGTGAATGTCAAAGTTATAGATCTCTATTATAAAGGAAGATCACCATCTTTAGGTTAAGAAAAAGTAAGAAAAATTAGTGATCTTAAGTTATTTTTGTAAGATTTGTGCTTAAATACTTGAAATACATATTGTATCTTGCTTTCATTGTGTTTGGATTACCTTAAAGGTGTGTTTGGATTAGAGGATGAATTTGAGGGAGTGGAAAAGGAAAGAAATGAAGAGAAAGTGAAGTTGTTTGAATTAAGGAAAGAGAGAAGAAATGAGTAGAAAGTATAATAGTTTTATTTATTATTAATTTTTTATATATATTTTTATTTTAATATTATTTTTAATTATTTATTATTGTTATTAAAATAAAAATATTTTTACTATTATTTTTAATTATTATTATTATTATAAAAATATAAATATTATTAATAATTTTAATATTATTATAAATAATTTTATTTATTATTAATAATTATTTATTTATTAAATATATTTTTTACTTTTTATTAAAATAATAATATAAAAATACAAAATATTAATAATTTTATTATAATATGTTAAATTATATAATGAATTATGTTTATGTATTAAATTTGTATGTCACCAACTCTCCACGTTATTTAGTGTCACCAACTTACTTTCCACTCTATTTCCGCGCAAATCTTCGCAATTGAGAAGGGAAAGATGAAATTAAATAAATTACATCGAAAACCGTTTCATTCTTTTCAAATTTCGTGAAATCATCACATATCCGCGCTCTGTAACAGTATTTGAATAGAACCAAACACACGCTAAATGTTTGGATGTGGGGTTGAAATAGCATTTTTGCAAAACTTCTATTTTGCATAATTCGCCGTTTCATTCTTTTCAAATTTCGTGAAATCATCACATATCCGCGCTCTGTAACAGTATTTGAATAGAACCAAACACACGCTAAATGTTTGGATGTGGGGTTAAAATAGCATTTTTGCAAAATCTCTATTTTGCATAATTCGCTAAGCACAGGGATTCTGAGTTGAGCGGATTTATTCTAAGGGTTTTTGGGTTCAAAATTTATTGAGCGGAGGACCTTGCACTAAGCGAATCATCTGCTAAGCGTAAGAGATCTGCGCTAAATAAAGTTGCCCCAAGTGTAGGATTGCTCTCGGGTCCAAACTCATTAAGCGGATTTGGGTTCTGCTGAAAGGATTGTCCCTATAGCTAAATGCTTGTTTGATGGATTTGAAATGAAGGAAAATGATATATATTCATATAAAACTTGATGATTTATGTACGATGGATGTAAATGACATTGAGACATGTGTTACTCCTATTAAGAGGAGATTTTTGCTATAGTATTATGAACTTGTTGAATATTTTGAAATTTAGTGTGTATAGATTTAAAGATATTTATGGGATATAAAAAACTTAATGATGTTCGAAATCTTGTAAATTAGAATAGCATGTGATGAAGGTTAATAGATGCTCATTAATTATTCCGAAAGGACAATAGGTGAAACTACCATAAGACGCCATATTGGTTGTGAGGTGATGTGGGATGACTATGAGGTAAAAAAAATTCAAAAGTTTGGTAATTTGGGAAGATTCTTAGTCCTTATATATACCTCAGGTGTTAGCCCTAAATATCTGAAATCTATATAAACTTTCGGAAGTTATCAGCCTAAATTATTATTGTATTTATATGTGTAAAGTGTTATATAAACTCTTACACTTTCGAAATGAATGATGTTATTTTGAATTGTTTATTTAATTAATAACATAAAAATTTTCTAATAACTTATTATTTTTTTTGTCTTTATATATTTTTATCATAATTATATACTTTACACGAAAACATATGTCAAATCTACTAAAAAATAATCAATTAATAAAATTAAAAGATATAATAGACTTTAAAAAAAAAATTATTTAAACATTTATTTTTGAGAAGTTGAAATCTAGATCAGTGTAATAGGAATAGTAATTTCATCTTAATGATATTAGATAATTATTGGATATGTTACATTATTAATTATAATATATTAAAATTATATCAATATTAAAAATTTATTCTTCTTCTTGTTTTATATTATTTAAAAATAATCAAGAATTTACTGAAGCTAAAATAACACAGAATAATTTTTATAAGAATTTAAAACATATTTGAATTAATTATTTATATTAGTTTTCAATTGTAAAGGATAAAAAAGAAAATATAATAATAATTTTTATATGGCATTATTTTTATATATTAAAATCATTAATTTTAAAAATACAAAACATATTTTATTATTTTTCATCTTTAGAGATAAAATCCTTTATATATTACAAATGATTCAATATTATAATATCAAAATTAATTTATAAAAAATAAGTTCTAAGCTTTAAGTAAAATATAATTATTTTAAATAAAAATACAGTATTAAAGTGAATTAGTGAATGAAAAAGTACAAATAATATATTTATATATATAGTTTCTTATTTATAACTTATAATAAATATAACTTAATTAACTTATGTGCATAAAAATAAAATTATATTAATTTAAATATTACCTTAATTATACTTATTAATATTTATATTTTAATATTAAACTAACTATAATTAATAATAATAAAAAATACAGCTTAAAAATGTTAGAGATTAAAAATTAACAAATACTTTTACAGCAATATTGAAAAAGTATACGAAATCATAAAAATTGTAGAAACTAAATATATACTTAAATATTCTAATAATCTTCTAAATACTTTTTGTATAAATTTATTTAATTTTTAAATTAAAAAACTACCATCATGAAATATTTTTACACTTACCTTTTCAATTAAATATATTTTAATTTACTTTCAAAACACACATGTCACAATGGAGGAATTTAGATAATCCATGAGTAAAAGAGAAAGATATCATGAGATTCTTATGATTTAGTACCTTTTTTATTAATGCTTTAGTTCGTTTAGTCGCGATTTTGCAGCTAAAAAAGACATATAATATTTTATTTTTTGTAAATTTAATATTGTATACAAATAATAATAAGATTAATTGAGAAAGAAAAGAGAAGATAACATTATTTATCTTTACTTAGTGTCTATTTAAAATAAATTCAAAAACAAGGTTTTAACTTTAGCACGTGATAAAATTCAAAATCTTAGACAATTTTTTTAGTATTATTTGATCATTAAAGTTGAAAATCTATAAATAAAAATCTTATATTTTATTTTTGGTTGTTGAAATATTATCACCAAATAATTTATAACACCTATCCAACCTCACACGATTGACTATTAGTTTGAAATAGAAGTACTATTATTCATTTAAAATATATACTATTATTTTTAAATTGAAATTAAATGCTACTTTTTAAGGTCTAACAATAGTGCAAACTTGAAGTCGAAAAACTATAATAAATTATAATTATTAGAAAATGATTAAAATATAATTTTAGTAAATAATTATCCAATTAAACACGTTTAAAGTAATAGAGAAGATGTGGATATGTTTGACAAGTGAGAGACTTGGGTACCCTATATCGTAGGCCACTATGAAGGGTTATTGCCATAGCTTTACTCTTACATTGACTTTAAGTCAACAAACCAAATAAAAACGTGTCATATTTCTTATACGCTATACCTAATCGTATCGTTCAACGCTCTAACTAATACCGGATACAATTTTCGTAAATACAACAACATACGGTGTATTTATTTATTTTTATCTTTTTAAATATATTTAATTTTATTGCCCAATATAATTTAAAATTGTTAGGCACTCGTGTATTTCGCCTAACAATTTTTTCACGTTCTTTTATAATCTATTTATCGTATGTCACTCTTCTTCAATGACTTTTCTAATCCATTTATAAAAATGGTCCTTTTTGTCACGTATGTTAAATTTATTATTAAAAAAAGAGGCAGTTTTTAGCCGCCAATAATTATAAAAAAATTAAAAAAAAAAAAAAAGTAAAATGAAGAGTGAGGAAGGGAAAGTGAGTTTAACTTTCTACTGGATTTTTTATATTCGTTACTATTATCCACGATCTTTGATAAGTTTTTATGCCTTTTCCTTTACTACTACTATATATGGATTTTCCTATCCTTAACTTGTTTTCCCAGCTCATCATCCTCAACAATTTATATCTCATACTTTTACGAAATGCTAAAAAGGGTTACGAATACACCATTTTTTCTGCTGCCAAAAAAGGATTATTATAACCATGTCAACAAAATGTCACTGGGACATACATACCAGTTACTTTACATCATGGTTACTCATAATATTAAATGGTTATGTGATATTTACAATGCAAACCACGTAAATAACCTATAGTTTCAATTCAGAAAATCTCCCACTACTTTCATAAACAAATGTCTCATATCACACCACCCCATGCAAAAGCAAACCATGCATACCCTGCATTCTATGTATCCTGTCGAAGTTTGTTCGACCTGAATTTAGGTTTTCTGTTGAGTTTTTAGTAGTATGTCTGTATAATATCTCAATTCTTTAACTATATTTATTAATATATAGACCATATATACAAAACTATATATCATATTCAGGGATGAATCAAAAAAGGGTTCATGACACTCACTGGTTTTTTTAATGAGGCTAATAGGATCTATTTATTCACGAAGAGTATGGTTTTAACCTTCGATTGGACTTAAAATTATAACTACTTGATAAAAGTTCTTCAACCGAGTGACCCAGTTTGTGAACAATCTCATATGAAGTTTTTTTTACATATGTTTGTGATTACACGTTAACTAGTCAAGAAGACTTTAGAGGCTTGGTTTATGCCTTCTCAGCTACATCAGTTGATAATTTTTAATAAAGTTTTCAATTGTTTTTCGTCTCCGAGCATGCAAACTAAGATGGGTTATAAGTTATAATATCATATTACATTTCAACTTAAAATCATTTCAGATTAAATAAAAGTGGTTTAATAAATATATAAACTTTACTTCAAAAATTCAAATAGGTAATATTAGACATCTCTATCAGAAGAAAGATTTGAGTTTGTGATTACTGGTATAATAATGATAGTCTAATGAGTTGTTCAAAGAAAACCTTTCAAGAAGGGATTTTATAAGTTCATCTTTGCCACTACATAGGTTTATTCCTTTTTTAATTTATCTTTCCAAGTCTCGAGATCTTTTTGGAATATAGATAATTATATTTTGCCATTTCAAGGTTCCAAAAGGTCAAGGTGGTGACGCTTGCATTGGAGTTTAAGGTTGTGAAAAATAATTGAGTAAGCTTGTTATTATAAGAAAAATATTATAAGGAAAAATAAGAAATATTATAAGGTTTAAAATGTATAATTTCATTTTCAATTTTTTTTCTTTGTGATGAAATAATCATCATTTAAATTTAAAAGATTTTCTCAAAATATTAAGAAAAATAAGAAGTTATTTCACAAGTTTATATTAGAATTTTAGAAGAATAAGAATAATTGTATTAGTTGTGAATTGGTGAAGAATTTTAAAATAAGGTATATTTTTAAAAGATTTTATATGGATTTTTTACTCTCTCTCATTTCATAAGCGACGTTGTTCTAAATAATTTTAAACTTTTTTATTAAGTTTAGAATGATCAAGATTTATAATGTTTATAATTTTAAAATTTATCTATTATTTAAATATATTTTTAAAATAAAATCTAAGTTTCTAGATTATTTAAATAGATTTATAACGTGATTACTATACTATATCTATTATCCAAGTTACATAATTAATCTAAGTTTTTCTTCTACTTAGATAGATATTATTTACTTTAAAATTCATAACTTTATTATATTAAAAATAATAAAGATAAAAATGAAAAGCTAAAAAATAAGAAATAAAACTAAAATAATTATACATTAAAAATGAAAATATATTTAAGTCTTGAAAAATTATTTAAATGGTGTATGAAACTTGGGAAAACATTGAGAAGAGTTTTCTTCATTTTTGAATTCAGAGCAGTGGAGAAAACACGAACAACTACTTTTGTTCAGTTTAAATAGAGAAGAAGAAGAAAATGTGCAGTGATGAGATGAATAATTTGTGCAAATTCTGATCTTGGACTAGTCTTTGGTTGAAACATTGAAAACAAGAATGAAGAAAACCCCACACGATTGATTTATAGTCATAGTTTTCACATTCAATTGCAGGATGCTGGTACAATCCTGCAAAAATATCTCTTCACCCTAAAGTATGAACATTAATTTCTAACAAAAAAAAATGTATACCCTTTGAATTCTAAGAAGCATCTTTTGATTGTCTTCCATTTATGGAAAAATATGGCAGAAAAGTTGAGTAACTTCTTGCATGAATAATGATTCAAATTGTTCAAATTCTGTAATTGTGATGATATTGTTTAAGCTAATTGGGAAATGAGTCTCTTCTGGGAAATAACTTTCATTTCAAAAATATCTTTTATTCTCCCATTCATATTGAAGGAACCTCGTCACATTCATTATTCATAAATGTTTTCAAACAACGGAATCAACTTTGAAAATGGTAAGATAGATATGCTAGCTTGTTTGTTCCTCTTTTATTTGATGGTCAAAATTTCAAAATATTTTTATTTTAACTAATTATTATTCTTAAAACTAAAATTTTATAAATATTTTAAAATTAAAAAATTATTATATTCATTTAATTAATTCTACATTTAAATAATTATTAGTTGGTAATAATTTTTCATCAATATTCGTCAAGATTATCTTTTGACTAATATTTTTTATAATTTTTTTAATTAATATTAATAAAATTAAAATTATTTGATATTATAAGAAATATTTTCAATTTATTAACTTGAAAAAACAAAGTTATTAGTAAAAAAAGTTATATCAAATAAAAACATAAATTAACTATTCATATGTTCGTATAGAAATTGAAGTACCAACGTCAATATTTAAAAAAAAAAAACATAATATGAAAATAAAATATATAAATATAAAAAATGAAGAAAATGAAAATTTTCAAATTCTTATTATTTAAAAGAAATCAAATTTTATAATTTTTTTCATTTAAACAACCAATTTTAGATAAGATATTTTAAATTATCTAGAAAAATAAAATATATTCTTAAAGAGAAAAAAATGAAAACACATTGAATGAGTTTCACATTGGTATTTTTATAAAGATGATTTAACTTGACTTTTGAAAAAAAGGATCTGTGTCCGTCCAAATATGTTAATATGAGTGAGTATGTGATGGATGTTTGAGTATAGACCCACTCTCCATTCAACTTTTTCAATCAACTGACAACACACCATGCATGTGCATCATATTTACCTTCTTTCTCTCTTTTTTTTTCAAATCCACTCAAATTACTGTCTAATATTTGAAGAAATATAAGCCACACAGTAAATTCAGATAAATAATATAATTTTTTTTATATTCTTCTTTTTACAAATATATGTTAGAGTTGAATGTTAATTAAAATCTTACGTTAAATAGAAATGGAAACGTTAAATAACATATTAAAAAAAAGACACACAATATCTTAATTTTAAAATTTTTAAAATTATATTTTTTTTTATAATATTGGTTTACTCGTAAAAATCTTTCTACTATTATTCTCTTTTCGATACATAATAGTACTGAATCTTTTTATTAAATATTACAAATTGATATAAATAATATAAAATTTTCTTAATATCATCTATTTATATTAAAATTTAAATATAAAAAATACAAGTTTTATTTAAAATATTTTTTAATAAATATTTTTTCATATATATATATATATATATATATATATATTTAATATCTAAAAATTTCTAATTACATATTTAAAATTTAATGTTATTTGTTTAAATATATTCAATTACAAATTTTCTTAAAATATTTTTCAGCTTCTTTGTATATACAACTTACTTTATCTCTCATAACATTCATTTATACATATCACTCAATTTTAAGTAATTCAGTCAATTTTAATCCAATGAAATGTTTTATCAACAAGTTATTTAATTAATGAATATATCTTCTCTTTTTTCAGTGTTTCATATATTTTTTTACACTATTAAACAACTTGTAAGAAATAGTTATTTATATAAGTATTCTGTCTCATTTTTAATACCATAGAAAAAATATTTTATTATTAAACAATTCATGTAATGTAGTTAAATAATTTTCATTATAGATGTGTAAACAATATTGCTTAAATAAACAAGTCCACCAAAGAAAAATCAGAGTTAAAACACTTGCTTAAAGAGATAATATATAAAATCTCACTAAATAATATTTGAATAATTATAATATTATTTAAAGATAAAATAAAATAATTTCAAAAGTTATGAAGTAGCAGTAAGTAATTTTAGGAAGACAGAAAATATCTAAAAGAAAGTACAATTTACAGCAATAAAGCACTTCATTCAAAACTTTACTTTCACTTGTCAGACAGAAAAGTTTCCAGAAAAACATGTCCTCAAACATCATTACAATTTTCAGTGGAGGAACTTTTTTTCAATTTCGTTTCTTATTTTGTATGCATTTAATAAATGGATGAAACTAAAAATGTAACCAATTCGTTCTTAATTTTATTTAATATTTTTTGTTTGGAGTCATTCAAATTTATAAGTGTTATAGAAGGAGAATCCATTTTTAAGAGGAATTAGGATAAAAAGAGAAGAGTTAGAAGTGAAAAATAAGAGTTATAACTTATAATCCTTAAGACATGGGTTAGAAGTTAAACACAAACTAAAGTAACATTAAAGCTTCTTTGGATCAATTTATGAAATTATAGAAAATGTATTGAATCTAAATTAATATCTAAATTGATTCTAAAAAGAAAAAGTACTTGCATGTAGAAACTCCATTTGGATATATGTTCATATATCTTGTTTTTCTTATCAACAAAAACAAATTGAAATTGATTTATAATCTTAAATCACTCATTTTGAACAACAAAAACTCTATTATTGGACAAAGATTAACAATCATCGAAAGGTAAAATACACATATCTTTTTTATTCTTTAATTTCAATCTTTGATATATATGAGATATTTTATTTTAATTGAGATAAAAGTAATTACTTTTCTTTCATTTTTCTGTTCAACAATAGAAAGTCACTTCATCAACAAGCACTTAGGGCAATTATTTTCTAGTGCTTTTTAGTGGATATATAATATCTTCAAATTTATATATGCTGAAATATATTTAAGTGGGTATTTTCACTACTAAAATTGTTTATCTTTCATTTTTTTTTTAATCTATAAAAATTGATAGGAAATGAATTTTTTTAAAAAAATTTAGTAATATTTGTAGAAAAAATCCAACGAAATATGAAAAGTTTTAGCAATATTTATAATGATATATAAGGTAAGGTTAGAAATACATATTCAATTTGGTCACTTTCCATTGCCATGTTCTTAAAAGCTCGAACTTCATGTGAGAAAAGATGTGGGGGTGAGAAGCTTGATTATTATATGGGGTCATGCAGTTTACAAAGATGATTTTCATGTGTTTAGAGTAACTCATTTTTTATCAGAAAATTATAGTCAACAGAGTTATATTTGAATAACAAAATATAGGTTAAAAGTCTTAGACAACCTTTGAAAACCAGGGAAAACACAAAAAGTGGCTTTTGGGACGTGGAATGATTAAGTCTTGTTAATGAGCAGCACAAAATGTTTGGTTCCTTTAACCAGTCAAATTCAGATTAGCACTGATTAATACAATAATGTAATAGAATATGCTCTGAACCACAAAATAAAAGGGTGCTTACTTTATAAGCTTCACATAATTTGTGTGGTGGTTTAGATCGCATTAAGATAAAGAGAATGAACACAGAGAGTGCAGAAAATTATATTCTGTGTTATAAAAACGTGTATCAGCAGAAAGCAGTCATATCAGTCACATTTTGTTTATCAAAATGGAATAAATATGAAAATGTGAACGATTTGATTTGGTTTATAAGGATAGAGTTTTATTGGGTTGATGGTTAATTTATTTAATATTTAGGGTTTATTATATTTCATAGACTAATGCTTTGAATGGTTATTGGTGTTGGACCAAACTTCTGGTAGCTAGGGTTCACATGCTTCTTAAAATTAAAAATGAGAATGTTAAGGTACGTAAGTTAATCATGTTCTCTTTATGTTCTGTTCTCTTTATGTTCTCTTTATGCACCTTACCACATTATTATTATTATTGACCAAGTTTAGCATTGTGACCTAGAAAATGGAATGAAAATCTCTTTACTACTTTAAGAAAAATCTTTTAATTCAGTACTTACCTAACAAATTATTTACTTGTAAAATTTTATAACTACATAAAATCAAATTTTAAATTTTGAATCTTTGGGTAAACTTGTAAGAGCTTTATGATTGTGTGATTTAAGATATTCTATAAATGTAAAATTTTGCCAAAAAGAAATCTAGCATTATATGATTTTTTAAAGGGTTAATCTTTTTGGTGGGAGGGTGATTAATAGATCTCATGATATTGCATGTCCACGATGTTTTAAGTAACCTGAAGATTCTGAGAAACTTTAATGTCCTCTATCATTATTATTTGTTCTTTGTTTACTCATGGAGAAACTTTCATGTGTCCTTCCTCAGCTAAACAACAATACTTGCAACATTGTTCTCTTCTTCACCAAAAACAACTTAAACCTTTATATTTTCATTTGTGGTGGGTGTACTATAGCTTCATTATTGTTGTTATGAAGAATAATATTTTATTTAAGGGTAGGTTTTTCTAAATGACTCCTTTCTTGGTTTTGGTTTAGGTCAAATTAAGGTAGTAATGTACTCTTATCTTATATTCATATGGACTAATCAGCATTTGAGATATATGTGGGTTTGAGTACCTCTTCTACTCTATATTAGTATATGCCTTTTCTTATAAAAATATATTAATACATGATGAACAAAAAACTAGTTGAAATTCTTATATCCCATATAGATGACAATGGATGATCATGAATGGTAACTATCTATTATTTCTTTTTATCTAAAAAAAATATGTTTCACTATTTAAGTATCCGTTTCAAAAATACTCATGAGTAATTTTATATATGGGAAATCCATGATACTTGCATATATTTTTCATTTTTTTTTTAATTTTAAATAAGAATATTTAAAAATTATTTTTTAAAATTTGAATTCAAATAAAAGTTTTCATTTCAAAATATAATTTAAGTAAATAATTCTTTAATTATTAATTGATTTTTTTATTAATAACTTGCTTTTATAACTTAATTCAAAAAAATTAAAAGAAAATTATTAATAAATAATAGTTAATAATTATTACGATATTTGTGCAGTGGTGTTCATCATGGTAGCAAACGATTAACAAAGATAGTGAATGATATGTGTAGTCTCAAAAGGCAGATTGCATATTTAGGAGTTGTTGGTTGGATAGTAAGAGTTTGTTTCGTTGAGAAACCAGTGGGTTTTGGGCATTAACTCGTTATTCAAATACTGATCATGTTACTGCACACTATTTTTTGTCTTCATAAAGTATTTGCTTGTCCTATTTACTTCACTTATAGCCATATGTACATATATATATATATAGGAACAGGTTTTTTTTTTTCTTAAAAAAATCATTTATTTAAAAGCAGTTAGAGTTTTTTTTTTATTAAAATAAGCCTAAAAGTATTTATTTTTAAAATAAACAGGTAAGGAAAACACATACATAAGTAAAAAATTGTTTATTTAGATAAGAAAAAAAACTTAAAAAAAAAAAAAAAGCAAAACCAAACTGTCCATAGTTTAATGCTAATATGGTGATTTAGTCGTGTTTAACAAATCGTGACAAATTCATTACTTTGATAGGGATAAATTATTTGATGAAATATATTATAACAATAAATTAAAATGTGAGCAGAGTTTAGATAATGTTATCTTTCAAACACGTATTTGAAATATAATAAATTGAGAACATAAAAAAAAATATATATATATATATATATATATTATCGATTAATAGAGAAGTTCATGTTTGTAAAATGATATATAAGTTAATTTTAATTTCTACTTAATTCATTATAAATTCAAGAATTGGAAAGAGGGGCTAAAAACTATGTGGAAAGGGGAAAGCAAAAAGTGAAATGTGAAAATGAAAATCAATACTTTGATAATCAAAGTTAAAATATTTTAGGCCCATTACAGCTTATGGTTGCTATGGATGAAATACCTGAAGATCCATAGGACCAAGACTCAAATCTTTAGATATGCACCTCCTGATCAAGGATGGCCTAAAACCCTAAACTCTGGAAAGACTTCAATGAATGACACACAATAGTGTTGCAAATGCATCGGTAAAACATTCTTCCACCATTTTCCTTCTAATTTTTTTAATGGTCTTCTTATCCCTACGCAGTTGCATTCACAGATCAGGTCTAACGATACAACAAACCTGCCACTTGTACTTCCTAGCACTCAGTCACGTAAGTAGCCAAAACAGTGTACCCACAAATTCAACAACGGCAAAGTTACCCTGTTTTACACAAGATCCATATCTGCACAGTTCCAGAATCAGAATATCTTACAGGCTCATGCTACTAGACAAGCAAATTAAATGTCAGCATCCCAGAGTAAGCACCTTGGAGAAAACAAACGTTTTTTGGCCATTAGCCATTATCGGGCACAGTGGTTGGAGTGATAGAATGACCAAAACAGAGTCCTGAATTCAAACTACAAGATATTTGCACTTTGATAAACATATTCTGACTGCACTAAAGAGTTTTGATTCAACATTGTCACACCAGAAGAGAAGGCAGGAGTGGTTAAAACGAGGGGAATCATACATGTCACACCAGTGGCTCCAAGGCACCATGTTTTACACAAGTAACAAATTGCGTGTATAATTGGCGTACCCAATCCTTCGTAACTCTCACAGCACCAAGTGGAAAGGAACCCTTCTAAAAGTGGAACCAAATAATCATCACAAAGAAGCCAAGTCCATATTGTAGGAGGAATATTACACTATTTGGAAAGCCAGATCGAATAATAGGCAAACACTTAGACAACTACTCATTTCCTAAGTTTAAAGAACCGTCTTTCATCAACTTTAAGCTCAAGCTATTGAATCTCCCACGTGAATAATGCCTTGATGCTTTTCTCCAATCCGTTCCAGTTTTCATCATAGCAACAAATTCATCGTAGCTGATACGTCCATCCTGCAATTGTTCAAGAGTTTTAGAGGGTACAATTCCCTAATCAAGAGTATCTAAAGAAATAAATCCCGAATATCACCTTGTCCGTGTCTACTTCTTGGAAAATATCATTTGCTACATCTGTACAATCATCTGCTCCATCTTCCATCAAGGCATTCCGTAGCTCATCCGGTTCAATATATCCATTCCCATCTTTGTCAAAATAGGAGAAGGCCTTGTGAAGATGATCGTCATTAGCCATCCTTTTTAAATGAAGGGAAACAGCAACAAATTCTCCGTAGTCTAGTGTTCCCTTACCATTACTATCTACCTGTTGTCAACATACAATGATTAAAACACAAAACAAGAACAAATTCAAGCTAAAATATTTTACTTAGTATCATTCAAAATGTAACTGAACAAACTCAACCAAAATTATAAATGGAAAATATATTTCAATTATACCCCATGGATTTCAATTCACATTTGCATGTTGATAAACATAAAACTTTTGAAGGCCAATTTATAATGCAGCACGAGATGTTGCAAGTAGCAACTTTAAAGTTCACTCGCAATAGGAACAAGGGGAAATCAACCATACTCACAGCTTCAATAAGCAACTGAACTTCAGACTCAGCAAGTTGAGATCCAAAGTTTCGAAATCCAGCTTTCAGTTCTTCAATGGAAACAATGCCATCATTATCATTATCCATCTTTTTGAACATATCTTTAATGTCTTCAACTTCTTCATTGGATAAGAAATCAGCAATGACCTGTTTTTAAATATACAATCTTAGCTCTGACATGCTAACAAGCAATATCATAAGTTAACACTACAGATGCAGCAAACTAACCCTAAGGGCTTTTCTTTTGAATCTGTTCATCATTGAAAATTGCTTAAGCCTTGACTTGACAACATCTCCAAGTGGAACATTAGGAGCCTTCTTAGCATTTTGGAGCCAGGGATGCTCTGCAGGGCAAGAAAAAAAAGATGAACCTTATGATCAGTTATGAAAAATCATCAACATAATTACAACAAGTAATGTTTATTTTAAATTATGGGGTTAAGATATTAACTAAGATTGAGTTGGTATTATATAAAATGTATTACATTTAAGGTGTTAAAATGCCAAACATGTGCTGATGGTAGAACAAATCAATGAAGATGACTAAAATGAATAACACAATTGACAATTGCCAGAAGGAGGACACGACACCCAAAGAACTGACAGAAAGATGTCAGCAAATTGCAAGGCTAAGTTGAAGAGGGAAGTAGTAGGAGTGATACCAATTGATAAGTACCAAAAAACCAGGGGAAACCAGCCTCAAAACTAGTTAAGGGGAGAGAATCATGTAGTTCAATATACCATCAAGCCTCTCATACTACTTGAAGCGGGACCTAAGCATCTCACAGTATCCAAGTCCCTATTATAGCACCAACCTTAAAGTCAACATCTCAACGGCTCTGACAACCAACTCTGATACCAACTAATAAGAACCTTGGGAGAACCACCACACAAAAACTAGCTATTGTAGTAGGAGAGTCCAAGGCCTGATTAACCCCACACTAGAATCTCATACTTCCAATGAGGGACTCCAAGTCCCGTACTTTGCAATTGGATCCTAACACAAAGCTAGATGAATTTGCTAGAAGGAAAAACAAAGTAGAAGGGAGAAAAAATGCCAGAGGATTGACAATTAACTTGAAGGAGGAATCATGAAATTAAATTAGTAATCCAAATTTTAAGGACCTTGACAGTGGTGGTGACGTGGTACCACTCTAATACCATGTTGAAATTAGGTAAAGGAGGAAGAGAGACAAAAGAGAATATAACATTGAATCAATATTAACTTAGATGTATTACCATGTGATAAGATGTTCTTGATAGTTGATATATCCATAGAACTTGGAAGTTGGAATACACTAGCCCTTATTTATACTACTTTTGGTTACTAACATGAATGCATTTATTTGGTTATTAACAAGACAAGCAACAGCCATTGGTTGAAAAATGATCTCCTTATGAATAGTGCTATTAAATATAACCAAGTACTTAAACCATTTACTCCTATGGTTAATTCTGGAATACAATTTAAGATAGGATATCAGTGATAAAAATTAACTAACTTAACTATTTTTATTGGTATTGATGTTAGATATTTGTTTATAATATATACTACTTCTAGTCCATATATAAGAAACAAATACCTAATTCCTCAAGACCAATAAAAATAGTTACATTAGTTAACTTTAATTAATAATGCCATAAATTCAAAAATACCCATAAAATTATATGGTTTAAGTGATTGATTATATTTAATATCATTACTCGTAATTTAAGAGAGAAGTTTTGCATCGAATGGGTGTGACTTGTTGTTAATAACTCAATAAATGCATCCATTCTCATGAGAAATGAGTGCATATCTCGTTAATAGACTCTACAATAAATTACGGGTACAAATGAAAAGCAATTAAAACATATAAAATGGTCCTACGTTTGTGATGAAAGGACCACAAAGATATCTTTTTTTTTTTCTTATATATAGGACCAGATGTAGCACTTATAAAAAATTTAAAACCCAAAAGAAGATAGTTTTCACCATTTTTTTTCCTTTACTTGATTTCATTAATCATACAAGTGCTCTGAAACTTTTGGAATTTAATTGAGATTCTAAAGAGGCTCTTAAAAGTAATATGAAATGAACATGGAAGAAGATAAACATACCAAGCACTTGTTTGGCAGTTAATCGAAGCTTAGGATCTGGTTCTAACATTTGCTTAACAAGACTTTTAGCACTTTCAGAAATACTGGGCCAAGGTTCCCTTTTGAAATCTATAAGCCCTCGAAGAATGGCCTGTGCAACTCCTTGCTCAGATTCTGCATAGAATCAATAATATCAAGGAAAGAAAATAAGAAGACTTTTTACAAGCTAATGGAATAAAAAAAAGAACCAAGCTCAAAAGCAGAAAACTCATGATAGGCATGAACCAAAAGAAAAGATAACTAGCAGATTAAAACCTTGCCAGAAAACATTAGTATGTGTCACAAACTAAAAGAAAAGTAACAAAAACTATAAGCATGCAAGTATTAGAACAGAAAATGGGACACACATGAATGTTGGTAGATGCAAATGCACATATAAAAGAAAACATACATAAAGAGCATTGTAAGAATATAACGATTTATACCAGCCCAAAATGGGGGAACACCACACAGTAAGATGTAGAGAATTACTCCAGCACTCCATATATCTATTTCTGGTCCATAATTCCGCTTGAGAACTTCTGGAGCCATATAATATGGACTTCCAACAATTTCTGAAAACCTTTCACCTGGAAATTTTTATATTACCAACAACACATTATGGAGAATAAGTCAGATACTGCAAGAATGAAAAAAAAATAAAAATATAACGTTGAAACATGAGTAGACAACAATAAAATGTGCCATCTGATGGTAAACTGTCAACAAGAGATGGTGTAGGCTCAACCTTAAGATTAATGTCTATACTCTACAGTACTGTGGTAAACAAACAGGCTGTTTCCTAAGAAAGTAAACCATCATTAAAGGGGTTAAGTTTGTTTTTTGTTTTCATTCACAATATGTCCCCATTGCAAAAACAAAGTTAAGTTGGTTTCTTTTTGTATCCTGTATTCAATCTTTTCTGAAGGAAATGGTCAAAATATTAAAACAATAGTGCTGTTCGATTAAATTTTATTCTTTTGTTTTAAAAAAAATTGTAACATAACTTAGGAACAATTTAAAAAATAGCTGAAAAAATGTGTTTGGGTTTGGGTGATGTATATAGATGACAGATTTTAATCCTTTTTTCAAGAAAAAGGATCTGACTCCTCTGACGTAAGGAGTGCACTTAAGGATAAAACAGTTATAACTGTTTATTGAAAAACCAACTGTTGATATTTTAATAATTTAATAATGTGTCAATAGCAGTGTATTTTTTTATCAGAAATTCATGACTTTCTTTCAACGTACCAATTATTAAACCGCAAACTACCCTGTGAAATGTGCCATTCACTTTAAAGGAGTTAAAGACTTTGAAATAATTGTTCAAAAACTAGCCATAAAAACCTATTTATCTTCTTAAAAACTAGCTTATTTTAACATGTGAAACGAGACAGCCATAGAATAGAGAGAAAGCTCCTAGCATCTCCATGCTACACATCCCAACATAACGAGATCGTTTCTGGAGTCTTTGGCGTTTCTCATCAGCAGCTTCTCAACCTCCCAACTGATCTCCAAAACAGTGTCTCAGGTGCCACACCATCCAATAGCATATGAGATCAGGGGGAGGGGGTTCCCTAGGGTGCAAAGTCTTCAAAGTTCAAACAACATACCCTTAACAAGCTAGACTACAGAAAATTACTCCAAACCTTCAACGAGTATAGTTAAATGCCAAACAGGTTAAAAAAATCGAAGAAATACCAAACGGACAAAATAATCAAATAAAGAGAGAACCAAACATGCCAAAAAGTGTCAGAACAGAAGTTCACCAACCAAATATAGCAAATCTAGGCAGAACAAATCACTGACCACACATTGGTAGACATAATTGCATAGAAATTCCCAAGGTCTTGCCACTCTTGCATTGCCAAAATTGACCACTGGCCACCCAAATGCAGTTAGCAATGACAAGTTTCCTCCTCAAACACTAATTGACACAACACCCTAATAAAAGCTAAATATTCAAAGAACTAGAAGAAAAGCCAAATCTGAGACAGAAAACAGACGTAAATTGAATCTGAATTTAATATTAACCAAAAACTTGCCAGAGCTTCAGCCAATCACCATTTTCATAGCCAGCAATTACACCAGGCCAGTCACCATTCCCAGTCAGGCAGCTCCATCTACCCACACCCACCACACTACAGACACCATATGTCCAAAAGTACACACGCTCCAGAGTCCAGACATGCGGTCAGGTTTTGGGATATTGCCTCTATCACATTACAGCAATACCTACAAGATGTCTTCAGTGAACAGAAAACCAACTATTACTTCACAGGGTATGCTAAGCCAGAGATCATCGAGAGAACCATCAATTATCAATGAATATAGAAACGCCACAAGCAGACATGAGTCACCAATGCTCCAGTGTTCCAGCAGAAGTGACTCTACATTGATTTCTGAACAGATTCAACCAATAGCCACCTCTTCGAGAATAAATTCCAACTTAGAAACAGATGTGAGAATGTACAAGTAAAACCATGTTGGTGAACTGAACACGACAAAAAAGACCTCCTAATTCATAGAGAATGATACTGCTCTAATTCTGGAAAAGAGAGAGACAGAACTAATTAAAGTGAATTTTATTGATAGGAACATAGGAAGTAATGTGGTACTCTAAGACATAACCTAGTGCTCCTACTACTAATTAGGTTAAGTACTAGTCCTAAAGTACAAACCCAAGCCTACTAGCAGTACCGTAATATATTTCAACAATAACCATCAAAATGGAACCAAAAGCACTACGTCTTATTTGAACAGAATTATACAACAGCCACAGAAAAATAGCACCTTAGTGTTAGAGGAATTAGTTCTTACCCAAATTAAGTGTGGCAACTCCCAGTATAGTTGCAATAAAGTCTACACTTCATCCTACATTTGGCAATAGGGTTTAGAAGAAAGGGAAAATAAAAGGATTGACACATGGCACTAACAACGAAAAAACTACAACACAGAAACAAAGCAACTGCCAAGCTTAGCGTTAGCTGATCTATCATTACCACAACAGACGCGATGCAAAGGCCGAGTCCACAATTTCAACCTCATACAACAGATTGTCACTTATTATGCGCTCTCTCATCTTTCAATCAAAATCACATTGTTAAATCCAATCACCGTAAGAGCAAACATAAATAAGCAGGCACTTGATCATGCCACCCTCATTAACACAAATGCCGTTCGGAAGTTGAGATTTAAAAAAAGCATCGAAATTTAAGTGTCAATAAGCGTAACAATAAAACAATCCTTTTACTCCTCCTTTTATGCTGCAGGCGCATAATGTCGTGTAGACGGTAAAAAACTAACCATGCCAACTTCAAGTACACTAAACTAGGTCCTTGATTGGATAATCTTCTCCATAAATACTTAAAAAACTATAAAGGGAAAGGAAATTAAGAAGGTAAAATTAATTGATTTTCTCCGGTAAGCTAAAATCAACTTAATACTTAACTACTTTTTATAGAAGCTCTCTGGTTTAACTTCTCCAAAAGCTTAAGTTTCCCTAACGAGACAAGTTTAATTAATTTTATTTTCTTCTCGTATGAGTTTTATAGAGTAAGTCATTCAAATTGAGCCTAGACACCATCACAGGCATCTGAAACACCAACATAGTGTTCCAAACAATAACCTCATCAATCAAGTAAAAACTCAACTTTACCTTCACATTCCAAACAAAAGTCATCGAATGCACTCAATGAAATTCAAATTCACTCACGGCCCGTACCTGGCTTGAAGAATATGGAAAGCCCGAAGTCAATAGCCTTGAGCGGCGAATTCTCCTTCTTGTTTGCAAACAAGAAATTCTCCGGTTTCAGGTCCCGGTGGATGACCCCATGCTTGTGGCAGAGCTGCACGACCTCCACAATCGTCCTCGTGACAGCGGCAGCAGCGCGCTCGGTGTAGTGGCCGCGGGCAACGATCCGGTCGAAGAGCTCGCCGCCCTCGCAGAGCTCCATGACGAGGTGGACGGCATTGTCGTCCTCGCAGGCCTCGCGGAGCGACACGATGCTGGGGCTCTCCGGCAGGTGGCGCATGATGGCGACCTCGCGGCGCACGTCCTCGACGTCGACGGCGGTCCTGAGCTTCCGCTTAGAGATGCTCTTACACGCGAGCAGCTCGCGCGTGTCGCGGTCGATGCAGAGGTAAGTCACCCCGAACTCGCCGCGGCCAAGCTCTCGGTCGACGAGGTAGCGGTCCTCGATGTTCTCCTTGGGCACGCCGGCGAGAACCGTGATCGGCGCCTTCTGCTTGACGGCGTCGGCGCCGGCGCCGCGCTTGCCGTGGTGGTCTGCGTTGGAGAAGCTCGATTTGACGTCCTCTCGGGCCACGGCGGCCGGGGATCTGCAGCAGTTTCCCATGGAGGAGGAACGGAGATCGCGGCGGAGGGGAGGGTTTGCGAGGAGAGCGTCGACTACACGTGCTAGGGTTTCACATCATAATGCGGAAACCCTAACCCTAGAATGTGATTTGCAAAAAGCAAGTGAGATTGAAACAAGGTGATGAAGAAGCAGAAGAAGATGATGACGAAGAAGAAGTGTAAGAGAGAGAGAGAGAGAGAGTGAAAATGAGTGTGTAAGTGTGAATGAATGAGTGAGTAGCGAGTGAGGAGAAGGAGGATGGTGTGTGAGGGTGTACGGTAACGGCTGGGGATGCGGTTTTTTAGGAGCCAGAAACCTCGGGTTTTCGCCATTTCATATATATTAATTAATTAATTCCTCTTTTTTCGTTTTCAAGAAACTTTTACTTATTAAAATACACGTTGATGTGAGAGTAATACTGTAATACTCTCTTTATTAAAAACATTTACCTTTTTTATGACTGCGAAAGTTTCCTAATAATGATAATAAATACAACTGTAAACAATAAAATAATAATAAACTTACCAAAAGTCATTGTTTTTGTTTTTTTTTAACACGCACTATCTTCCAAAAGCAGTGAAGATTAATTTTCTAGGAATCTGAAATACTTAAATTTATTTATCAAGTTAATATTTTCTATTACATATATAATAAATTTTCGAATAGATGTTTAAAATTTAAGGGTATATATAACTATCTGTCTCTGCAAACTTGCACATTACGTAAACTAAAATTTGTCTTTTATCTTAGAAGATATGTGAAAGTCATTTTTATGTATCTGGTAAATTTTGATGAAGCTTGAAGGGTTCTTCTGTTGGAATATTTATTTCTTCATAAATGTTACTGGACATGATCCTGCTTGCTGTTATATTTGGCAAACATATGTACTATGTAGTTTTCTAGTGGTGAAGAAGAAACCTTGTTATACGACAAAAAACAATAATTGAGATGGTAGTTTCATGAAATAAAAAATGTTTGATGCATTTAACTAAAATAGTTGCTTCAAATTAACAGAAGACATGTTTATTGACTATTGAGAATGTGACTATGCAAACAACATTCTAAAATTTTAAACCTTTATTTTTTTTACTTTAAGGGACATGTGCACACGTCCCTAAAATAAAGAGGGTTTACTGTCCTAAGTACTGGAAGCATCTCTTAAAAATTATTACCATGTGTCACATACTTGTCTGCATTTAACAGATAAATAAAGAAGGTAAATAAACATTGGGAATCTCATTTGGTTCAATTCACACTACAAACCCTATCAATATGCAACCATCAAAGTTAATACTCTCTTTATAATTCTATTTTTTTTAATCAATTTTATTTCTATAAATTTTTCATTTTTAATATAACTGCTGAAGCTGCAGAAAACCAGGAATACAACAAAAAAGTCTGACAGTAATATCCAAATGCAATGTTGAGAACATATAAATCTAATCATAAAAAAGGGGATTTAAGAAAAAAATGAGTGCAGAAATATGATTAATCAATAGTTGAAGGGCATGAAGATTAAGTTAAGTGATGGGATGAGAGTGCAAAATTGAGGAACAAAAAGAGTGGAAAAAATAAGAAGAGAAGATGCCATGTGCTGTCTCTTTAATATACAAACACATGAAACCAAAGGGTCCTTCTTGTCTGTCTTCTTTCTGTGTTTGTTTGTGTGAAAGAGCAAGTGAGTGGGTCTCATGGGGCATCTCTACCAACCAGCTTTTCTCATTCTAATTCTGAAGTTGCTTGCATTGTAGGGGTGCTTGTTTTAGAAGCTCCACATAATTGTTGCTAAGCCTTAGATCACACCCTGAACAAAGGGTACCAAATTATGAGTCTCCCCAACCTTTTTTGTGACCAGGCCTTATTATATTATTGGGTCCATTAATTGGGGAACAAGAGTTATTATGCTTCATTTTGTATTGATTATCTTCTCATTGGAAGCAGAGAACAAAGACAGATATTTCCAAACAACTATAAGATAGACGACAAACATCGACACAAGAAGGCCAAATACACAAATCCTATTCAGATTTGATGCTTGGTTCAATTTCAGCACTCAAACAACCTTATAGTTTAATCAAAGCCATCACATGAATGGAATGAAAAATAAATATTAAGAAATCAGTGATTGGCAAGAGAGGAAGCTAGTTATTATTGCATGTTTTGAAAACTAGTCAAACAAGGGAACTTTTGCTTGAAAAAATGCATCTGTAGAACTATTGCAACTTAATTAGCATCTCATTTTGTTGAACCTTGGCATGTCAAGCTTGACATTTCATATGTAGAACTTTCTCTTTTCAGTGTTGTCTCTACAAACAGACATGACACATGAGTATAGTGCACAAAGAAGTAGACAAACTTTGGATTAGGGAAGAAGGAAAAATGAGTAAGAGGTTGATTGAGTGGTCAGAATTAAATACTAATAGGAGCCAACTTTTTAGCAACATTGCAGCTTTTGATTCAAATTGTTAAATTGTCCTAGTTTTCTTTGCTGCTCAATAGTTTAGCACCTTTTTTTAGTCAAACCAAAATCATTAGTTATTAGCACATGTTTTGTTAGGACAGTTAGTAAGTGCTGAACATTTTGCTAAATTTGGGGACATCCTTGATTTTTTCTTTGTGCAATGTGACCTAATTGTCTGGTGGAAAATGGGTTTTCTTCTCCTAGATGAGAGAAGTAAGGTGATTAAACAAAATCACTTCTTTTATCTGCATATATTATGTTTGAACAGCCTTATAAAACTGATATCTTTTACATCATTATAGAAAAATATACCAAAACTACTTCTAATTTCAGCTATGCTTGTCTGTTATCCTCAAACAAAATGTCAAACATGCATTAAAAATTCAAATTAGAAAAAGAAATAGCTGACATAAGGTCAGAAAAAATAGCCATTCAAGAAGAAATTTGTTCGTTTAAATATCAATAAATATTTCAGTGATTTGTTAGGTGCAAGCCATGTTGTATAAATATTCTGATTTTTTGGTGTAGAGAATGGTAGAAACACATGTACACCCTACTTTATGCTTAATTATGAACAGAGATCATATAAATTGTGCCCTGGACCCTATCAGTAAAAGTAAAGAATTCTATTCATTAAGAATTATAATTATGTGTGGGTATTAGGAATTTCTGTATTTCTCTGCACTACTCTTATGCCATCATTGTGTAAGTTATTTGCATTGTGGTAGCTTGACTTCTAAACAATGATAATTATCATACTAAAGAATGATAATTATCATATTCCTTTAACTTAAAAATAAAGGCATAAATCAATGTTGTGAAACAAAAATAGTGAACTTAACATTGTTCATCTCTACTTAAAAGCCAACATCACAATAGTTGAAAAATCTCACACCCCATAAACTTCTTGTTGCCACCAGCATTATCAATTATATCTGATGGAATTCTTTCTCAAAATTTAATACTCAATCCATTATGCAGAAACTCTAAACAATCCTATATAAGATCATATGCTTTAGTAAACATTTTTAGCTCTCATTATTTACCTGCGATATTCAAAACTCCTTTATTTTAGAAAATTACTACTCCCAGAAAGATAATCACCATTTTCACACTTTCAAAGATAACAATATTATACAAACATGTTTAGATTCACATTTAGCACAGCCTAAGTACTTTTACTCTGAAATAGGAAGTTATTTCTGCAGCATCTAGTTAATGTTTGTAATGTGAAAATGTGAATCTAAAATGTAAATGTAAATCCAAACACAGTATAAGTATTTGAGGTACAGTCCAACAAATCCTAATAACTCCTAACATTAAAAGCTATAAACTAGCCATATAGGGGCAAAATTAGTACCAACCATTAAAGTTGATCTGCAGAAGAAGGTTAGAAGTCAAGACCTCCTTTTAACTTGGTTGTTTGTAATGATAGAAAAAAGAGATGAATATGGTGCAAAAGGTCCATTTGTCTGCTTTAGCTAACTAACATTTTCAAAGACTATTTGTTGGTTGAAAAGCAACAGTATAATTGAAAATTAGAGATAGGATACATAATGTTGTTTGTTGAACTCTGCAAAGAAGATCATTTACACAGTATCAGCAGGCACAAAGTCTTCTCCATGCAGAACACATTGTTGCTTCTAAAAAGAAACTTCATTGTAGGCAGTTTCAAGTTTCAACACTACACAACCCATGTCAAAAGTAAACAGTGCCTTCTTTACTTGCTTTACTTCTATTTACAACTTTCAACATTAATTGTTCAGCTATCTATGTTTTTTTTAATGTTGTTAAAATCAGATGAGTCATAACTAAATTGGTAAAGATGTGTTATAGTGGATTTAATAAAATAATTTTTTTTATAATAAAAATCATTATTATAGTTGTGGAAAATTCTACTGAAAATCATATAAATAAAATATTGACGAATAAAAATTGAAAATCATGATAATGAGATAAAAAAAATTATTATTTAAAGATGATGTGACTTATAAATGAAAATAAATAAATAAAAGATTAAAAAAAAAATCTTTAAAAAATGCTATAAAGTTATTTTGTAGGAATAGTGGTGGATAGAAATCCAGCCCAATAAATGAAGTGTGTTGCACATGATGTTGAAATATTGTTGCATAAATATGCTGTCTAAAGCCCATGTGTAGTCCAAGTACGAAAGGAAAAAAATATAATCGAAATTACAGATTTTACTAAAGATAGTTGTTATTATTGAATTATCAAATTATATAATTTTCAATTAATGATTTTAAATTTCCATTGCTGATAGTTAGATAGATCTCAATTTTCATTTAATGAGTTTCGTTTTTTAATTATATAAATTTCAATTAATAGTAAAATATGAAATATGTGTTAAGAAGAGTGTCATTAGCACTTCTTTTACCATTATAATATGATAAAAAAATTTATCTTCCATTCGTATTGGTTCTTAATTACAGCAAAGACAAAGAAAATAAAGTTTAAAAATAAATTTTAGAACGTTTGGATCCGGTAAAAATATTTTAAAAATCAATTTTTATTGTAAAACAATAGTAACAGAAGTGGACTTTAAGCCTAATTCATTCTCATAAAATCGACTCGATGAGAAGAGATTTGTACACCTCCCACACGTCGAGACGTCCCAATCTCGACGTGGGTGGTCCAACAACAATAATCCTATAGCAGGTGACCCAATAGGACAAACAAATGGGTTAGGATAAACTCTGATACCATAACAGAATAACAGAAGTGGATTTTAAGTCTAACTCATTCTTATAAAACCAGCTTGATAAGAAGAGTTTGCACTCACTTATATACATTAATTTAGTTTTATCTATGAGATCTTTAAAAAAAAAATGTGAGCTTAAGCACTTGCCCTACCTCAATGAAAGGATATAGTGTGATATTGGCAGCATATGGCATTTAGAAAATGATGTGACAAATGGTTGAATCGATGGTGTTGATGTTAGCAGAATTCACACTAAAGGAAGAAGAAAACAATGTTTGATGCAGAAACTTTTCACATGTAAATGTGCTCATTGTTGGGGGTGGATGTACTTTCTTCTTTTCTTAGTTTCTAAAACCATGTTGGATGAAGGTGATGGGTGATAACCCAGGTACTATATTATTATATAAAATTTTGCATGTGTAAAGATTCTATCAAGATATGCCTCATGTTAATGCTTATCTGAAGGGTATAATTTTATTAATTCAACAATTTCATTTAAAAAATTGAGTAACCTAATATGAAGATGAAGAATAGTATATCCATGACGTGAACCCTAAAGTCAAAAGCTAATATGAACAAATATTCTTCTCTTCTGTCGCTTCTCACGGATTCCCTGTAACATTCATTCATATTTCTCTTCCATTTTATTTATATTATTATTTTATGTTAATAATATAACAATATTATATTTCTTAATTAAATACCTCAATATTAAGGCTTTCGTACTGAATCGGGGATTATAAAATATATTTAAACATAATTGTATAAAAAATATGGTAATGTTCTTCTCCATGCATTAGTATTTTTGTTGTCGTACAGTGAGTATTAGAAAAAGAAAACACGTGTGGGGCCCAATGGTTCAGAGTCCATTTTGAAGTCGTGTCTTGGATTGGACCTTTGAGCCATTTTCTCTCTCTAATGGGCCAGGGCCCACCAAAAGCCCCATTCACACTTTCACTAGCAGCCTTTCATTTGAGACATGGTTTCTTTTCCACACTTTATTTCATATTCCCATAAATTATTAATTATTATTAGCTGTCAATTCTATCGACAAGGGAGTGAGGTACCATGTTAAATCCATATTATTCATCATTTTTCCCAAATTTTAATTATCTGATTAATTTAATCATAATAACTTTTTAATCTGTAATAATTTTTTCATAATTGTTATTGTTTTTGGAAAATTCCACCTTAAATAAAAATAAGACTAAATTATGATATAAAAATAAGGTATAAACCTCATTTTCTGAATCGGTTTGGGGTGAGTTAGACACTAATAATCACTTTCTACATGATATCAGAATCTGGTTAACAAGATTGTTGGACCTAAATTCGGCCACAAGATTATTAGACCTAAATTCGACCACTTATTGATTGTTAACAAGGTTGTTGGATTTAGATTGAGTCAAGTGTTAACAAACCGCTATGTAGAACCTTGATTGTTGGCAGGTTGTTTGGCCACTATATAGAATCTTTTATTGTTAACAAAATTGTTAAACTTAGATTGAGTCACCTGTTAACGAGATAGTAGCGTAAAACCTTGATTGTTGAGTCACTTGTTTACAAGTAACGTTTGAGTTGAGAAGAAAACACATATAGTATAATACTTTTTTTCGGAATTGAAAATCATGGAGATTTAAATAAGCACGGCTTAAAATGGAGAGCAACCTAATCTAATCTGATCAAATCAAATCAAATCCAAGACCATTCATGAACAATTGCCATCTCTTGCACGCATCAAATTCATTCAAACCCATAAGCAAGGTATTTGATAAAAACATAGGTTACAGCAAGTGTGTTTCAACTTAAACATTTTTCACAAAAGTAGAATATCAAAGAAATAATGCCACACTTCCTCTGATTCATCTTTGTTTTCAAGCATGAATGAAAATATTCTTTGGAATCATGAAAATACATAAAAAATGGAGCCGTTTGACAATAATTCTATGATGAGATGGTTAACGTAAATTAGAAGTCAGTGTGTATATGTCTTTGTCTTTGTCTATCTCTTGTCTATTTCTTTCTCACTTCTTTAGTGTCCTTTTAATGCTTCATCTCTCATCACTAGTTTCTGCTACAAAACTTGATGATAATGCTTGAACTTTTCGTTCCTTATCTTTGCTTCGTTCTCTATTATTCCCAAAACTAAGTGGAGCTATCGTTTCTGCATTTCTGTGTCTCAACATTCATATTACAATTGGGGTATGTTGCACACCCCATGATCACACATGTGAACGTGGTTGTTTCAACCCTAATGACAAAAAAATGTATCAAACTAACTGCATATATATAGCTTTATCTGAACAAACATAATTGGATATATATTATAACATTAGTGAATATATTTTTAGAAATTATATATCGAATAATCATAATAATAAAATCAAAATAAAATATATAAAATATATAAAATAAATATAAATCTTATTTTATAAACTAATTTTATAAAAATAAATTAAATTTAAAATTTATTTATAATATTATATTAAAATTTATTTTAATAAAATGATTGAGACTCTATCGAATTATCCATTATCAAACTGTTATTTATCGAATTAAAATCGTTATTTATCGAATTATTCATTATTAAACTGTTATTTAATTTCACGTATTAAAATTTAAAATTTAAGATGAGTTAAAATTTTATATTAGATAAAAATAAAAAAATTGAACATCATATAATTAAAAAAAATTCACAAACTTTTAATCTTAAAATTAAATAAAAATAAAATAATATTATTTTATATAATTATTATTTATTATTAATAAAAATATCACAATATTAACATAAGATTATAAACCGATTTTACACTCAATTTTATAATAATAAATTAATCTTAAAATCCCTTTTAAACTCTAGCAACATTTTTATTTAACCATGCAACACACTAAAGGTGGGGGTTTGGTTTGTTCCCATCTTGTTGCCCATAATATTCCAGCTAGCAAGTCAATTCTTCCAAGGAATGTTTTCATTAATTTAATGATTTGACATATAATATTGTATTTTTAATAAGTGACAACTTTGCTTTGAAAATTTTAATTTTTTAAAAATCACACTTTTTCTTTATTGAAAATAGAAGTGATAAAATGAAGTATTTAGTTCATTATGAACCAATTTATTGTATGTAAGATGTTAAAGTATGTTTGGACGAATTTTATTATAACAATTTTTTAGTTAAAATTAACTCATGTATAACGTAAATAAAATTTTGAAATTTTTTTACGAAAATAGTTTCACAAATTAATTTCTATATAAAATAATAGTTTTAAATAACAAAGAAATACCATAGTAATAATATATTTTCTTACCATAGATTTTTTTTTTTTTTGAAGAATTTTAAAGTAAAAAAAAAAAAATATAATGATATTCTCGCAATAGTATTCAAAACTTATTTTTTTAAAATAAAAATATATTATTTTTTTAATTAAATAAAAAGAGTATTCATAATATGAACAAAATAATTATAATAATTTGATATATATTTTTATTAATGATAATAAAATATAAGTGATGAAAATAAATTATTTTAAATTTATTTTAGGATGTCTAACAAAGTGATGTAATCATTCAGCATATATTTTCTTAAATATTTTATGATCTTGATAGAAGAATAGAAATAACATTTTATAAAGAGACCATGGAAAGTGAAAAAAAAAAAAGTATACAATGATATGGTGTTATATGATAATTACACTTTTGATTTAATGAAGTTGTGTAAAGATATGGTTTTGAATAACAACTTGATCTATAAGATAAAATATGAAATTAATTTTATATTTCATAAATACAAAATTAGATTAATGGTAAATAGAAATTTAATAAAAGAAAATATGTTAATTTTAATAAATTTTTCTTATTTATTATAAAATACCATTCATTAATTTAATTGTTACTGCTAATTTAGAGATGAAATAAATGAATGTAAAATTTATTTTTTTTAGTGATTTGGAGGAAGAATAAAATAATTTGATGATTTCTTATTAAAAGTAATAAAGACTATAGGTAGGTTAAGAAAAAGTTTATATAATTTGAAGTAGACTATAAGAAAATGGTATAAGAAATTTAAATTTGTTATGTGTGAACAAAGTTATAAAAGAATTTTTGACTAGTGTGTTTTTTTTAGAAATTTTATATATTAATGACATGTTTATTGTTGGAAAATATTTTCAATATTAATAGGTTGGAGAAATAATTGGACAAGTAATTAGCCATAAAAGAAACATAAGAGTTGTTAAATAGATTTTTGGCATAAGAATTATGTATGAAAAATAGAAGAAAAAACCTTAAGAATTATAAGAACATGATATTAAAAGAATGTTGCAAAGATTTTAGATGAAAAATATTAAGATGGTAAATATTTCTCTTACTACTCAACTCATGTTAAGCGGAGTTCTTAATCAAAATACGATGAAGTCAGAAATTATAAATATGCAACAATTCCTTATACATATATTATAGGTAATTTGATGTATGCACTTGTATGCATAAAACTAAATATAATACAAATTATTGCTATAATTAATAATTTATGTGAAATCCAAATAAAAAGTATTGGATTTTAAAGTATGTTCATAATATTATTGATATAAAACTTTATTTCAATGATATGTCTACTTTTGGTATGATACTCAAATTTATATATGATTGGAGATATTAATTTTAGAAACTCTATTCACACTATTTTATTAATTTTATAAGGGAATTGTGGGTAGTAATGTAGGTTGTAAAGATGTATAATTTTGTCTACTATAAAAACATAATCCATTGTCATTACTTAAACATATAAGTAATTGTTATGGATGACGAATTTCTTGTAGGGATTTGATTTTGTTGAAAAAAAATTTATACTATATTAATATAAGGTATTACTGAATATAGAATGTTTTAATGTTAAGTTATTGGACTACTAAATATTCATACCATATAATAATATAAATGATATAATAATTAAGACATGATCAAGAGAAAGGTTTAAAATTTAAATAAGTTACCTTTACATATAAGAGGTTTAAGTTTTTGAACTTCTCAATAGAAGATAAGTCTAAATATAAAATTTATTTATCTTATTTATTTAAATGGAAATATAACACTAAATTATATATAAGAGATTCATTATTAAAAATATGATATTAAATAAGAAAAAAAAGAAAAGTAATTATTTTAATTTTCAATGTAAATTTTTAAATTATAATTAAAAATTTATTTATCATTGAATTAAATTAATTTTAAAATAACAATTTAAAAAAAAACACGATTCTTGAATATCAATTTTGAAGTTTTTTTTTAATATTATTATTTAATGTACTTTATCTTATTATATATATATATTATATATATATATATATATATTATTTATATATTTGATAAAACTCTTGTATCTTTTAGTTATAATTTCTTTTGTACCTTTTATTAATTATAATAAATTTATTAATTAATTTTTATTTTTATATTATCCAATATACTTAAATTTTTTTTATTTCTAAATTTTTAAATATATTATATTTTTGTTGGTGCTGGTGGCTAGCTTCTCACATATTTTTAAGAAATTTCAATACATTAATTATTCTTTTATTATTAAATAAATATTTTATTGTTTAATCAGTATTTTAAAAATCAAATTCAATTGGTCGATTCAACCAGTCCAATAAGAAACTACAATGTAACTTCAAAATATTGGTCTCTCTTCGAATCAGGGTTTTTAAGTACGACTGATTTTATTTATTTATTTTAACTCTTTTTAAATAATTTTTTTCAAAAATATATTTTTAATTTTTTTAAATAATTTTTTATAATTTTTATTCATTTATCTCTTTCTCATTCCCTTCATATTTCACTTTCCACTACAACTTTTTAACAATAATAATAACTTCCACTATAACTATAATTATAAATTTTTATTTTATAAAAAACTTATAATTATTATAAAATTACTTTTTATCTAATATATTATTATATTGTTAAACATACACATAAAAAAACTATTACTTTAATTAAATCATAAAATGTCTTCTTTTTCAAGTATAATATAAATCATAAAATGTCAGTGTCTCTTTTTGTTTTCACCCTTCAAATCGAGCTTTTTCAATGTCCATTATCTATTTACTCTTGTAAACAATACGTTCACACGATCCACCACTGAACCTTATTAAACTATTCTCACAACTTTCTTCAATCACCCAAATAAAAATTATGCAGTGCATGTTCATGTTCTGAAACTCGTACACCAAAACATATATATAGTCCACTGTCCCTGTTCCACGTGGTTTAGGGTTCTCACATACGACTCTTTCAATTTTCAAACCTAAGTTTCTGACGAACTCATAAAACATTCATTATTCAAGCTATAAAAAAATGAGACACATGCATACATGCTTCAAACTTTCCATTCACAGTTTCTTTAATTTTCTTCTTCTTGGTTTTGCTGCAATGGTCCAATTCCAACGTAACCAGAAGAATGTCATGAATGAAGTTGCAAGGAAAAATACGTAGAAGAATGGGTCAATCACGTTGTTACGTGGTCCTCGTCAAGACAAAAAACCTAACCAAATTTATCTCAATCTTATCATCTTTATTATCCACATTCTCTTTCCTTTCTAATGTAGAAGAAATTTCAGTGTGATCAATGCAACACACAATTTTTTCATTTTTCAACTATTAATATTGTTATCATTTTGCTTCCGTTATTTGTTTATAATGTTTATTATTTAAGTTCACACTTAATCAACTATATATGATGTTTCTTTATTCATATATTTTGAGTGTGAATATTATTAAAGATCTCACATTGTTTAATAATATAACCAAATTAATATATATAAGTGAGAGCAAACTTTATCTTATAAACCGATTTTATGAAGTTGAGTTAAATAAAAAAAAAACATTTAAATTGTTTTCTCATAAATTTGAGACTTTATTTAAAGAATTAAAACTAGGTTATAGTTGAATTGATGTAGCTTTGATTTATTTATTCATATCTAATAATAAGAATAATTTTCTAAAATTATAATTAGAAATGTAGGATAAACAAAAATGTGCATAAATAGCTGCTGCTAATAAATGTGAATAAAACCAGTTTTGGGATAGATTCACACTGGACATTTATATTATACACTTGTTTATAATGTTGTAATTTTGAACAGTATTTTAATAACTGTATAGGTTTAATCTATAATTAATTAAAGTGTAACTAATGAATACTAATAGTATTATTAAAGTTATCTTAGAAAATATTAAGATTATTATGCATGTATAAATTCAAATACAAATAATTATTATAAATATTCATATAAAGACAAATATCATAATATTATAATATCGAACATGTTTTTAAAATAAATAATTGTGAAACATGAGAGAATAGCTCCTAAAACATATTATTACGTAACATAAACACAACTTGCAACAATGAATAATAAAAAATACATATTATTATAACTATTGACAATGACTTCAAATACTATTCACGTACTGTTTTTGTATTAATACATCTGTTAACTCCTATTACACAAATGTAGCACATATCTTTTATAGTAACTTATATTATCAAAGTTATCTATTTATTATAAAATAGTTATGATATAATTTAAATAAAAAGACATTTATTATGAATTACAGTTACATAATTATAAATATTCATCACATTTAATGTATATATACATATAAATCAAAAGACCAGCTTGTTTCATTTAATTTTATACAAATGCCATTAAATTATTTAATAAAAAAATAATGTTATAAATTCATATAATTTTTTCTAAAAATTTTATTAATATTTTTTAAAATTATTAAATAAAAAAATATTTTATACCTTAACATATTATGAAATAAAAAGACTAAAAATATGTGTTAAAAAATATAAAATTGCGTCACATATGGTAGTAAATAAAAGTGTCAGGATCCAAAATTCTGCGGATTATAACAAAGCCACGTGGCAGTCTAACAATTTTAGGTGCGTTCACCAACCTTATACATACCCAATTTTGACAATACTCTGTGGGATTGCAACATGTCATGTTTTTATTGGTCCAAAGAGACGAGGTAATGCACTTCCCCTCCAACAAATTCTACCATACTCTACGCCACAATTAATGCATTTTATTTTCTTTTACTATTCATCTTTAGTAAATTAGGTTTAAATATATCAAGAACTGGTATTCAATGATGAAATAAGTTTTTTTAATTTTTCTTATATTTATTTAATTTTTACTGATTAAAAAGTTAATATTTTTTTTAAGTATATGATAACGATAAATATAAAAAAAATATATTAAATTTTAAATTAAAAAATATGTAGAATTTTTGTTTTATTAAATATCTACTCCTCATTTGAAAGGAAATTAAAGTAAAAGTATAAAATGTTCAACAATAACCTATAAAACAAATATATAAGAAAAACTAGTAAAAAACAGGAATTTAATTTTTTTAAGATGTTATGGATGTCTTTAATTAATTAATATGATCATAAATAATTTTTCAAAACCAACACAAAATTCTCTATTAAATAAATATTTTTTACAATATATGAATATAAAGCATGAAACATCACCTCACCGAGTTAATAATGTTCATTGAATCACTAAGTTCAAAATCATATTTTTTTAGATAAACTATATATAGAACAACACCATTTTAATAATGTTTTTATTTTTATTATTATTGTAATATTGGTTATAGATCTTAGGTTTGATAAATTGATTAAGCTATTAGTCCATAGGTTTTTTTTATAACGTTGAAAACATTGACCTAAAGTACTAGAACTTGTACTAACCATGTTATTATAAAACCTTACACTAATTAATTAACTAATTAATGTTCTGCTTCGTCAAAATCAAAAGGCTAAAACGAACCGACGGTCTAGAATAGCTGAACCGGTCATGTTCCAAGTGAGCCGACGGTCTAGAATAGCTGAACCGGTCATGTTCCAAGTGAGGACCGTGGACTTGTGGGCCCCACCTATTCTCCACGTGGCTGGCAATGATTGGTCCCTCACGTTAGACGCGTATGCGATAATATTAACAATGAAAAAGTGTACACATCTTTTTATTTATTATTATTATTATTTTATTATTATTATGAATAATATTATTATGATGAATAGTATGTAAGGTTTTATGCATTGATAATATTACGTAATCAAGAGTTTAGTTTTCTCATTGGGGGTGTTGTTAGGTTAAATGATATTTGAACTTGGTTCAAACCAAGTTGGTTGTTTCCTTGTTTATTTGCTAATGTATTAATGTATCATGAAAAAAAATTGTTTTTTTTTATGTACAAATTTAAATAATAACTATAATAGTTAATTAGTTAATGATTAACTAGCAATAATCTAGAATGTACACATACATAACTAATTATACAGTTCATTATGAAGAATGGAAACATTATTACGTAAATCAAGTACTAATCATTGAATAAGAATTTCATACACGCATCATAAGAAAGAAAAAAAGAGATTGAGAGAGGAATAATTTTTCACTTTAACTCAAAGTTTAGGATTTTCGAAATCCATGCAAAAAAGTATATATGATAAATTTGAGGGTTACATCCTGGGTATTAAGGTCACCAAGCCCTTTCTATGTCACCCTCCCACGAGGGCAAAATAAAGAACGCGCAGAAAGTTAAATAAAGCGTTACACAAAACACAATAAAAGCAAATTAAAGAAGCTTTAATATCATTTCTTTAAACATAATTAAATGCCCTATTCTTTAAACATAAAAACAATATAATTAATTACACATAGAAAATAAAATACGAAAAATAATTTCATAGAACCTAGAAATTTATTCATAAAAGGAAAGAAACTTGGTATGCAAGTCGTAGAGGATAAATAATAAATATGCATTAAATAAGCCGCGGAGAGTGAGACTTTTGGTGTCAGCGTGACGAAACTCTGACGTAATGGGAACGCAATAAAATATAGAAAATTAAATATAAAGCTAAACAGAGAAAAAGTTTCCGCGTAGAGAGATGAGACACTGTGTCTCATATCATTCAAATTCATAAAAAATTAACTTCAAAAGAGAAAAAAAAAAATCAATTTTTTAAGCATTGGCCACATAGGAGACATAATCGAAATGTGTATTATTAATTAATATAATAATTGTATGTGTGGGTATAAAACTTTTTTTTGAATTATTAATGGATTTTTATTAAATCTTTTTGTTGTTAATATTATTATTATTTAGGGATAAAGAATGATATAGATAGGTTTAATTTTTTTTTGTCTTTTAGATTTCTTCCATGAAATAAAGAAACACTTTGCCTTGGACACCTAAGCCAAAGAAAATCTCTCTTTATTTTTTTTCTTCTTTATTACGCGATTCACACCTGATGTTCACACCACACCTCTACCTACATATATATTCTCCCTATCTTTTTCTCTCTCATCTTTTGCTTCTCTCTCTCTCCTCCATAACCAAAACACACCCTTCAATAACTTTTTCTACATCATTCAGAGCCAACTCTTCTCCTTCTTCCTCTTCTATATTGGATTTCAGTCTCTCTCTCTCTCTCTTTCTCTAGTTTTGGTTTTCGTTTTCAATTTTTCATGGAGGGTCATCATCTCCATCACCATCACCGGCAGCAGCATCAACAACAACATCATCAACAGCAACATCAGCATCACCACCCTCACAATATCACAACCAGTGCTAACGTGGATGCCACTGATAGGTTCCCCCAATGGAGCATCCAGGAAACCAAGGAGTTCCTCGTGATTCGTGCGGAGCTGGATCAGACTTTCATGGAGACAAAGCGGAACAAACAGCTTTGGGAAGTCATCTCCAACCGGATGAAGGAAAAGGGTTTCCATAGAAGTGCAGAACAGTGCAAGTGCAAGTGGAAAAACCTCGTTACCCGCTATAAGGTATTTTTATTACATTCATCCATTCATATACATATCATATTAATCACATCAACCCAAATAAAACTCATATGCTTATATTATGAATCACATATCTTTGTCCTTTTCTATCCTGGACTATCACGTTTTATGATTCTAATCAGTATCTGGTTTAAGATTACCGCATGTTCATGATTCTGATCAGTATCTAGTTCAAGGTTACCTCGTGTTCATGCTTCTGATTAATATCTGGTTTAAGACCAACACATGTTTATGATTTTGATCAATATCTGGTTTAAGACTATCACGTTTTTTAATATACCAGTTGGGGTTTTCAAGAATTTAATAGAATTACATTAATTACTAGTTTAGTATATATATATGTATATTTTGATTAAAAAAATGGGTGTTGCTGATGTGGTTTATTTGTACATATTTAGAGTTTTTCATTTGTACATATTTAGAGTTTTTCATGGGTTTTATGTAGTGATAGTACTACTTTTTTTGTTGTTGAGATTTAAAGGGATGTGAAGCGATGGAGCCAGAGGCGATGAGGCAGCAATTCCCGTTTTACAGTGAGCTTCAAGGGATTTTCGCATCAAGGATGCAGAGAATGTTGTGGGCAGAAGCAGAAGGAGGGTCGAAGAAGAAGGGGGTGCACCTTTCATCGGAGGATGAGGAAGAGGGAAACGAAGAGAGTGAGGGAGATCAGAAGGGTAGCATGATAAAAAAGAAGAAGAAGGGGAAGATGGTAATTGGAGGAGGGGGTGGTAGCAGTAGCAATGTGGAGAGTTTGAAGGAGATCATGGAGGAGTTCATGAGGCAACAGATGCAGATGGAGGCACAGTGGATGGAGGCGTTCGAGGCAAGGGAGAATGAGAGGAGGATGAAGGAGATGGAGTGGAGGCAAACCATGGAGGCATTGGAGAATGAGAGGATGATGATGGACCAAAGATGGAGAGAGAGGGAAGAGCAAAGAAGGATCAGGGAAGAAGTTAGGGCTGACAAGAGAGATGCTCTAATCACAGCTCTTCTAAACAAGCTCAGAAGAGAAGAGATGTAGTATACTAGCTCTAACTAGCTTTTATTGTCTTTCTTCTTCTCTTGAAGCAAAGCTTAATTTAAGAGGTTTGTTCTAAGAACTCTCAATTTATATATCTTGGTTCTTAATATATATATATCTCCATACTTTATGGTTCTTGCGGTTGGTTTTCACCATGTTATGATATCTGTATCTCCTACTCTTTATTTCAATACCCATTCAAGCTTCTCTAGCGAAAGTAATTAGCGAAAAGAATCAGCAAAAAAGAAGAAAAAAAAAATGGTTCTAGGATATTCTTCTTGTTTCCCCTTTTGTTGTTTTAGTTGGAAATAGGCCAATAATTATGTGTTACTTTTTTTTTGGTCATGCAATATCATTGAGGGAGGACCAATGTTGATCCCAAAATGAATGCTTTCATAGAGATTCTATTCTTGTAGTAGGTGGAGATAGAGAGATAAATATATTTAAAAGAGCAGAATTTGCTGTTCCTAACTAACAACCGAAAACGGGAAAAAGATCCACAAAACATGTCACAAGATAACTCATCATAGTGTCTATCCATATGTGTGGAGATGCACAGTTTCAAGGTTTGCTTAAACAAGTCACACTATACACAAAGGGATGTTTCATTCACTTTTGGTTATTATAAACAAAAAAGGGGTTTTATTATATAATATATATGTAAATATATGCGTGATGATACTCTTCTTTATTCATTCATATCCATATATATATTTACACAATGGGTCTGAAGCCGAAGTAGGGTTTTCAATCAAGTGATAAACTGTTGTCAAGTCATGTTCTTGAGGGTGTCGGTGAAAGCAATATACCCCAGCAATGTGTCCCAGTTAGCATTGAAAACGACGTTATGGTTGAGATTGGTCTCAACAATGAAGAGAGGTAGATATATATATGATGATTGAATGATTCTTGTGGCATCAACTCACTCACATCATATCTAGCAAGGTTGATCATATATACTGGTATTAAAGTCTCGTACTACAGAGATATACAAATATGTGACGTGTGCGTGTAAGTAATGTAAATCTAGCATTTTTTTTGTTCATTATTTTTCCAAGGACTTGAATGTGTATTACTGATAGACCCTATAGCCAGATACAAAGAAAAATCATTTTCAGTTGAATCATGATCATCTACAAGTTATATATGGATGGATACCATAGGCTAAGTTGTATGTGAGAATTTTGATTTGAATTTTGCATGCAAGAGTTCATATTCCGAAAGGTTACTACTCATGACAGAGGGGTAGCAGATCATGATCATATTAGTATGCAGAATTTCAGGCTCAGGTATGAATTTATGACATTAAAGTGGCAACATTCTTTAAGCCGTGTCTTCTGTGATGAATTGATTTTTTAAGTAATAAAATAATTGAAAGATAGGAAAAGGAAGATCTCAGAGATCAGTGATAGAAAAGGAAATGTTTGTTCAAAATAGAAAAGCTAAGATTGCATGATAACTTTTTGTCTTTAAATTTATGTGCGTGCGGTGTGTGTAGGGTATATGTTTTCATATAATTTTTTATATATCTATGGATGTATTCAATTTTTTTTTTCATCGAGTTTTTATGTATTTGGATTTTATTCTCAATGACAAGTGTAACCAAGTTACACGTATTTAGTCTTTAAACTTTGGGATGATGCAGGAACTCCAGGGAAAAGGGTGGATGCACATTGCTTTTTGTAATATTTATTTCTAAATGAGAGTTTGTAAAAAAAAAAAAAGGTAAATTAATGTCATATCTTGATAATTAATCTTTATTATATGAACACATAATTTTATCTATTGTAAATATATCTAATATATATTTATTTGATCAGAGAATGAATTGAATGAAGTAGAAAAAAAGAAAATGAATAAAAAATAAAATAATTTTATTTATTATTAATATTTTTTAAATTTATTATTATTATTTTTAATTATTTATTATTATTATAATAATAATATAAAAATAAAATATTAATTAATTATTTTAATATTATTATTAATTATTTGAACATTATTATAGATAATTTTATTTATTTTAATAATTATTTATCATTTTAATATTATTTTTAAAATTATTTATTTTTTAATAATATAAAAAATAAAAATAAAATATTAATACTTGTGATATTATAAACGATTATATTATAAAAATATTATGCGACATGACCTTAAATACATAACTAATTATATTAAGTATTACTATAAAAATATTATGTAATATAAATCTTTGAGATAATCCATTATTTCTTTATAAATTTTTGCAACTATAAGAAGAAGAAAAAAAAATATATATATATATATATATATATATATATTTCGAAATTAGTGTTATTCTTTTTTATTTTTTTTTAAATTATAAATAATAAATAAAATGAAATAAACGTAATGTAAGAGAGACAATTGGTAAAAATTCATCGTGACTTATTCCTCTTAATTTTTTTCATAAAAATATATTTTTTGTTTTTTATGAAAAAATTATATTCTTCCTTAATACAATATTATATATTTCAAAATTTATTTATTTTTATATTCTTGTATATTTTTTAATCCATCCATAAATACATAATAATATAGTAGATATTATTATAAAAAAAAAATTAGTCTTATTAAATTTTACTTTGTTAAAAAAGAACTCCTATAAATATATTTCCACATTACCAAGTATCTTAATTGTAGTTATTAGCCTAAAACTTGATGAACCATGGTTTCCTTATAGGTGAAGGAATTACAGGAATATTTGACTCCATGTTCTTCAGTAGTAGAATAAAGAAAAAGCACTATTATTAAAAAACTGTGTTTAATCCTAAATATACTCTACGAAAATAATCAATTTAATAAAATTTAAAATTCTATTTGTGACAGTTTTTCCCATTAACAATGCCCATTTTTTTTGTTTACGATTTTGTTTTAACAAATCAAACAGATAATTTATGAATATAACTAATTAATTAGATTCTTATATCTTTTGTGATTATAATGATGATATATGAATTAATTATATAAACTGGTTTAGAGGAGATGAGAGGAAAAGAATTTGTGGGAGTGTTACATGCGCACCGACAGAAACAGAAACACAGATCCCTCGGAACACGCAAAAACGAACATAATTACATTCAGGACCAGACTTCTCATCATAACTTGTGTTGTGTGATGTCTGTAATGTTGTGGTGAAGAAGCTGTTCCCACTTCATTTCCTTCTTCATTTCTCTCCAACTTTCCTCTATTTTAATACTTCAAACCAAACGCGTTTCTCACATACAACACTGTTACCAATATATATTTATAATTTTATCACCGACTCCATCTCAAAACAAAATCATTTTTTTTTTATTTTACTTTTTTATTAATAATATTGATAAAATTTTTAAATTTATAAATTAAATTAAAATGGGATCTATCAAATCAATTCTCATCGAGTCATTTTCATTGTAAATATTCAATTTTATATATAAACTTCATATTTATCAATTAATAGTATGTTAAAATATAGTATAAAAGTATGGAATACATGTTTTTATTAATAATTTGGTAAAGGTAGATTAAGTCAAAATTCAAATTTTGAAAAATGGATCAAATTGAACAATATTGTAAATAAATAAATAAAAATGTAGTTTGGGCTGAAATTTACGTATGAGATTTGTTGAATTTGACATGTTCTTCCCCTGCAATGTTTCAAATAGTCAACCAAGTTCAGAAACGAGAGGTTCGTGGAAATTGTTTGAATAAAAAAAAAGTAAAAGTAAAAGCAAAAGGTTCGTGATGAACTAGGTAGATCAGAATCTGACCCACATTTTGAATTTTCTTTCTTCTTATTAATGCTTCTTTTTCTCCCATTTTGGTTGAACCATATTTTGCTTTTTCAACCTCGAATATTTTATGTTAGATTGTGCACTGTTGGGACTTGGGAGGCACTTCATATTGCTGACCTTTCCTTCAATTCCTCCCACAATCTCTTAATAGTTTCAGCTTTTTTGAAAGGTAAATAACATGGGGGATTCCAAGTTCCAACATTGTACACAAATGTCTGTGTTTCCCCCACAATTCATGTTGTTTACAGCCAATAACTATTCGTAAAGTCAATTAGAAGGTGATGATGGAGCTTGAATATTATGAGACGAGTTAACTTTCAATCAACATGGGTTGAAAGGTTAACAAAAGTTTTAATAACATATAATAGTTGCCAAAAGATTTGGTAATAACTTTGATAATGTTAACAAAATCCTATAATATTTATAAGAATAAACGGTAAGTATTTATTGAGGAAAAATTATTAAAAGATATTTATATTGGTTGGTTTCAATTTATAGAGTAACAATTTATAAATTTATTATATAATTTCATTTAATATTAATTTTAAGATAAAATTTAATATAGTATGAGAATTTATATTTTATCTGATTTGATAAATATTTTAGAAAAATGTATTAAAGAAATCTTATATTATTTGTAAAAAGTGATCATGAGTCTAACTTATCCTTAAAACCAGTTCAAAAGATGAAGTTTACACTTCACTTATATACTATAATTTGACCTTATTTTTAGTTAATGTAAGATTTTCCAATACCCTCATTTTATATTATTAATATATTGAACTTTGATTGGTAGATTTTTGGGTCTAGATTGAGTTACCTGTTAATGGGTCACGTTCAAGTTGAGAATGATTCCTCGACATGAGGGGAGGGTATTGGAAAATCCTACTTCAACTAAAAATGAGGTCGAACTATAGTATATAAGTGAGGTGTAAACCTAATCTTTTAAACTGATTTTGAGAATGAGTTAGACTTATAATCACTTTTTACACTATATATATCAATTCTATAATATTTATTATAATATAATCACTTAATTTGATAAATACATATAAAAAAAATATATTAGAAAAAACTCATATTTCTACCTCAATTTATAAAATATAAGTTATATATTTATTGGGTATATGTAAAGATTTACCTAGCTTATTAATTGATTTTAATAGAAATCTAATCTATCATTTTTTTTTAATTTTCATTTTTGTTTATGATGAGTAAAGGGAATATTTTTTCATGATTTGATTATTCCAAATTCAAGTGTGCCACAAAGTTCAACGAAAACTTAATAGCGATGTTTAAAGATGACATTGCGAAAAGAGAACTAACCTAAACCTTTTTGCAAATATTATTTGATGATAATAATAATTGGAGCAATTTAGTGGTAATTGAAGTTGTTGTCTCTTCTTGAGTGAGGGGTCGAATAATTAAGTGAAGAACATTAATGGTCCTTTTCTCTGTTATTTTGTGACTATAATCATCAACCATTCCCCATTTATTGTTTCATTATCCTAAGCTCAATTAAATTAACTACACCAACTCATTGTGTAATCACTAAAACAGATTCAAAATTTATATTAAATTGCTGTTCTTCATAGCATATTTGATGGGTTGCAAATCTAATTTCGTTTAGATATCATCAAAATGTAATATATATAAATGAAAAATTGGTAGGTTTCTCTACATTTTAAATAAGTAATTCTAAATTTATATTTAATGGATTGGAAAATCCTTTCTACTTTTTTTAGTAATTTTATTTTAATAATAAAGAATAGAAGTCCCAACCATATTAATTCTTATTTTTAATAATAATTCATGCCTAACAATGCTATAATCAGAAAAAATTATAAATAAGAATTCATTAAAAATATTGAGATTTTTCTTTTAAAAAGTTCCCTAACCTCTCACTTAAGTCTTAGATTCTATAATGATAAATCTAATAGATTTTTTTTTTTTTAAATATGAAATTTTCATTGTTTGATAATTTTTTAGAATCGTAAAATTTTAGAAAGAGAAACAAGTGAATAGAAATGATAATGTAAATTGATATATTTTATTATGATTATTTTATATTTAATTTATAGAAAATGAGATATGATGCACTAAACCATACAAAAGTTGTATATTAAATCTCTTCATAATTACATATTTGAGATTATGCTATTCAACCTGTATGATAATTTAAAAGTTAAAATTAAATGAAAAATTAATTATCTTAATTTTTTAATAATTATTATAATAATATTATCTTTTAATTACAATAATAAGAATTATGATTATAATATATGTTTAACTATACATAAAATTAAAATAATTATTTTTCTTTTTATATATATACATATAAACTTATTTTATTTATATTTTAAGTTTTATTTGATTATATTTTTATACACGATTTATATATTCTTCCTTCAATTATTTATATATATATATATATTTATTTAATTCTTAATTATTCTTATTTTAATAAAATATCTCTAACAACTGAATTTTATTTATTTTCTTTTTATATTTTTAACCGTTTTACGTTATATTTATTTTTTTAATATTATTTTTTTCAATTTATTTATCATAAATAGATATATTTAATAACAGTGAAATATGATGAATTAATTATATATATATATATATATATGATATATAAATTAGTTGATTCTGTCTCTCGTTTAATCTGTGTAAAATACAAAATTATTAAGACAAAGAGAGTAAAATAAATTATAAATTATAAATTAAAATACTTAATTATCTCATATTTTTATGATAAACTCTGAAATAAGATAAAATATTATATAATAAATAAATTAACAATATATATATAATTTTTTAACATTTTTTTTAATTCTCTCGCAATAAACTTTTTATGATATTATTTTTTTATTTTATTTTATAATTATATAAATAAAGGTCGAAACTATTATTAATTTTCTCAACCAACCCAATCATGCATTCTAAATTATGAGAAAGGAATACAGAACAAAAAAACTTTAAAATACATATTATAATTTCTAACGTGTTTATGGGAGGAAATTAATTTTAAGAATCCAAACTACAAAATTTAAAATTCATTTGAATTATTCTTATGAATTAATTAATTTTACTTAAATAAAAAATCAATTATAATTATTTATGTTTTCTAATTCAAAATAATGACCACCACACTCTAATAAAAAAATAATAGGTTATTGATTTTAGTATTCTTTTCACTTTTTTTTTTCTATCAAGTGTTTTGCGAAGTTTAGTTATTTAATTTTTTTCATAATATTTTAGATAAAATAATAATAAGAATCTAAAATATCAATTAAAAAATAATAAATCATTATTCATCAAAAGAAAAATAATATTTTATTTTTTATGTTGATGGGATAAAGAACATCCAATTATAACATATTAACTATGCGTTTTGTAAATGAAAACTTATCTCAAATATAATTAATTTAAGCAATTGTGATTTAGGTTTTTTTTTTTTTATATCTGATTAAAGTTAACCTTAAATTTTACAAAATTATAAAAAATAATAATTAAATAAAATGTCATCTATAAATTATTGAGATTTTCATGGGATACTTATGTATATCAACAAATTAGTCATGAAAAATAGAAGGAAATTGAATATTTTAGTTTATAATCCACGTAAACTCTTTTTAATAACCCATAATACAGAATTAGTAGTTAATCACATTCCTTCATTAAAAATAATTAATATTTAATTCATACTAGTGTAAGTTTATTCTGTCTAACCAATTTATACTTTTATTGTATTTTTTATTATTTTTTCTTATTTTTCATGTTTTTATCTTTTTATAATTAATTTTCTTTTTTCTATTAGATTTTTTTTGTAGAATATTATATATATTATTTCTTATTTATATTTAAAATATTTTTTAAATATAATAGAATAATTTTTAATTTAATTTATTATTTTATATAAAAATTAAAATAAATGACAATAATAAATTATTATATAAATAAAAAGATAAATAAATAAATAAAATTATTGAAAATGAAAAATATATATATATATATATATTTATTAAAATTGTATTATATAAGGATGAATATATATATATATATATATAATTATTAAAAAAATATAAGATTGAGTAGAAAAATATACTACTTTTCGTTGTTATTATTATTATATAGAATTTAGATATAAAAAAAATAAAAATTACAAAAATAAATCAATTAATATAAAATGAATTATTGTTTAATTTAATTAAGGTATAATGAATTTATTGAATATAAAAATTTAAAATTGGGATAAATTACTTATATTTTAAATAATTATAATTTTTAAAAATATTTTTAAAAGTAATATTGAAAAATATATATATATAGTTTAGGATTTAGAGTTTTATTACAAAAAGTTGGTTTGATTAGTTCACATGTCCGAGTTTAAAATCAAATCAGAATGTAATGGCATCATCGTGTTTTTAATGGTGAAATTGAATTACACCCAATGTTAATTTTTTTATAAGTTAATTGTAAAATAAATGAAAATAAGAATATAAAAATGGGTAAAGAAATCACACTTTCATTTTCAATATTTAAAATTATAATTTGTTTTTTCATTTATTATATGAATTGATACTATTTTTTTTTTTACTTTTAGAAAAATACAATGTTATAAATATTTATTCACTCTTCTGGTTTGAGTTCGATTTAAAATAAATAAATACATGTAAAAAAAATATCTCAATGTTCATAATAAATACTTGTAATAAATAATGGATTACCTCAACAACCTAACTCTATCAACGATTTAAGAGTTTTTGTACTTCTACCAATTTGACTTTGAGCATGCTTTGTAAAACTCTTATTTAAACCTCTTGTTAATTTTTGTTAGCCTATTTTTTTTTTTTATTCTTTTTTTTTTTACAATTCAAGTTTTTTTATTGTACATTGATATCAGATTAGAATCAATATGTTTAGTTTCATTGGTTTTGTTGAAGAAGGAGTGAATAAACATATTAGTGAGTTTAGGTGAAAGGGTTAGTTGTCTAAAAATATTAAATTCATAATTCTTTTACTTTATATTTAACCCCTTCAACTTATTTATAAATGAAGTAATGTTTTTGACTTCTTCACCAACAAATTAATCTTTCCATGAAAATGATAGTAGTTTTCAATTTGAAGTCAATGTTGATTAAATATAGATTTTCATGATAACTCTGTTTTTGACTTTTTCATGCAAATACTTTCACACTGGCTAAACTTTAATAGAGGTGGTTTGGAGTTATTAATCCCATAATTAATCCCTTAATTGAAGTTCACTCTTTAATCATGAATTGAATTCAAAAGTTTGGAAGTAGAGATTTGTATATTTGATAAGTGTTAACATATTTAATTTAAATATTGAAGGAAAGACAATGAAGATGCATTATACTATGTGAGTGTCTTAATACTTAAGAGAGAATAAACACAACCAAAAGTATTTTGATTAAACTTTATTTTAATTTGATTTTATTTCGTAACCATATTTTTTCTAATACTAGTAAATTCCAAATAACCAAATCACTAAAATTTGTAAAAAAATAAGTTTAATTTAAGTTTCTTAGGGTTTTTTTTGTAGATATTCTTTCCTATTCACTCTTTTTTTTTTTTGAGTTCCTGAGTTAGAATAACAAAAAAAGAATTGTCCCCAGCAATCATTTCTCAAAGAAATTGGGCCTAATAATAGGCTTGGCCTTTCACCATCTTGAGATGCTTCATGTTGAGACTAATTATTTTTTCAGTGTTTCTTTGTTGTTTTTTTTTTTCATGGGTCATTGTTTTCTTATCATTAGAAAAGTTCAAAGGTGACTTGAAAACTAATTGTAAGGAACCATTTTGGTGAAAGAAGTTATTTGTTTTTGGCAATATTACCAGGTTCTTAAAGAACAAATTATCATCATCAAATTGTAATGTAAAAAATTTCAGACAATATATCAAATTTAAACTTCAATTTAATTTATTTCCGGTGTAATTTTGTATACCTACTATTTTAGTTGATACCATGTAGAAATTTAGTTTAAAAACATAAATAAAAAAATGATAAATTAAAAGAAATAAAAAGTTAAGGAAACACTCTTAAGAATTAGAGGTGTTTAATAATATTCATTACATCTTTCATCAAAGAAAAAAAAAAGTGTGACATTTATGTCGTTGAAATAGTCTAAAAATACACCAAACAAAATGAGCTAACACCAGAGCACAAAAATTAATAATGGTAAAATATAAAAAGGAAAGAAATTATTCTTTCTTTTTATGTTTGCATTTGCTGGGCCTATGTCTGCTCAACACTGAAAAAGTTTAAAGTTCATTTTTTGTGTTTATTGAGTTTTCTTTAACATTGAAAATTTTCCAAAAAACTTTTTTTGTTTTTTCTGTTCTTGACATTTGCTATTCAATAATATTCAAATCTAAATTCCCATTTGTAGCATTTTTCTAAAAAAATTTAGTTGGTCATAGAGGATATCTTTTAGTATAGAATATGACAATTTAATTTATTTGTTTATAGTTATACTCTCTACCCATTAACATAACAGAATTCTCAATATGAAAGTTCCACAAGTTCATTCACAACCTCGTGTAGTAAAATGTCAAAAATTTTATGCTCATACTCCAAACAAATTTCCTCATACTTTTCACCCTCACACATGCCTTTTCTTGTGAAATCTGCTTCATTCAAACCATTTTCTGTAAACTTGCAAAGCTTCACCGTTAACTCTGATAAATACTCTTTTTTGTTATTGTTGATCTCAGGGTAGGAATATTCTTTGTCCTTGCTTGCTCTGTCTCCAACATTATCATCCAAGAACAGTTCTTCTGAAAATTCCCACTTTTTTGTCTTTGGCATTAAGGAGCTTGTGTAATCTACAATATTAAATGTATATATCATAATTTTGGTATCTATATTCATCTTCACTTCTCACACATTCTCTAATTATTTTTATAAATCTTGCTTGATGATGAAGATCTAAATACTAACTTATTATATAAATCTTTCGGGATGGAAGAATATTAATATAGATACTTCTAACAAAAATTTTTAAACCAGATACTTTTTTCTAGCTACCAAGGGTGATACTTCACCTATATTTACTGTGAATGTTGATTATGAAATCAGCATTAACAATTCTTACACACCAAGCACCATGCATATCAGTTACCGTAACAAGACTACTCCTTAAACAGATGATGCAGACAAAAAATTGAAAAAGTCTATTTCTTTTTTTCTGCAACAAAGGTCTAATTTTAATAATTGATAAGCAAGATAAGAAAGAACAAGGGCATTCAGAAAACTAACCTGGAAAATCAGGTCCATAAAGATATGAAAGGTCATAGTCATCTAGGACTGAGATTGGACTGAAATTCTCTGTGCTACATGCAGTCTGTATCTTCTCTGTTGACTGTTGTTTTCTTGTTTTTTTCGGGAGTTTTGATTCAGAGAGCACTTTCTTCTGCTTATTTGGCAATTTTGAGCTTGTTCTTAACCCACTGGGACCACTACCACCTTTTCTTCTATTATTACAACTCTTAGAGCAAGCAGAAACTGGTGCCAAAACTTTAGCTTCATTGTTATTTCGAACTTTTGGACCATGCTTAAGAGAAATCACTCTAGGCTCATTCTCGAACTGGGAAAGCTTCTTTCTCTTTGTGAGGTTCCTCTCCTTTGTCACACCAACAATCTCCTTGTTCTTTCTCCCCTGCTTCTTTCTCTGTCTAGATTCTTTCGACCCCATTTCTTGAATCCTCAAAAGGGATTCAACTTCATGATCTTCACTCCCACTATCCCAGTAGAACACGACAAGATCATGGTTTTTGTTTTTATTCTGATCAAATGATGCAGGAACCTCTCTGATTGATGCAGGAACCTCTCTGAATGATGCTGAGGTTTTCACTTGGTGATTGTTGGCTTGGCTTGTGTCAAACTTGAGCAAGTAATCCACAAAGTTCACTGACCTACTTCTTGTAACTGAATCTGAGGTGTTTATGTTTGATACCAAGTTGGTACTTGGCAGTGAATCAAGCCCCATTAGCCTTGCCACAACTCCTGGTTTAGTTGCATTGACCATTGCATCTGTATTATGACCATGCACTACTTCTGATGCATGTGGTTTTGTAATGGGGTTAGAATTAGGGTGCATTGGAGAACTATTTCCATTCTCAGCACAAAAGAGATGGTGAAAGAAGTCAGAAAAACAACCAGGTTTTGCATGACTTGATTTAGCCATAACCACTCTTTCAAACAGAAGAAACTGTTGTTTGAGGTAGAACTGGTAGACAAGTTGGTGATTGAAATGGTTGAACCCACAGAGAGTGATAGGAAGAGGGAAAGAGAGGTAATTTTTTTATTAGAAAACTATGGAGGGTGTGAAAGGATGCTTGAGTTCACATTAGATTGGAATGCTAGAAGATAGGAGTAGGATGTCTTAAAAGGAGATAAATTGCTTACCAAATTTATGAATTTAGTCACAAAATTTCTAAACATGTCATTTCATTTCTTAAAATGGTCTAACACAACTCGTTTTAGTCTTTAGTTTGATATTTTATTTTTGGTTCAAGAGAAGGACTGTCAGATTGAAAAATTCCTAAACTCAAAATTTGTGTCGCGTAGTTTAACTAATTGTTGACTATAAGAGACACCCTTAATTTTATAATGTTAGAGACTAAAGTAACTACTATTCAATAACATCATGCATTAGTTTAATTATAATGTAGAGGTTAATTTTTATGCAATACTTTACTAAAATTTTTACATCATTAACAAATAAGAAATCATATATCATACGACTTTAGGGTTATGACAAAAGAATTAGTTTTTGTCGAACATCTATAATTGAGAAAATATATTTATTATGCTCAGTTTATTTAATTAAAAATAATAGTATCATAAAACATTTTTTTCCACGAAATCATTGTCAAGAAACCACATTATTTTTTTTATTCCCATAAAATTTATATAAATATTATCGGGAATAATTTGGACTAACGGAATATATTTTAGTCATTTTTAAAGCTATAATTCCTATAACTCGTGATTTTTATGAAAAGACTTCGATTGTTATAAACATTCTTTTCTAATTCATGTTCCTCGTGTATATGTGTATATGTGTTGGGAAGAAAAGTTTGAAGAATAAAAAAATATACAGCTCTAATAAATTTATGAGATAAGATTAGTAATTATTTAATATATTTTAATTTGATTTTATTTTTAAAATAATGTAAAATTTTTAATATACACTCCTCACATCGAAGCCTCCTTAATTCTAACGTAAGATTAAACATTAAATAAATAATTTAATAATAATTTAATAACAGATATTTTAATATTATATTAAAAATAAATTTTAAATCTAATTTATCTTCACAAATTAGTTCATAAAATCATATTTCTAGTAACGTTTAGTTATTTATGAACGTGCGTATAACATATTCTAAGTTTGAATGTAGGAATGGAGATGGGATGTCCTACTAGCTTAGAAGTGTAAATGTTGTTTGTGGCATTTTAAGAGAGAGCTGCCGAAGTTGCTGACTTGATTAAAAGATGAGATAGCGTGGTTCTTGGCATTGCCAAAACACTCCATCATTTTCATACCAAGAATTCCACCGACTTTCTTGACTCAATGCATTCTCTTTGTTCCGCCAATCTTCGGCAAACAAACAAAAAACCATAACACTCTCCAAATAAATTTTACCCTTTTTTACATTTTCATACATATAATATAACTATTACACTTCAATTTTTAGCCTATTCTTTTCAAAATTCCATGCTTATGTAATGATTTAATCGTGTGCATATTATATACAAACGTGCTGTTCAGAAAATTACAACATGGTCTTCAAACCAAATTGGTGGGTCCTTTTCCACTTCTTCTGCATTATGGATCAACATTTTTTATTTTCTTTTAACCTTTTAATACCTTTGTTCTCGTTGAAATGGTGAAAAGTTTACCACCATGTGATGTGGTTTTGAAGAGTAAAATATTATTTATTTATTTTGTTTGATATTCTAATCAGATGTATTTTCTATTTTAAGGGAATCACTTGTTTGAAAATAAGATAAAAGTATTATTCTTTTTCCTTCACAACCTATTATTATTATTGTTGGTTAATAGTTATTCCTTTTTTTTTATTATTATTATATTAATCATTATTATTTTATTATTATATTTACTATTATAATCATAATTATTATAAATATTAGGATTATTATTATTATTATTATAATATAAGTTATATCATGATATACACCTAATATTATATTAAATACTGTATTGTTCATACTCTTATATTCTATCATATGCTTAAGTACTGAACGAAGTACTTAAATTATGTATAATAATGTTGATGGAGTTCTGTCTAATAGTGTTTTTTGGACTTGGTAAATAATATATAATGAGAGTTGAAATTCAACATAAATTGAGCTCAAAGTTTTTATTATATATATATATATATATATAATCTTCATTTCTTATAATTTTATATTATACCAGTTTGTTGTTTATTTTTTATTTTTAATGTGAACTTCTTATTGTTAATTAACATTGTTAAAGTTTATTAAAACTTAAACTTAAGTATTACGTACGTTTGATTTACACTTCTATATATATTTTCAATATTAAAAATTTTAAAATAATATTTTAATATAAATTTTAATACTATAAAATTATAATATTATATCTATTTAATATTATTTTATAAATTATTTAATTATTATTATTATTTTATTAATACTAATTAGATTATAATTTAATTTAATTATGTTAAAAATTAAGTGTAAAATAAAAATTTAATTAATTAAAAATAAAAAATTGTTTAATTAAATTTTAAAAATAAAAAATATATAAATCGTATTTATAAAGGTTAATCTTAACTATCCAAAATTCAAAATTCATCTATTTTGTTTAAATAATTTATTTTGTTTGTAATTGTATTTAAATATATAAATTTTTAAATAAATCATTGTATCTTAATATATGAATTTGTATATTTAAATTATAAAATGTATATTTTTTAAATATAATTATATTTATAATTTTTTTAATTTATATTTTTTTTATTATTTTATTGTTATGATTATATTATTTATACGAGACTAGATATTAAATAACAAGTAAACTTTTTTTAAAAAATAAAATTAATATATAGATATGATTTTTCTAATAGTTAAATATTTCATGTAAGTAAAAATTTATGATACTGATTTAATTTAAAAATATCAGTTAAACATATTGTTATTTTTTAATTAATATTTATTTTTAATATATATATATATATATATATAAAATTTGCCAATCATGGTTAAAGAAAAATTGTTGTAAACTAGAATAAAATTTGAAATTTTTAAATTTTAAATACTTATATTTTATTATTATCAAAATAATTTATAAAATTAAACTATTTTTACACAATATCAATTTTTTTATTAAAAACTTATTATATTATGCTTTAATCGTATAACTTTTAAGTAAAAAAGAAAGAAAAAAAAGTTGAATCAAACATTTCTTTACTCTTATATTTCCGTTTTATTCGCATAACCATTGGATTAATTATATTTATTTATACAAATACTCGTTAAATTTAAGTCCAAACATTATGATGGTATCTAAGAAGGTTCAAAATAACTTAAAACCTAAATTACTAAATAACTTTATTGGATGAAGTAAAGATATTAGAATTTTTGTTTTTAATTTTCTATCAACACGACGGCGTTTGCGTAGGTCAACGAGAGATGTGGTCATTATCTCTTACCAGAATATTTTAGTCGTTAAACTCGTGCTATTTATTCATTGCCAATTAATTTAAAAGAAATGGATATTATAAAACTAAAATTAAGAATGCATGCATATTAAATTGTATTTAATTTCTTATTTTATAATTTTCTATTGAATGCCATTTTTGGATTGAATTGAACAATCCAATGTCGATTCACACGTAACCCAAATTGAATTGCAATTGTCAAAGGTAGAAAACTTCATCACCAAACTTAAATAAAAAATTCATCTTTAATGGCTGCTTCTAATCTTGTGCATACAAATTATTAGGGGTTTTAGAGGATTATTATTTTCATTATTTTTATATATTTTAATTATATTAAAAATGGATAAACTTAAATACAAATAAACTTCAATTATTTTCACTTTATCAAAGATATTATTTTTAAAATATAATTTTATTTCCACTATGTTTTATACTAATTTTTTATATTAGGTACACATACAACATACTAGAGTTTAAAATTTATAATATGCTACACGTTTTGTTTAGTTTAATTTCTGATGATTTTTTTTAACTCAATTTGGAATTAAAGACTAATTTTTTAATATTAAAATTTATTTAGTTAGATTTCACTTTAAAATAAATTGATATTCAGTGAAATTGGTCAATAGATATATAATTATATTATGTAAATTCTGCAAAATTGAAATAGATGAAGTTGTATTTTATAAATTAAAATAGGTAATGTGAATTTTTTTTTACAAGATATATGATTTCTTTAATCCATTTAAACTATTAATAACTCTTTTTTATACACAAACTAAAATTGAACCAGCAATTATATGTTTATAAGAGAAAGATTATGAGTAACAAGAAAAGAAAATGGACAAAACATTGTACCATATTATTCTTTTATTATATGAAAACAAACATAAAAAAAAAAAGGACAATAATATGAAGATAATTGACAATAACATAGAACTGAAAAACAACATGCTATTATTTGGCTTATTCATCATAGGAACCTAGGCTCCAAATTAAAACTATAGTAATGAAAAACGTGACAAGTTGATTCAGCATTACTTTTAGATTTATAAGATGATCATGTTGGGTTGAAGATAATTTTTTTTTTTTTTTTTTTGCCTATAATGATTTTATTTAGTAAAAGATATCCATGGTTTGCAAAAATATTTTTAATATCATAATATATAGATAATAATTAATTTGCTCAACTTAAAGTGTTGACATTACATATTAAATTTAATATCAAGATATATATATTAAATTCATTTATTCATAATATTGGTACAACATGCCAAGTTATAAACTAGTTATTAGACTATTTGTATTTTTTTATAGACTAAAATTATTATTTTTTAGAATCTCCACTTTTGTGACATTAAAATTTTATGATTTATTTCTTTCATAAGATTCCATGAATTTTAAATTTGATTAAATATTTTTTCAAAACAAAACTGATTATAAATTATCCAATGTATTTTGCTCAATATACTCGAAAATAAAATAATTTTGTTTAAACATGTGTGAGAATAAAATAGATTTATGTAAACAAAATTATATAATCAACTTTTTTTTTCTAAACTTTGAGTTCACATTTTGTTTTGCTTATTCTAGTTATAAATCACATGTTGTTATAGCACACAACACATTTAAAAATTATTTTACTCTGATGAACAACATGTCAATATTGTTTATTAAAAAAATTCAAACTGAATTAAATTTAAGAATAAAATAGTTGAATTTAATAAATATAAGGCATCAAAATAATCTAAAAGAATAAGATAGAGGAGTGTAATTAAGCCATAGTTTGATCAGAATTCAAGGTATCACTTCAATTATATAATCAATTTATACAGAGAATTCACTATTTAGAAAGGATAAACTAATAACCTAAACATTCTATCGTGCAGTTACAATGAAATTATATGATCCATCCATCTCTTTATTAATGAAGGATTCAACTCTAAGTGCAGCAACTTTAGGAGAAACTCAAGATAATCTTTACAGCAATAAGAATTGCATATAAGTCTCTTTGTCTATATAGAAAAGAATCTTAATCTTCACTCTGACTTGGATGAGCCATTAATCTCAGAGTCAGTTTGATAGTACACAACATCCCCAGTGTCACTAACAAAATGGTCAGTCTTCAAGCTCCTTATTAATTCCCCAATAAGGTGAAAAGGAAGAGGAGCTGATTTCTTTGGTTCTCTATAATATTTTCCAAACACTGGCTTAGCTGCCTCAGTCTGCAAGAGAAGCAAAAACAATATTCAAACTCAACATCTTATGTTAATCACTATACATTGTTTGAACAAAGGTAGAGAGACACTCACAGCCTCAACTAAGTGATAGTGTGGAATTTGAGGAAATAGGTGATGAATGACATGAGTTCCAATGTCATGGTGAATGTTATTGATCCATCCATAATCACGATCAAGAGTAGTTAGACCGCCCCTAAGGTAGCTCCATTCCTGTTCAACATGAAGGAGGATAAAGATGTAAACTAAATTGTCTTATGAAAAACATTAACAGAGTAATTAGTGTATTCATTTTGATAATCTCATTGAATCACAAACCATCATGAATGTGATACGTTGTAAATCATATGAATAATAATTTCTGATTGATTGAAAATATAACTCTTCTTACATTGACAATATATAAGAAATAAGATCATTAACATAAAAATAAGCAAAGACACAATTAGACCAGTTTTTTTCACACGAAAAGAAAGACTCAAAAGAATGAAAGGTACCTTTCCACGATACCAAGGTAATTTGTCTTCATGGCCATGATGGTGCAAATAAGTCACCAAATCCAACCACATAACGAATAACTTCAAATCCAAGAAAAGTCAAATGAGAACTTCAGTCATTCTTGAATCCAAAAAGAAAAATCATGTATATGATGAAAAAGGGGCAGAAACTCACCACATAAGGAACACCATAAAGCTTAAGAAGTTGAATTGGACCCATTACAAACCCCAATCCAACAAGCAATCCCAACATAGCAGCCCAACTAGCTGTGGAAGTAATAACATCTTTTCTTTCATTTGGAAGGAACAAATCACTGCTAGGGTCAAAGTGAGAACCAGTCTTCCCAGGACTCCTACTCCACTGGATTCAAACATCAACAGCCACCATGTCAATTCTTCTATCAAGACTTAAAGAGTAATTAATGTTCAAACTATGGTCAAACCATGTAGGCACAACAACTTACAAGGTACACAGGATATGCAAGCAGTGGAAAAGGGGCAGTGAATCGTAACATACGTGTTACAGTGTCCAAGCTCCTGAACAATCTTTCAGACAACTGCAAGATTATCAATACACCTCCTATGTCAGAAATTTTGACCACTAAGGAAAAATAACTTGGAGCCAAATTGTATCTCTTAAAAACAAGAACAGTGAGTATCTTACCGGTTGCCAAGATTCATCATTTTCAACATGGCCATGATTTTGGTGATGAGTCCTATGACTTATTCTCCTGCATAAAATATCAGTTTCAAACATGAATATAAAGCTATAAGTAAATAAAAAATAGTATAAATATGTTTTTATCCCTCAAAATTCAGTTTTATTCTCTACCAAAATATTATGTTCTTAGTCTCCTTATATATTTATCAAAAGTAAACGTGCTTTTAGTCCCTGGCAAACTAAAAACATGTCTTTTTTTTAGAATATTGAGAATAAAAACGTACCAAATTTTTTATAAGAACTAAAACTAAATTTACAGATATATTGAAAGATATAAACATATTTAACTCTAAAATTTAAAAAGGCTATTCTATCAGATGCATCAGCATACCATCCATGATATGGTACTAGAATTGAAGAATGTAGCAGATGCCCAACAACACTATTCAATTTGGGGTTGTTTGAAAAGCTTCCATGGCCACTGAAACACCCAAAACAATAAATCAAGTCAAAATTTTGGAACCCAATTTAGCACCTACAAAATACAGCTTCATCCAAATTAGAACAAATGAAGAAAAGAAAAACAGTTATTACCAATCATGACCAAGAACAAACAGGGCCCAGAACATTGTGCCTTGAGCAGCCCAATAGAGAGGCCAAACCAACCAATTATTGAGATAAGCAGCAGCAGCAGCCAATCCAAAGACAGCAATGACATCCCTCACCACATAGCTCATGGACTTCCAAGGGTCCTTCACCCAGCAATGCTTTGGAATGGCAGCCCTAATATCTGCCAAGTTGAATGGTGGTGGAGCACCAGGGTCAAATTCTGGAAGCTTCTCATGCTCAACCCCATTAGTCCCATTGATTACATCAACATCATTCTTTTGCTCTTCAGTGGTAGCAACCCTTAAAGGGGCACTCACTTTCAACCCCCAATTTCGCCCCCCAAGGTTACATCTCAAAGGTTGAAACTTAAGATCAGCCACACTCTTGTTGGTGTCCAAGAATCCAACCTTTGTGGAGCTGGATAAAAAAGCCCCAGTTCTAGGTCTATGAAATACTGGAGCAAGAGGTTTCATGCCACATTCTGATAATACCCAAGTTGCCATAGCACTCAAAATTGAAGCCTTAAAGAAGGATTTATAAGGTCAGGTTCCTGGTGTATCGAGGAACAAAAATAGAAAACTCCTCAGAGAAATGAGAGACAAAGAAGAACACAAAAGATGAGAACCAGAAGGAGAAGAGAAAAATTGCCAGCAGAAGCAAAATTTCTATTCCTAAAATACTATAGTATTTGGTCATACAACAATCCAGAAAGCAACTTGCATGGAAAATTTAAAATTAACAAACACTTGGGTGGCAACTTGTGTTTCAACCTCCAACAACAACCTCAAAGAATTTCAACCCTTTGTTTCTCTCAGGTCCTCAAGCTTTGCTCCGAGGCTTTGAAGAATAAAGGGCCAAAAAGGGTGTTGAAGGGAGGCTGAAAGACGGTATCTTAGTTGCTCGGTGATGATTCTGAGAATCGGAGATGGAACTTAAATATAAGAGGATGAAGCAGAAAAAAAGGATTTGTTAATTTTGCAGGGGCAACTTGGTCATTCAGAATTTTTTATTGTGTTTTGTGTGTAGTATGTATGAGACCAACCCAATCCGTGTTTACTTTTACCATAACCATTCTCTTTACATTCTTTCCGTGTATTTGACCCACAATAATTGAAGATAATATTTTATGTCTTTTTTTTTTTTTTATTACTTTTGTTTAACAGGAAAATATATATTTTAGAAAAATAAAAACAATGAAAGTTAAAAAGATATAAGAGTATATAATCATATTTTATTTTAATATAATAATAATATAAACTTTTCATGTAATAGGATAAGATAAGTAAGAAAAAAAATATAGGATAAGTATTAATTCTATTATATTTTATAGTTTGTTGCACCCTTATCTTATTCTCATCTAGTTGGTACATATATCGTTTTGAAGAATTGAGAAATAATCTGAAAAAATAGAATATATATATATATATTATTTTTTATTTGGTATACTATATTATATCTTTATATAGTACAGTTTGAACAAGGAAATTTAAATTAAAGTATTAAAATAATTAAATAATAATTATTAAAATTTTTATAAAGACAATTTTGTTAATAATAATAATAAGTATGATTTTATAAAGAATTATGTAATATTTTATCATTTTTTTAATTATATTCTATTATTATTATTCAATTTATTATCTGAGATACATAATATGTTAAGAGCTTATGTTGTTTTTATTCTATTGTGTTTTTATTATATTTTAATTATTAAACAAGATAGTAGTTTATATATTATTTTAAACTAAAATAGATATAATTAAAGACACTTTTTGTGAAAAAAATTAGATATTTATATTAATTTTTTATAAATGAAAAAAATCAAATCATACATTTAATTTAGTTGTTTTAGAAAATATCAATGAAACTAAATTATAATAAAGAAGATTAAGTATGTGTTTGTTTATGATGAAAATGAGAAGAAAAGAATGTATTAACGAGAAAAGTGGTGAGTTGAATAGATTTTAGATAAAACATAGTTTTTATATAGATTGTACTTCTTAGAGTAAATTTGTTTGTTTTTTTATAATAAATGGATGTGTAGATAATTTTTTGTATTAAAATATTATATATTTATTAGTTGAGTGTAATTTAATATTTATATTATTATTTTATTATATATTATATTTTTTAAATTATTTTATATGTTATTATTAATAAATGTATTTATTATATATATATATATATTTTCTTATTTTTTATATTATATTAATTTTAATAAAAACTATGTATTATTATCTATTAGTTTTTATATTCATATTTTAGTTATGTTATTTTTTTTATTAAATTTATTAATAGCTTAAAAATAATTGATCATATATAATCAATTATATAATAAAAATGTCGATTTCACAATATAATTTTGATGTATACCTTATAACTTCTATGCCATAATCTATTATTTGAGGTAGTTGAAAATTTTATTTATATATAGGATGACTTCATAAATTTTTTTAACTTAATTAATTAATTATCAAATATAACTATCATATATTTCGTTTTTATGATATATTCATGTAGATTATACATAAAACACAAACCGATTTTGTTCTAGAAAATGGAAAAAAACAAGAATATTAAATCATCTATAACAATTTTTCATTTTTTTTTTCAACAAACACATAATTATTCAAACTTTCACTTTTTTATTTATTGTTATTCTATTTTACTTTAAAGGAATAATTTTAATTTTCTTTCACATAAAAAAAAAGTAATAACTAAAAGTGGATATGAGTGATATTGTTTGCTTTTTTTGTGGTGTTGATTTGATGGCAGAAAGGTTTTCCTTGGTTCATGGGTCGGTGCTGTATTATAATATTCCTCTATCAATGTGAAACCCAATTTCATCACACAAAAATCCACGTGCCACACGTGATACTAATGTAATTCGTGTCCACTTTTACTATTTTCATTTCATAAATATGGTCGGAAATAAAACTTGTTATTTGTATTTCATAAATATTGGTCGGAATCAAAACATTATGCCACTAAAATATCTAAATTCATTTCCTCTTACACAATTCTATCATGAAAATTTTCACTTAACCATAACATAATTTAATCTAAATTTATTTTATATTCTAATTTTAAAATAATAATATACTCTATTAAAATATTTCTTTATATTGAATAAAAACTTACATATATATTTACTTTATGTTTTTTTTTATATAGTTACCAACTATTTTATTACTAGTCTTAATAAAATTTTCTAATTCTATAATCAAATACAGCAACCTTCAACTTAAAATTGGTATTTTCTTTTCGGTTTTTAATTAATTTTTCAGTTATTCTCTCAAAGCAGACCCATTATACTGTTATTTTTATTTGTCAAAAAATAAGATGAATAAGAGAATGATGCAATTAATGTTTGAATAAAAATCGTGTTATTTTAGGTTTGATAGATTTTCTAAACCAATTAATAATTCTTCTAATTGTACCAATGACACTAAAACGGTGAAAAGAACAAAACTCAAGAATGCAAGAACCAAGAATTCTAAAAGCCATAAGAATTTATCATAAAGCTATTGAAGATGATTCAACAATATAATACATTTATGAATATTTAGTCAAACTTTTCTAGAAACATTTTTAAGAGAAAAATAAAAAAAGAATTAAATAATTTTATCTAGAAATTAAAATTAACTAATATACAAAGGTTTTCAAAATTAATTTATGTATAAATTAAAGTTAATTTTATTTTTTTATTTTTTTATTTTTTTTCATAGAAGTATTTATGAAAAAAATTATCCAAATATATTTTTAATAAAGAAATTGACGTTAGATTATTGGGAAAAGTATTATACAGTGTTCATCAAGCTAAAAAAACTCATTCTGTTTCAGAAAAAAAATCTAAACTGAACAAACCATTTTTATCAAATGGTTCAGTTCGATTATTTGAATAAAATAAACAATTTTTTTCACAGCCCTAACTTTGTAAAGATTCATTACGCAATATCACAGTGCATTCTGAATAGACTCGGAGGAGATAAGATAAAGATAATCATAACGAGTTTGTTTTGGGATTAAAAAAAGAACATGTGAAAGAAACTATCATACATAACCTGTTTTCTTATACAAAATAAAAAAGTGAAACCGGAAAAGTAGCATGCACTTCCTAAATCAGAAAGCTACTAGACATGAATTAAAAAACTCTGATCAATTATCAGAAAGATATTCTGCTTAAGTTCTAAAGACATTATTACTCTTTTAATACTAACTAATCTTAAAATATCAACTTGGAATAATTTAAACACATTTCTTTTCATAAGATTTGTAATATGTAACATCATGCTCTACCATATGATCCCAATCTTTGTTCAAGTGTTTTCAGAAATCCATACTTCAGTCATTTTTACATTTTCTAACAAAGATGACTCGTTAAAAAAATCTAAACATAGCATGTTATATATTTTATAAAAATATCTTAAAAATGCAACTTTTTTCTCATTATATTCTTTATATCTACCACTATTACACATTATGGAATTGATTATTCAAATATCTCAAATTTGTGGACAAAAATAATGACGTAATTCTAGTAGTTATAAAGAATTACTAACCACTATTTGGCTTGCTTTTTATACGCAGATGTTATGTATTTTCCTTTTGCAATGAAACAAAAACAACGCCAACAGCCACAAATATATACAAGAAAATAAATACATACAATTCTACGGAACCATTTTTTCTATATTTGCCACCATTTCCTCCTTTCCATGGTTTTGACAAGCTCATTTGCTAATGATGCAAAGTCTTCGGCTCCACTTTGCAGTTCTGCAGTGCGTTGGCTGATTCTCTGAAACAAATTGAACAGTAGAACTTTTCATTTTGGCACCGTTTATGAATCATGATAATGATACTTCAAGCATAAGAAATTAGTGACCATTTGTACTAAAGACTAGAGAGTGAAGAAATGTGCTTATATTTAATAATAATACTTGAAAAATAGACAAACAGCAACTTCCATGTCAAATATGAACAAAAATGGTTGGCTTAAATAAGTTTAATCTTTTGAAAATATGATATTTTTTTGTATTGGTCTCCCTAAAAATTACAAAAGTCATATGTTTTTAATCCTACTAAGGAATTAAAACCATATTGTTTTTTCTAAAACAAAAAAGTCAATTTTGTTAAATATAATGGCTAAAAATGAATAAACTTTATACAAGGACTAAAACCAAAGAGAGGGCTTCCATGTTTACTTTGAAGAATTAACAGCAACAGCATTTTATTGTCAGTTGCCATGATGAGATTAGATAATTTTCTACCTCTAATTTTTCCTGCCTCTCCATAAGCTTGTTTCTTGCTTGGGCAGCAGCAGAAGAAGCATCCTGAAATCAATGTTGATTAATATATTTAGCTCATTGAAATCAATAGTGTTAAAAGAAAGAGAGGATGGACAGCTTAGCATTACCCCAGTTTTTCTATAAGCAGCCATAATTTCTTCGGGTGTTCTTAGTCTTGGCTTAACATCATCCTTATTGGTACCACCTTCAAATAATTTCTCCCTATCTCGTAACTTATCTGCAGGCAAAAGGAAGAAACTGTCACTAATCTTTGTAGTTAAAAATATGATATATGTTTTGAAAGTGATTTACCTTTCTGTTTGTTTTTAACATCAGGAGATGAAGTAGAAGCCTTAGTTATGGGTATGGGCTCATCTATTTCAATGTCATCTGTGCCCAAATAGAGAATATTTTGAGGTTTTGTTTTTGACAATTCAAACATAAAAGTGTGGAAGTGTTCTAATTATGAAACACAAAAAAACACTACAAGTTTAAAGAAAAATGTAAAACCTATATCAAGCTCCACTTCTTTATTATCTGCGACTGCCACTGTTGGAAGGGGATCAGGCAACTGGGGTTTAAAGAAAATATCTTCCAAATTACCAAAATTGGAGGTTGGACTTTTAGTCACATCTGTTTGAGAGGTTTTTCCTCCTTTAAGTCCTTTGACAATACCACCTAGAATCCCTGGCACCGTGGCCTGTACCAAAATGGTCAAGCTAATTAAACAACCTTTTAACTCTGTGAACATTAGGATCCAAAATAAGGCAAATCAAAGAATCTCGAACCTGTTTCTTCTTCTGATTTGTAGAGAATCTAAAGGCAGCATCAGCAGCGGCTGCAAGAACTTTGTCATGAAGACAAGGCTGATGCTCCGGATTACTAAAGCAGAATAGAAATGCTAGTCAACTTTTTCTTCCTTATTACTACAGTTTAACCAAAAGTCCACAATGTTATCGCTTCATTACAGGATAATAAGGATACCTGAATTCATTTTCGCCAGCCAGTAATGAGATTAATGCCAATTCAGAACCGTTAGCCTGTAAGTTATTAAATAAGAAGGGTGCTTTGAAGAACAAAAGTTGCAGACTTTGAATTTGACTTGAATGCTTTCACCTCAATACTCAAATATGTTTTACGGTATCCAGAAAAAACATAGGGAGCAAAAACAGAAATGAAATTTTTGACAATTTGAAAGTTCTAGAGAGAATTGTACCAGCACTATCTGTCCATAATCATCAGAACACATGGTTTTATCCATATTGACTTTATAATTCCATCTTAAGATTGACAATAGAGAGATTTCTGCAACCAATTGCAAACCTGGCAAAGACCTGTCCAAAGACGAGCAAAATAACCAAATAATTTACTATTTCAAAGAAAATTTGATTTTCTAGAATCCATATTGTCTTATTTAAAATACTCCCAATTCTTCAGAAACAGAAGAAGAAAGAACAAAAACACTAGCACTTTCACCTGATTTCAAATGCTCCAGTCTGAAGCAATGATAGAAGCCCATAAACTTTATCATCTTTCTTAAAAATTGAAGTCCAATAAGAAGATTTAGAATGTTTCACTTTCTGAATTGGTTTTTTATGTCCCTGTAAAGAATTATCGTATATGACAAATTCATTCACATACAGACTTATGATGTAAATGCAGGTGAAGTGATAATGAACTAAAGAACCTGTATCAACGATTTTGCTGAGAACAAGCGCAATGAATTCTCGCAGCATAGCAGAACAAGTGGATCCAACATTAAATCTGCAGAATGTGAGGCTTCTGAAGAGGAAATATCTGCCTCTGATGAATTTACCCTAGTTGATAAGGGTTCTTCCTGCTCATCAGGGATAGCATCAGAAGTATTCTTCAAGAGTTCATCCTGGAGCTTGTCATTTGATGCTTCTGTGGTTGAGATGCTACCCTCTGAGGTACAAAAATGAGTTAGAATTTTTTATGATATTTCAAGTGCAATAGAACTGAAAAATTGAGTTCTTGATGAAACTTGTACTTGCCTATAACATACATTGAAATTGCAGTTGATTCCTTCACATGTAATGGTCGGCTGGAGATCATTTTGCCACTACTACCATCTACTATGTTAACTTTTGAATCTTGGGATAACACAAATAGTATTTCTTCATGAGTGTTGCCTGAAGCTGTATCTGCTTGCTTTAAATTCACATAACTTTGAAAACATGCTTCTTGTTTCCAAACCAATGAAGTAATTGGAGAGGTAGAGCAAGGTACACCATCAATCAAGAACAAAACTGAAAATGAAGTCATATTACAGACTGCAACCTGAAAAAAAGCAATTTATCAAGATGTATCAATTGAGAGAGATCTCACTTCCACTTAAGATCAAATAAGTAAGAAAGGAAATTAGAATTAACAAGTATTCAGATGATACCCACATGACCACTTGAAAATCCAATAGCAAGTTTGGTTCCAGAATTTGCAAATGATAATGCTTGTACTGGAGAATCCAGAAGAGTAAAGACAGCACTACAATGAGGTCCTTTTCCTTGTGAAACATCATGGACTGCAAAACATGTTTCACAAATCACAACACAATGAGTCAAGCTGTAACAATTTATTTTTTCTGCATACATATCTTTGGAACACAAGCAATACGCGAGGGGGGAAAAACTCAAATGAAGAAGATAGACTTCCATTAATTTATGGTGATAGACATCTTAGGATCACCTTCACTTTTTGATTGTGTGACAAAATAGAAATTTTGCCGATTGGAGTGGCCTTTGAGGTCATAAATGCGAACCTATTAAAGTCATCACAGCAAAGGAATTAAGCACAGAAAAAATATTGTATTATGTAAGATATAGATTAAAATATTAAGAAAGATATCTGACAAGACCACATTCATTGCCCAGGGCCAACAATAAGGAAACAGAGCAGAAGTCCAATTTTGTCACTTGAGCATCTGAACTGGCCACTTTTGTACCATTCACCTACCAAATAAAGAAACATAACTGTGACAAAAAACAAATTATACGTGGAAATGTAAGGAAATTATTTTTCTTTGAATTTATTTGGGACAAAATAGTTGTGGAATGGTTACCTCTCCCTCTATGTAGCAAATATAAGATAATACTGCATGTGTGGCATCACACACAAGGACAGATCCATTAGAATAACCCACAAAATAAACTCTCTCAACCTCAGCACCTTTTTTTGTGGACAACTGACTGGGAACACCCCCAGTCAAGGGCCAATTTGAAGGGGCGGAGCCAGGCCTCAAGCCAGTTCTCAAAGCTGAAGCCACCTAAGATAAATGAAATAAGTAGATGAAAAAAATAAAATAAACAAAGTTTAGCTGCAAAGTGTGACAGAAATTGCAGGCAGATAAAAAAGTTACCTCAGCGAGAATTTTTGATGAATTTGACTTAATGGGCAACCTGATAAGTTTTGCAACAGTCAAAGATGGATCAGCCATAGGTACTAGCACTGGAAATTCCACAGCAGGAACAGATGGTGTCCTCTTCTGCTGAGCTGTCAATGTGGACAGGCTATCATTATTATACAAATGTAGTTGTCCAGGGTTTGTCAGTACAAAAACTTCATCTTTGCTGCTCAACCCCATTGTTCCAAGACTTGGCAGTAAAGTCAAGTCTGCAAAAGAACCACTAAGTGTAAGGTCTGCACGATTAGTGCATCTTACAGACTCAATCCCAGATGACCATTCGAGAGTTAAAACCTGTAATGAAGAGAGGCATGCTAAAGTTTAGGGGAACATTACAGACATGCTAAGAAAGAATTTTAACAAGAAACACTGCCCATCATGCAATGGTAACAAGTGACTTACAACAACGTCAACATCATATTTGTTCAATATAGCCAGGGATTAAACTTTACCATTTAAACTAACAGAAGATATGGGAAGAAAATAATGAAAACATATCAGGGGAAACACTCAATTTAGTAATCAGACGATAATGCTACAATTAAATATCAATATTTTTTAAGTTCATATACCCAGGATGGTGCTCAACCAGGTTTACGAAAAAAATCATCAGGAATTTTCCATTATTTTATATATCCTGCAAAGTCTAAGTAAAATACTTCTTCTATACATTTGAGATTTTAGGAATGACGAAACATACAAGAATTTTTCAATCACAACCTTGGACCAACTATGAATGTATCAAATGTTTTATAATCTGTATAGTTTATCATAATTCAGAAGCAATTGGCAATAAAACCAATAGAAATCAATTTAAAATGAAATGATAAAGAGATATAAACAAATAACTTACAGTCAGAACTTCTTCAGATCCAATTTCATCACCACCATAGACAAACAACTGCCCAGCACTATCACTTTGGGATTTATAGCTGTCAGACCATTGTAAGACAATGACCGGGAGTCTTCTTTCTGCAGTTGAAAGTTGTAGCTTAACAACATTATTAGAAGAAGTTTGTTGACCTTTGGAAGGTTCTGCTGATGACAAGTTCCAAAGAAGGATATCTCCGTCTAAGTATCCCACAGCAAGAATGGATCCAGTGGAAGATGCCCAGCAAAGAGCAGTTATCTCTTTGTCTCCCATATTTTGTTCTATAATAGTAGCTGGAAGATTAGCCCCCTTTTCAGTTGAAGGGTTACCATCTTCATCCTTCAATTGGAGATCTTTTCCACCACCAAGGAACACAATTTGAGCTTCAGAAACATCCCAAAGAATAAGCAACCCGTCCTCAAATGCAATTAAGAGTCTGCAAAATATGTATAACAAAAAAAAAACTCATTCTTCATCAAATTGAAAATATAATTTTTATTCTCAACTATGGAATATTATAATCTAGACAAGTATACGAATAGTGCTAATAATGGTAAATATAAAAATGATAAAATAAAATTGTGATTAGGGAAACCCTTAAAACTTCATTGAGCATCCTATACTACTTAATGTGGGGGACTTAGACACACCATAATATCCAATCCAAGCTTCTATCATAGCATTTGCCCTCAAGGGCTGATGTCTTGACAACTTTCACTCTGCAACACCCTTCAGAACTCTTTGTAGTCAGCTCTTTCCAAGACATCGACAACTAGGTTTGATACTATCTGATAAGCATACAAACATTTGGAGAACCCACACTTAAACTATTAAGGAGGGAGAACCAAACACTTAAATACTCTACCAAGCATCTCATACAATTTGATGTGGGACTTAGGCATCCCACAATATTCAAGTCCCTATGAAATATGAAAGAGTTCTTCACAAGCAAGCAACCCCAACTCGAAGATAGGGACACAATTCACACAACTGTATCATATACTGATAGAAATATTTGCTGTCTTGAAATATGTTCATGCATCATTTCAGTCAGAGTTCAAAGATTTACATACATATATAATATAGATACACTCATGAAATCGTGCAGTGATGTCTCTAAGAATATATACAGCTATGAAAAATTCACAAACTACTTTGGAGGTTGGCTTTGCATTTTTCATCAAATGTTTGTAGTAATTCTAAAATTCAGAGAAACCATTTGAAATGATATAGACATCGACAATTAAAAATATGAATTTTAAACTATGAAGCCATATTCTAATTTTACAACATCATATTTTTAAATTGGTATTGTTTGGGTAAATCAATAAGTAGCTGTCAAGTAAAAATTCCAATTTACAAATTTGTCAGAAAGAGATGTAAGGCTAAAATGCTATATAAGCTACTTATTATCTTGCCTGTTCCCAGATGAAGAAGGTTGTAAAAGAATTCCAATGATTGGTTGTACACTTGGATCTGAAAAGCCTGCAGCTTCTGTCAAAGAGAATAAAACAATGAATGAACAATTCTTAAATCAAAGAAAATCAAATAAGTTTATGCCAAAAGACAGGTATGAATCAACTCAAGATATTTGAATATAGTGGTTATGTAAGATGTATATTGCAATGTGACACAGCATTGCTTATCTTAGTGCTGACCATAATCTCTGTGTGGAAAATAAGATTGTTAGGTACTGAAACAAGTCTACACTAGGAGAAATAAAGGGGAGGGTAAGGGATCCATACTCCATAGTGAGAGAGGTTAAAGTAATGAAAGAATATTTACTTGAGAGCCCAAATCGCAGATGGACTCTGAAAGCAGAAAGAACAGGAAGCACGTAGCATGAGAATGGAGAAGAAGATCCTGGTATGATTAGAGGGATAGATGAACATTTAAAAGAAAGAGAGGGTCATGAGGAAAACAGAACTTTGAGAGAAGGTTGGTGGCTATTGGCCTGGGGGTACATTGTTTTGCAGCCTTTGGGTATATCCTTTTTTAATCAATTTTGCTACTGTTTTCTGTGCTTTTCTGAGGAAATTTTACAGTTGTAAGGAGCTAAGTATGCTCCGTTTCTGTTGTATAAATAATACCGTGATTTTAGTTCCTATCATATGCAATACGGCTTCAGAAAATGCAATGTATGTATTTGATAGGCATCCAATGATTAAAAGAGCATAGGTGAAGGGAATTTATAAGACAAGAGAGGGGGAACAAAATGAAATTGTAACTATGAACTAAAAATACAAAGTCAGTAGTAGTTTGGCCGTTACAGAGCGAGAATTAAGTTAGGAGGGTTTGGGTGCTCTTGAACACACCCTGTGTGTACTGGGAAATTCTTGAGGCTTCCGTAGTCAACTTCTGAATAACAACAATCTTGGGTCAATATTCATTTTCCTTCAATTCTGTCATTGTATTTCCATTTTTTACCAATTAAGTCTAGCGGTATTGTCTATAAATCATCAAAACAAAAGGCCAAAATACTAAACTAAAAGAAAATACCCCTTAGAAATTTTGCAGACAAATTATACGATGACTTCAAAAGTTGTGCTTCCTCAGCTTCAAACTTTATCACGGAAAACAAGCCATGCTGATCCCCAACATAACTGCACATTATAACAAGTAATGTTACTAGTTAAGTGCCATGTACTAGGAACACGAGGAAAACTATAGCGGTTTACTGCATATGAGTATTTCACTAACATACATGAAATGTGAACCGCTGACTACAGAAAAAGCAGTAATATCGGACTCCCATTGTAAAGAACAAACAAGACTCCGGCTCTCAAGATTCCAAACCTGCCAAAATTATTAGAAAAAAACAAAAAGACTAACTAAATGGGCTCCATTTGGTCAACATTCTAAGCCTTAACTATAATAAGCAAGGAACTAAGTCAATCACTTTACTGATATAGACCATAACTTGACATGCTAAAATGCTCCATCATGAAAAATCACAAATTACTTTCCACTCTACAATTAATGATGAATGGTAAGAAAAGAAGTCAAAAAAGGAACGCAACCACAAAACTATCAATGGTAGGATTAAGGACTGAGGAAAACCACAATATTTAGCCTTTTTAGGGGGAAGTTGTTAGAAAAAATGTATAAGCAGAAAGTGAAATGTAGAAAAAAATTTACCTGGATATCATTGTCATTTAAAACTCCAACTAAATGCCCCTGGTTTTGCAGGAACTGCGAGTGCCAAAAGAATCAGAGGATGAATATGCTACTCACATGAGCTTAGATAGCAAAAACTTTGATAATTGTGCACCATAGAAATCCAAAATCCAACAAGATCTAACTGCATATCGAAGTTCAATGACACTTGCCTCCAAGTATTTGTAAGGCAATTGCTTAGGAGAAACCAAAAGTCCTTCTATATTATCACCACCTATCACCTTAAGTCTTCCATCCCTGCCATTAAGCTACCCAATATAAGCAATCAAACACTCACATACTATAATCACATCTATTTAACAGCTATGATTAAATCATGGTATATGCCTGGTGTCAGGTCATCATAACATTTCAAGAATCATGCATTATCCATTATGATCCCCACATTTTCTGGCTAAACATGTACAAGAATTATGTCAGTTAGACTTCCTCTTAATATTATCATAAAGCACATTTTTAACCGAAAGAACCAAAAAATGAATGTCAATACAAAAAGTGAATTTAGGCATTACATCACTCTTCCTCCCATACACCCTAACAAAGAACTGAACTGAACTTAATATCAAGGATAGTTAGAGTAACCTATAAAAAATTTTCCCCCTCAATTTCTTGACCAAATAAAATTTGTCTATGCAATGAGAGCAGTTCAGACTGCAATACTAAACCACCACAGCATTAATGAAAAAGACAAAAGAGCAATTTAAATTAATTATCACGGTTATTAGAATAATACAAGATCAAATTATTCTAAACTGTTGAATCCATTTTCCGTTTTAACCCCTTTCCCCATTACTAAACAACTAAGTACCATTAATATTAATTTTTTTTGTTTACATAAACCACTTATACCCTCTATCAGAGACAATCCTACTATTTGAGTATGGCAGGACCATTCTTAGACAATAAATGGAAAGTTATTTAACATTATTGTAACTCACAGGTACTGTACCATACCCAATTAATAAAAACAATAACAATTAACAACAAAATCAGAGAGGGAGAGAGAACTGACAAAGTCCCAATAGCCAAAAGTCTCTGAATTGGGTCAAAGGCGAGAACTGAAGCAGTGGACGGAATGCCATAGTGAATCACTATTCTGGGATCCAACTCACTTCCCTGCAAACCACCATGCTGCAACTTATTCTGAACAAAAACCAACCAACACCCAGAATATAAAAATCATGACATGAAACAGTAAAGGAAACCCAGAAGAAAGAAAATGAAGTTGGACGAGAAAGATAGGATCTTTATTTTGATTTTTTTACTTTACGTTGGAATGGTGCAGCAGAGCCTTGTCAAACAACCTCTTGGCAAACATGGTTGCGATGAGGATGTTGTTGTTGTTGTTGTTGGCGTGCGTAGGTAGGTTGTCTTCCACAGTTTGATTTGCTTTGTTGAACTGATGGTCATTCCAATGCTTCGTATTTTTCTCTTCAGATCAAAAATCAAAACTTCTTTTTAAAAAAATTTTTAGCTCATCTGCTAGTCATCGGTCAATGTAACAATTTTTCACCTTTAGATTTTGTAAATCGTAATTAATAATAATTTATTATGACAATATCAATTTCAAAATGGGGATGTAGCTCAGATGGCAGAGCGCTCGCATTAGCATGCGAGAGGTACGGGGATCGATACCCGCATGTCCATTTATTAGTTAAAATGTTTTTATCACATTAAGGTGAATTTTAAAAAATAATAAAACTTTATAATTGCGGGGTTATTCAAAATAATAATTGTTTTCGAAATCAAATTTCAAAATTGAAATATCAATAATATTTCTAATAATATTTAGAATAAAAAATGGATATTATTCTATCATTTGTATAATTGAAATTTTAAAATCTAGATAATTTAGTCAGTTTTTAGTAAAATTAGTGACTCAATATCCCCAAAATTACTTAACATTTTATTTCATGTGATAATACTATTTAACAATGCATTTTGAAATATTCTATATTCTGGAAACATACAATAGGAAACCTATTGAAATATTTATTTAGATTTTATAAATTCATCTTTAAGACTTTAGTTAATATCATCTCACATTTTACATTTAAATATTCTAATATTAAAGTATATTAAATTTTTTTATTAAGGAGATTTCACATTGTATAAATTTAAGTTTAAGTATATAATAACTAGTAAATTTAAATTTTTAAATATTTTTAAAGGTGAGTTAGATATTATAATTACTTTTTTTACATATTATTAGAATCTCATTAATAAAATTTGTTAGACTTAAATTAAGTCACTTATTAATATATATAAATTCTGATTAACAGTAAATTATTAGATTTAAATTTAGATTGAACTACCTGTTAATAGATTATGATCTTTCTTACATATTTTAAACACCTAAAATAAAATTATTAACGGACCTTGAGTTACTTATTAATATATTAATATGATAAACTTTAATAGGTTATTGAATTTATATTGAAGTATATGTTAATAGATTATTATCTTTTTTTACATAATTTATTATATCACTTGTTAATGGTTATATTCGAGTTGAGAAAATCTTTTCATAAATTAAGATCCACGTTAATTAAAAATGGAACCTGAATATAATTTATAAGTAAAAAATAAATTTTATTTTTTAAATTGATTTTAAGAGTAAATTAAATATCGTAATCACTTATCTATTATTTATTAAGAGCAACAACAATGGATAAATAACCAACAATCAAACAACATCTAATTATGCCATGTTAACTTGTTAACTTGGGAAGAGCTATTGTATCCATTGTAATTCCAAAAGAGCATTTAATCTCTTCCATCCATAATACTATTAGTTCTCCATTGCTCCATGAAATGATTAGATGGTACTATAAAAGAAATTGATTAGTAGGAAGAAGCTCAGGAGCTGTTTCCAAAGGAACAATTTAACTCCCTAAGGACCTTGCCTTTTCTACACTAAAACAAACCTTACAGATATTTTGCTGAATACATCATTGCTTGTATGTTCCAAGCAGCAACATCATCATCATGAAATAAGCATTGAAGGAATAATTATTGCTAATTGCCTCATGGGGAAGGAAATAAGCAAACTTATTTATGTGCATACCACCCTTAAGTTCACTGTATTCTCTATAAAATATGAAATAACAATCCAAATCTAAGATTGAAGAGGATGTTGAAGTTCAAGATAACTGCATATTGCATAAAAATAAAAAAATTGAATAATATATAATAGAGAAAGATATATAAATTCAACCTTAAAATTTTAGATAAAAAATAGAGTAATATTTATTTATATATTTGTAATTTATTTTATAAAAATTTTCCTGTATTAACCTTTCTCTTTAAATATATTAAGATATAGTTGTAATTAGATTATCTATCCAGAATCTAGTTTTATCACTTTCACACTTCACTTTAGATTTTTGTGAAAAGGTTTTCAGACTTTAAAAATCCATGACAAAATTTGTGGTTGATTGAGGTTTCCTTATAGTGGTTAATATCATCTCCACATTTATATTTTCCCTTCACAGTAATATCAAATGTTGCTTTCATTATTAAGAATTTATATAAAATTATTAACCTAAATTTGCATTTGTATTCTATTAACTCTTAGAACAAAAACACTCACACAAATAATACTCACAAGTTAAAATTTTAATAATATTTATAAAAACCAAGTGCTAAATCACTTTTAATCATATTATAAGCAAGTCTTAAAAAATATCTCAATCTGTAGAAGTTGATGGAGAATAATAGTAAAATGATTGATTTTATGCTGTTAATGTGCAAATATGTACATATATTGCAATTTAAGGGACAGTTTATTTGATGACACTGATGCAACAGAATCACTTTCTTCTTTATAAGATTTACATTACACAAACACAATACTAACAAAGAGACCCATACAAATTCATATATAATAAGGTGAATTTAAGAACTAAGATTAAGAAAATTTTCGATCTACTTTCATAATAATATAATATAAAATAAGGTGAGTTATATCTTATCATTAAAATCCTAAATCTAACTTATATCCTGATTAAAATTAGTTATTTCTATCATAATCATATCAAAATTCAAATTAACTTACTAATTGAATTGAATTATGTCCAGACAGGAATGTTTTATGGTTAGCTTAATTAATTTCAATTTTATAACATTTTTTTTTAATAGATATCAATTTAATTGTTGTATGTTCTGTGAAAAAAATTCATGTATTATTAAACTGATAAAAGTCATCATCTATATAATAATTAATTATACTCTATAGTTATTTAAATTATTAATATGTTTAAAATTAATTTTATAAATAAACATATAAAACTGAGAATAAAATAATCAATTTGGTTATTTATGTTCAAGCATCAAACAATTTTGAACATCATGATATATATCCATCATGAAGTTGCAAATCATTTTGAATCGGTATTCCTCATTAATTTCTTTTTTATTTTTGTTTCTACAGAACAATCAGAACAAACCTCTTTCAACCCAATCATCTTCGGCTTGACGGTTTCGCTTCCATCATGACTCGCCCCAATCCAGGTCTCTTCCTTCCCAATATCTTTTTTTTTCTTTCGATTTTATTTAAGGATTCACAGAATAATACATTCATATAATACGATTTTAAAATGCTGTCGCTCTTTGTTTCTAATCACCAATATGCTTTGATTTGATTCTTTTGTCACAGAAATTGTGGATTCGAAAATGCCTTCGTATTTTAATTTGCCAGCACTTGATGTTTCTGTGGCATTTCCACAGGCCACTCCAGCCTCTAATTTTCCTCCCTGTGGTAACTAGCATTAATTGACCTTTATATATATAATAATAACTATGAAATCATCCCATTTTTAATTGATCTTTTTGTCATTATTATTTATTTTTAATTAAATGTGATTTGTGTATGTTTAATATTGTTGTGGAATTCAGTTTCGGATTATTTTCATTATGATGACTTGTTGAGCCTGGAAGAACATGCTCTTAGGAACAAAGTGAGAGAGTGTATGGAAAATGAAATTGCTCCCATAATGACCAAGGCATGTTTCTCTTCCTTGTTTATTGTCTTCAAGAAAAAGAAAAGAATAATTGACAAAATTTAAGTTCATTATTTAGATGTTTCTTGGACATGTTTGAATAACCTTTTGAATGTTAGGTGTTAGAACACAATTTTGAAAGAATGATACTGTTTAGATTATAAAAAATATAATTACTATTATTTTCTATTCAGTATTGATTTTTTTAGATAATATGTACAAGTATTATATTAGTATAGATGAATGAGATAAATTTTTATTATTAATAAAAAGTAATTATTAGAAAGTAATTTTAATCTAATTTAATTCAGATTGATTATATTTTTAAATGATAGAAAATCTTTAATATATCATTCACAGCAAATATTTTATATCTCAAACATTAAATAAACATTAAATAAGTAATTAAATAAGTAATATGATAGAATTAGATCTAAATCATTTTATAAGATAAAATGAAAGTTAATTATAATAAAATGAAATTTATATCTATTTATAAATATTGTAAGTCATATTTTTAATTGAGTTGAGATCGAAAATTTAATAAATGGTCTATAATAATTTATCCAATAAGTAAATATATATAACTTGGTTTCTGAAAAGTAGAGTGTTACTTGAAAGTTTTATCCATACAAATTGATTGAAGTGGTATACTTGTAAACAAATTGTCCTAACAACTTAGTATTTTCAAAGACTATACTTATATGTATAGGAAATTTCTAAGACCAAAGTAGCATTTCAGGCGACTAAATTGTATATAATTAACATTTAAAAAAGTGAAATTATAGAGATTTTTGGTGTATTTATTATCAGAGGACCAAACTGATAACAGTATTTTCAGCAGACCAAGTTTGATGTTTGCCCATAGGGTGAGGAGTGGAGGGGATTAGAATATAGTCTAAAAAGATTCTACAATGATGTTTTTTTTTGTTCTTTTAATTCTCATGACACCCAATCTCATACTTTTTTTTTATCAGTACTGGGAGAAGGCTGAATTCCCATTTCATGTTATTCCAAAGTTTGCAAACCTGCATATTGCTGGTGGGACAATTAAGGTTCTGTATTTACATATATTTCTTCTTAGACTCTTAGTTAAATGTAAGGCACTGCAAAAGGAGTTCTTAGTTAGCTCTGTCTGATTCTCTGGGTTATGGTTGTCCTGGTCTTTCCATAACTGGAAGTGCTGCTGCTGTAGCAGAAGTTGCTAGAGTTGATGCTAGCTGTTCAACTTTCTTTTTAGTCCATTCTTCCTTGGCGATGCTCACTATTGGTAATAATGAATCTCTGAATGTTGACCGTATTGCTCATAGTTACTCGTAGTTCCTGAAATTTTACATTTTTGATTGGGGCCATCAAGTATAGCATTGTGTGGGTCTGAAGCTCAGAAGCAAAAGTATCTACCTTCTTTGGCTCAAATGAAAACAATAGCTTGTTGGGTAAGTTACCTTCCTTGGAATTGAATGATTTTTATCATTTTGCTCAAGTACCAGTCTTCAAAGAGGTTGTTTTTCTTTTCATTAGGCGTTGACTGAACCTGACTATGGAAGTGATGCCAGTTCTTTGAAGACAACAGCAACAAAGGTCCAATGCCTATGCATCTTATCTACCAGTTGCGATTGATTCATTTGCCTTTTTCAGACATATTTTGCTGTGCTCGATCGTTCCCATGTTCAATAGTGTATTCCTTCTTTGCATTGAAAATATCAGGTGGAAGGTGGTTGGATCCTTGATGGTCAAAAGCGATGGATAGGAAACAGTACATTTGCTGATTTGTTGGTTATCTTTGCTAGGAATACCACAACCAATCAAATAAATGGGTATGAAATAGGTGTACTTAGTCCTGTTATTGTTAAATCCTTATATCTAAGATGCCTATAAATGAACTAAAAGCATTCTATGTCATCTAAAGGACCATCGAGATCCTAACATCAATGAAATTTCGTGATTGTCTTGTACTCTTTTTGTTATAATTTTTCTGGTACCTGTTAGGCTAAGAAAACTTTGCAATGAGACATTTAGGGTTATAGATTTTTTTTTTCATATACATTTTCTCATGCTTTATATTTTTTTTGCTGCTCGTGTCCAGTATCACAAGTACTCTTTTTGTTATAATTTTTCTGGTACCTGTTATTTCAGATATATTGTCAAAAAGGATGCGCCAGGTTTAACAGTGACAAAAATGGAGAATAAAATTGGACTTAGGATTGTACAAAATGGAGACATAGTCCTGAGGAAAGTCTTTGTCCCTGGCGATGACAGAATACAAGGAGTAAATTCTTTTCAGGACACAAACAAGGTAAAATTATCATGATATGCTTGTCTCTCCTGTTATTTCAAGAACATGATTTCATCATTTAAATAATAAATAACTAAATGATGGTAGTATAAGTTTTGCTGTTTATATAACTTCTATTACCTGAGAAAGTAGTAGAGCATTAGTCAATCTTGATTCCTGTGTCCTTTTGTAACACCGTTGTTGAAATCTTGTATTTTGTCTATTAATTTACGTGTTGCTTATTTGTTTTAGTTATCTCAAAACAGGTACTTGCTGTTTCACGTGTAATGGTTGCTTGGCAACCTATTGGTTTATCAATGGGCATATATGATATGTGTCATAGGTATTCTATAGATAGCATGCTAGTATACTTCAACAAAAACTTTCACTGCAAAAGTGCAACAAATCATTCTAAAGCGAATTGTGTGTTGGTTATCTTTGTAGGTACCTTACGGAGAGGAAACAGTTTGGAGCACCATTAGCAGCTTTCCAAATCAGTCAACAGAAACTTGTTCAAATGCTAGGGAACATTCAAGCCATGATTCTTGTTGGTTGGCGTCTGTGCAAGTTGTATGATAGTGGTAAAATGACTCCAGGTCGTGCTAGCTTGGGGAAGGTAATCCCTAACTACCTTTCCTCACAAAATAAATAAACAAGAACTTTATAAAAGCTACTTTGTGGTTGTTATTAGTTGGGGTGGATAACTGAGAATAAATTTTCAATCATCTTTCAGTCGTGGATTACCCTGAGGGCAAGAGAAACAGCTGCCTTGGGAAGAGAATTGCTCGGTGGCAATGGAATTTTGGCTGATTTTCTAGTGGCAAAGGTTCTCATGCTTAATATCTAGTTTGAAATTTATTTTGGTGAGCCTCCTATTGGATCCAGATTAAAATGGGGGTAGTGTTAAAATGGATTTTTAATTTATAAAAGAATCAATTCATTTTATCTTCTTCCTTTCTTCTTTAAATACTTCAGAAAAAAGAATTACCCTAACATAACCTTAAACGAAGTAAATATATAATCTTGAAATGTATTAGAATAATTGGGGTTTTTGGATGGAGACGGAAATGGATGGCCAATTGTACGTGATGATAATCTGTTTCCTTGATTTATTTTTTGTACTACACAAATACCAAGGTCAGACTTCATTCTTGCAAAAATTGCCTCACCATTACATTTTTACACAGTATTCGAGTCCCTCATCATACCATGAAGAAGTCTCTGCTGGTCCTTGTTGTTTTACTTGATTTGTTAGCTAAAATTTTAGTGGATGGTAATCTATAATTAAACATAAACACGAGCTTGCAAAATAGAATTACTACTAGACATTCTATTATTACTTTTTTGTTGGGACTGAGAAATTAATTAAGCCTAGTTCAGGTCCTTTTGTTCTCAGACATGTTTTCTTCTTTTCTTCTCGAATTTTGCAGGCATTCTGTGACTTAGAACCTATCTACACCTTCGAAGGCACATATGACATCAACACCTTGGTCACAGGCAGGGAAGTTACTCGCTTTGCCAGCTTTAAGCCGGCTGCTCAAAAAAGTAGACTGTGAAAGTGTAAAATCTGTTCCTCGAGGGATTATAATTAGCTAAGAATCCAAAAGCATTCAATAATTATAAAAATGTTTGTGTAGATAACACAGCCGTGAAATGAAAAATAGTGATTTTGGAATATTATTCCAGTCCTCATCCACTCTTTTTCTTTTGTTGGGGGGGGAATGCTATGGATAATAGGCTGCAGGATTACCTGTTTTCCACTTTGGATAACTTTTAGATTTTAAATGTATGAAACTTCTGCTTTAGCATCTCCAGTTTCTTAACGTTTGAAACTGCTGCTTAAGCATTAGGCATTGTCCTGCTCTTGCTGTGTGAATAAACCCCGTATGTAGGGGAAAGTACCAAAAAAGACCCCGTAGGAAGAAACCTACTTTGATTCATTGTCAAAGTGCGTGGGATATTGAAAAAGTAAATTTCGAGGTTCCACACCTTATACATCCAAGTTCTTCACTAAAAAACATGCCTTAATATCACAAAAGAAAAATAAACAACCCCCTTAGGTTTCTGCTATATACTTACTAGGTAAATATAGCAGCAACCAATTGACATCTAGAGTGCTTGCCTCTATCTCAGAGGTACTGATAAACATAAACTGATGCTCATAAGCTGATGCTTTAGCATCTTGATAAAGCATGCATTGCATGCTCTTATTTTGTTCATCATTATTCAACTCATAAAAGAAACTTCAGGCAGAGAGGAACATAATTACAGGCACGCATTCATCATCATAGATGCTACAATGCTAAGGCCTATTTACCTGTCCCTCGACTCAAAACAGTTCCCAGAAAAACACAAAAAACGAAACCCCCTTACATAAAAAGCCTTCTAATTCCCAGGGTTGATTTCACTCTTGGCCTCCATTCTGGGCATCCTTTTCCAAACCCCAAGACCTGATCTTGATCTGAAGCTCAGCCGCAGCAACCATGAATGCGACAATCTGAGCAGGTCTCAGTATCTGCAACACGTTCAAAGCTGTGTCTGTCCTCAAAGCATCTGCATTTGCCACCAGATTCTCCAATTTCTCTTTGAAAGAGCTTGGAACCGAACCCTGCTGTGTCAAGAAGGAGGACCAGCTGAAACACAGCCTGCCCTGGCTTCTGGCCATGTCCACCAGAGGAGGATCTGCTACACTCTCTTGAAGCTTGGCCAACTCATCATTGAGGGTTCTCTCCTTCATCTTGGTTTCTTGAGTCAGCAGACTCAACCTCTCCTTTTGCTCTTCTGTCAAGTCCCCCAAAGCTGTGTTCACAACCTGAAAAGCCACACCAGGCTTGAACCCCCCAACCCAAAGAAAGGATTTCTCCAAGGAACTGAACCATGGTGGTGAGAAAACAAGAAGAATGTTGTGGTGTGCAATCTTTGATTTCTCTTCAAAGTATTGTCCATAGTGGCAGATGACCCTGTCGATCAATGGCCTCATATCAACTCTCCGCCCCTCCTGATACTGTTGCTGAGCTGAGAGAAGCTCATCAAGGAAGTCTCTTTGACGCACCATCCACCCTTGGAGAAATGCCTCAAATGAAGCAGCATTTACTTCAGCCATCTATGTATTCAAGGGTGAGTGACACACAGAGAGGGAGGAAATGGAGAATATTTATAGTTGGTGTTAGTGGTGGTGGGGGTGTTTAGAACTTGTGCTTTAAGGTGATTCTTGGGAAATGGGGTTCTTGTAATTGGTTATGGGAATTGTTTGGCTTGCTTAGGGCGGAAGCATTGCTGTGATCGTACTTAGAAGGGAAGCCTAATGGAAAAAACAGAGTCATTTGGAGCTAAACAGAGTCAGGGACATCAAGTTAGGGAAAAAGATAATAGAAAGAGTGGTATTGGGACTGGTTTCGGTGATATTTGTCGCCACATGCTTGGTTTGGAGGCAGGTGTTAATGCTGAAGAGGTGTGGTGAAATATGGTGGGGGATTTTGGTGAGTTGTGGGGTTGGTTGTTCATGTGAAGTTGCTGAATTATGGTGAGTGTGTTGGTATTTGGGATATTTGGATTCATACTTGGTGTGGGATTAATCAATTGACATAGTGACACAGCAAAAACCATGCTACCTTAAGGTGCTGTCTTAGTTTATACTATTGATTTCATGCCAAGTAAGACAGAGAAGTGCAGAAATGAAGCCAAGTAAGATAGTGAAGTGACACAGATTTTTGATCTGGCGTGGTATGAGGTGAATACGCATCTTATGCTACTACACCAGTACCCAAGTAAGAATTTTCACTTTATGAAAATATGAAAATAGAGACTATTAAAAGCAATAGAAAGGTATGGTTACTCAAAAGTGAACCATTTCAAGTTAGAGCTAAATGTCAATAAAGTAAAAAGTTTACTAATGTAGCTTTTCTTTTCATATTCATCCTTTCTTTCAAAAGCAAAGGAGATTTTTTTTTTTTTAATTGATAACAATTATACTAATTATATTCTTAAATTTCTTATTTATAATAATAATCTTTTTAATAAAATAAGAAAACAAAATATGGAAATTTGGAAGAAATTTTTTATATTGAAAACTCTCCCCTCAAATTAGTAAAGAATTATCATTTATTGCTAACTTGTCTACAAGATCATAAAATTTATTTAAAGGAAGTTTCTCGATAAGAATATCTAAAATCTTATAAGGACATGAGTTATAATCGTCTCTGTCTAAATTATTTTTCATTTATCAATATCAATATGTCTAGTCTTATCGTCTTGTATTGAATTATGTCATGATTATGGTTGACTCGTTGTCTTAGTATAATTGCACAATTGCATAGGGATGTCTACCTTGATTTTAAGGTCATTCAAAGTCCTTTACACATATCTTGAGTAAGGGCTAAAAACTCAGATTCTATACTAGAACAAAATAGTCTATCCTTCTCGTAATTATTAGCTTTTCTCTTAAAAACATGTAGTACCCAAAGATTTTTTATTAATAATAGAACTTGCATAATCAATATCAACATATTTCTTCAGGTTCAAAGTGTTTTCCTTCCTAAATAACAATCCTTTCTTGGGCTTCACTTTAACTACCGAAACATTTTGTCAACTGCTTGCATAGGTCTTTCTTTTGGATTGTGCATAAACTAATTTATCATACTAATTATAAAAGCAATTTCTAGTCTCATGCATGGTAGACAAATTAGTTTTCCTACCAATATCTGAAATTATGTCTTTTCTATAAGAAATCTCTCTTCATTTTCAATTCTATGATTTTGTTCAATAGGAGTCTTGTGATTTTACATCCCAACTTCCCTATTTCATTGAGAAGATCAATACATCTTTTCTTAGGGAGATGACAATTTATTTCTTAGATTAAACAACTTCTATTCCTAGAAAGTATGAGTTATTCTTAAGTCTTTCATTTCATTTGGATTGTCACTTTTTCCTTTAAAGCAAATTTCTAGGTTTCATCATCTCCTTAAGTAATCATATTATCCATATAGACAAACAGTATAATAAGTTTCTGTGTAGGGAATACTTTATGAATAAATGGTTATTAGTGCTTGAATATATAAAAACACCACAACTACAATGTAAGATTTAAGGACATTCTAGAGTTGCATTTTTCGTGATTCAATTTGGTATTAAGGTATAACATTTAGGAACTAATTAGTTATAAGTTTAGTAGACATTCAATAAATAAATAAAAAATTTCATTCTCATATATGAAATCATCCCTACTTATTCAGAAACTAAAATAGTTGTTCTAAAATATAATTTTACATTATGACTTCAAAAGTTATCATGCATTTTGTTCTGCATTCATCCACATAAGTGTCTTTCGACATATATGCGAATGCACATCATTTACCCTGCACTAAAATATAATTTTACATCATTATGACTCCAACAGTTGTCGTGCATGTTAGTTCTGCATTTTGTTAATGGACATCAGTACAACTACTTATACTGTTTTTGATATATAACGGTTTGTTATCACGGTTTCATATTAATAACACATGACTATTTTTCAAACTTTCATATTCAGATAACTTTACATTACTAGCTACTTTATTTCTTTGGCGGTACATGAAAATAGTTAAATGGACTCTGTTGTTGTTACTAGATCGTTTTAAAGTAAGTTTTATATTGGTAAAAACTCTGCATGTTGCCAACACTAACACTACACCTCTTTATTACAAGACCGTCTAATCAAATGAGATTCTCTGCAGAAAGTCTGTTCTATGCTTGTCTCTAGGGCTAGCCATATGTATAGGCGGTTGTCCCCCTCCTTATCTCTTTCCCTGTTGTGCAGTTAATAACGCTAATTTTAACCATTAAAAAATCCAACTTCCTCATGAATACATTGTTTTGCAGCAGAACAGTGAAAAAAATTACATTATCTAATCCAACAGATTGTGTAAACAGTGGCAACTTGGTGCTCTGGAATTTCAGGTGAGTGGTTTCATTGTTTCAAAATTTGAAATTTGAAAGTCTATTTGTGTATTTTGGGATTAGTCTTTCAGAAATTTATTTTGTATATTCTGAGATTGAACTTCTAAAAAGATATTTGTTAAATATTTTGAATAGTGCAGAAGATATAAACTGAATTCAAGCCAATTAGGAGACTTTTAGGAAGTTTAATTTCGGAAAGTTTAATTTTGAAATAGATAGACTCTCCAAAGTTTAATACTGAAACATATAACATAAACTTCCATAAGTTTAATTGCAAAATTGCAAATACTCTAAGAAGTTTAATTTGGGAAACTAAATTTTTACCAAGTTTCGGAGCTTAGATAGTTTGAGAGAAAATATTGAAAAGATCAGAGGCTGGTTTGAAAAATAATTGCCAAGCTTCCATCATAACAGGCAAAAAAAAATTGGATTTTTTTCTTTCTTTTACATGGGTATTTTTTTTTTCAAAGATAATCTTGTTTGGAGTTTAGTTACAGTTAAGGCTGCTCACCCCTCCTCATTGGGTGTAGATTTAACCCGTTTTGAATCTATTGCAGACAGTCTTGTCTCGCATTTCTAATAAATTGATTCCACTGCTTTCAAATATCAAGAATTCTAACTATTGGGCCAAGGTAAATTGTAAACTATGTCTGATAGAATTTGATGTTACATGACATTATGTTTCCAATTTCCAATATGCATAGATATGCTGAATTCAAGCACCAATATGGGGAAGACACATGAATGCAATAACTTCCCCTCAGTTATTATCTTTCAAAATAAAGGCGATTGTGCAAGAACTTATCTTTGTTATGAAGTTAAAATGTTAGATTATTGTTGTATTTTTTCTAAGAGAAAATTATTGTTGTAATAAGAATATAATGTTAAGCATATCTGTCATTACTATATCTTTTAATACCTTTTTAAAACTCTTATGAGTTTATAAGTTAAATCTACAAAGGCTTCATAAGTTCATGTAAATTTTCGAATTTGACAATCTTTGTCAGGACCACAATTATAAGAAGGTTTTGGGTTTACTTCTCCATTTTGGTGTTTCTCTTCTGTGTGTACTTCGACACTGTGGGCTATTCATGTTGAATATTAGCTGGAGAATAAACCAAATGACTCTCTTTATCAGTTAGCAATGATCATACCATGACACAATGGATTACAGTTCTTTTCCTCTTTTGCCCTTTTATATATATCATGATGAAGAGATATATTTTTTATATAACTTTTTTTTGGATAATTTTATCTTTTATCAAATTAAAATAATTTTATTAATTTAATAAAATATATAATTATATATTAAGATAAATAATAAAAAAATATAAAATAAATCTCTTACAAATTCACAACAGAGAATTATTATATATATATATATATATATATAAAATTTAACTTCACTATATCTAATATTTCTTCAAATTAGTGTATATAAATGATATGTACCAAACTAATTATAAATATAATTAATTTTAAGTTCTCGCAATAATTCAATAAAAATATCTATCTATTGATTTTTAGAGTTAAATAATTGAGTCTTAATGTCTCTAAATACAATAATTTCTTGTATGAAATGATAATTGATCTTAATATGTTTGGTTTTCTTGTAAAAAATTGAATTTGAGACAATATGAAAGATATTTTAATTGTCATAGATAAATATCATTTGTGTGACCTCCTCAAATTTCAATTCTATTAGTTATTACCTCATAGGGTGATTAAGAACATAACTCTATATTATGTTTTTGTACTAGATTTTATCACTACATTTTTGTTTTTTATTTTTTCAGAAGATCAAATTGTCATTATTGAAAACACAATATCTATCTAGAGGGAGGCCTATCAAAAGGGGAATCTATCCAATCTATATCTTAGTAACCCACGACTCTAGTGTGATTATTGTTTCCATATAACAAATCTTTTCTAAAAGAACATTTAATATACTTTAGAATATGAATGACAACATCCCAATGTCCTACATATAGAGAATAAAAAAATTGACTTACCACATTAACTACAAAGGAAATGTTAGGATGAGTATTTGTGATATAATTCATTTTTCCAACAAATTGTGTATACTTCTTAGGACCTGAAAGTGGCTCCCCTTGATTAGGTAAGAGTTTGGTATTGGGATCCATGGTTGTGTCAATGGAATCTGACATTAATTCAATATCCTCTAAAATATCCAATACATACTTCTTCTAAGAATTAACAATTTCATTATTGGATTGTACTACCTCAGTCCCTAAGAAATACCTAAGTTGATTAAGGTTTTTAGTTTGAAAATAATGACAAAAATGTTGTTTTATCTGTAAAATGTTATGGTGATTACACTTGTGAGTACAATATCATCAATATATACTACTAAGTAGATAAACCCAATGGTCGAGTAATGATAAAACACCGAATGGTCAGTATCACTTGGAGAAGACATATTAAATTGTTGGATGACGAAACTAAATCTACCAATTCATGCCTTAGGAGATTGTTTGAGATCATATAAGGATTTGTAAAGGTGATGATAAGTCTCCTTTATGCTTGATTTATTAAGTACATTCACTTATTTTATTTCTTTAAATACTTTTTAACACAAGTTTACTATTAGTTTTCTATTTGTTTTTTTTTTTACAACTATAGGGAGGGGATCAATTATATTTTTTTATTGATACATCTAACATTATAGAACTCTTTTAGTAGGATTTGGTAAAGAAGAAAAGTTAGGAGAACAAAGGGTAAGACAAGGAATATGAAAGCAAAAGAACCAAAACTAGCCCAATCAACATGATTTTTGGCTCAACCATAATGAGGTTTGCTTAGTAAAACTCTTTTTTGGCTTAGACAAATCTGGACTAGAGAACAAATTCTGAAAGATTAAGTCTCATCCAACTAGAGCAACCTCTTGCTAACAAGTTCTATAGATAGAGAACATGAAAAAATACTTCTAATTCTTGCCCAATGAGCTTAACTCTGGTTCAGTGAGTTCTATAGATAAAGAACATGAAGAAATGCTTCTAGTTCTTGCCCAATGAGTTTAGCTCTGGTTTAGTGAGCCACGTACGTGAAACTCCCTTAAGCTCAAAATCTTGAATAGAAAAGGAAATTTTCGGAGGGAGAAAAGGGGCTGAACAAACTAGAAAGGTAGGGCACCCATCCCTTGAAGGAATTTTTCCATGACTTCCATCTCTACTCCTTCTTCATCTGTTTGTTTTGTTTCCATGCTATTCAAAATCACATGTAGTTAAATTCTCTTTTGATGGAGTGATGGAGTTAGATGTAATTACCAAACTCTCTTGTATATTTTGATTATATTTATATATAGATCTATATTTCTCTTCTCTATTATTGTTTTATCTTTATATTTATTGATTATTGTAGCTTGATCAACCATAAATTAGTTAAACTTTTAAGAAATTAGAAAATCCTTATGAGTTCTTGATCTAAGAGAAGATAATCAGTAAATCATTTGTTTAGGAATTAAAAATGAATTATTTACCATCTTTAGATCCTTGAACTTAATACATGTTTTTATTTTAATGGGTTGACAAAAGATCCTGATTCAATAGGATATATTTAAGATTTTTTTGCAAGGCATTGAAATATTATTATTCATGATAAGAATTGATAATAACGAAAAAGAGAAAAAAATTATTTAATAAGCTTTAATAAACCAAGAGAGTGAGGTGGTGAATCTCAATAATATCCATTTATACATTTTTATCTAATCTAACCTTTTCAATTTTAAAAATATAAAAAATATAAAAAATATTATTCAATTTTAATGTTTCTTTTAAATTTTAATCATAAAATTTTCTTTCTTTCAATTTAAGTCTAATAACATAAAAATAGTGTAGTTATTAGTATTATTCAATCCTTTTAGATTTGACACTCTTATTTTAAAGCTATGGCAGCAATTGTGCATTTTCCAAAAAGTTAACGCGTGATATTCCAATCTAGAAAATCCTTCCTAAACAACAAAATCAGAAGATTATTCTATATAAATTTTCTCCTATAATTACCATGAAGAAAAACATTTTTTACATGTAATTGATAAAGGGTCTTATGACGAAGAGTAGCCATAACTATCAATAAGCAAATAGAGTCATTTTAGAGATTGGAAAGAAGGTGTCACTCTAATCCTACCTGGAAATTTTGAATAAAACCTTTGGTTACCAAGCACACTTTGAGAAGGTTAACAGTCTCATCAAAGCCAACTTTGACTGCAAAGATCCACATACAACTAAACAAATTTCCTAAAAAGTACAAAAACGATATCCTAAGTTCCACTATTATGAAGAGCAATTCATGAAGCATTTCTTGACGCTAACCAAAATGAGCTAAGACAACACCTGTAATTTTAGAAATTGACAAAGAGGAAATAGAATATAGACAAGTATATAGGGATTAAGACAAGTATATAGGGATGGAGACAACTTATGATAGCTTATAGTAATATAATGTTGAGAAGAATTATGAGTGTAACATATACCTTTATGAAGTGTAATGAGAAGATTAAACTCAAGTAACAAAATCGAAAGAGATGAAGGAGGTGGCATCGGAAAAGAGTCTGGTGGTGGCCAAGGTGGAAGGGATGGATGCTATAAATGATAATATACCTAGATGGAGGAAATGAGATATTTATAAGGACATTGGACACAATAGGGGAATCATAGACAACCAGGATGGTAAAGGGGATAGAGATAGTCTTAGAAAAAGAAGAAGAAGAATTGAGCATCATGTAAATGGGAGATTCAAGGAAAGTGACATTTGTTGAAATGAAATAATGGTGAAGGGATGTGGAACATTTATAACTTTCTTAAGACTAAGGGAAGCCTAAAAAAATACATTTGTGAGACCGAGTTGACAATTTTCAAGATCAACAGTAAAATTGTGAACAAAACATGTAGACTTAAAAATTCAAAGGGGTAAGGGGTGGAAGGGTTCATGAGAAAATGAAATAGAATGAGAAATTTGATTGTCTAAAACTAAAGATGACATGAAGTCTATGAGATTGCATGTATTCAAAATAACATCACCTAAAAATGTTGAGGAACCTAACTATAAAGTAAAATGTGTGGGTACAATATTTTTACGCTCAACTACCTCATTTTGTTGAGGTTTATATACATAAAAGGTCTCATGAAAAATATCATGAGAAGTCATAAAAGTCTAAAATAAATGAGAGAGATACTCACAAGCATTACCATTATGGAAAGTACAAATAGAAATACTGAATTGAGTTTTAATTTCAGTATAGAAAGATTGAGAAATATAAAATAACTTAGATCAATTTTTCATTTAGAACAACCAAGTACATTATGAGTAATCATCAATAAAGGTGACAAAATATTAAAATCTTAAAGTAGACTTAATACGATTTGGTCTCCAAATATTAGAGTGACTAAAACACAAGAAGACAAAACATGTTGAAGACACTTTTAGGAAAATAACTATGATTATGCTTTCCTAATTGATATAATTCATAAGATAAAGTTGACCACTTAGACAAACGTGAGACAAATTTTTGTAGCTTGGCAAGACTAGGATGACCTAATTGAGCATGGATAAGAGAAAGAGAATCCACTAGCAAGCCAACATGAGTGATATGAATAAGAGATAATAAATTAAAAGAAGACTTAGGGACATAAGAACATTGTCAATTGTTGGGTTTTCAAATAAAACCTCTCGGCAAGTGTACTGAATAGAGGGTATCGAACTCAGAGATTTGGAAAAATTATGCAATCAATGGTTTAATATGTTGACAACATTCTCAGGGTTTGATTTTGGTAATGTAAATAAAAATAAAATATACGTACGAAATAGTACAATTATGTAAAAGCGTATAGGAATCAATAAAAGTACCCCAGTCACTCACAGTGGTCTGTTCTGCTTCCCAAACATGATTGAAAAGAAGGAAATCCTAGCCAAAGATGTTGTCGACCTCTTCTCCAAGGGAAAACCCTAACCCTAGCAGTTGCCTCCTTTTGTCGTGTGTGGAAAGTTGTGTCTAAAGGTTGCACTTTTTCGTTCTTTAAATAGAGATCTTTGCTCAGAGCAGCCCAAATCTGCTGAGCGGATTTGGACCCGAGAACAATCTTCAATATCTTCAACTTAAATTAGAGTTTTCCAACTTTCTTCTTTACATGTGTTGGCCTGCACTGATTTGCACAAAACTAAGGCTTTTGTAGTCTTTTAACTCTAACTTCCTTCTAAAAATGCTTTGAACTGAACTAATTTCTTTGACATAAAAATACTTATCATCAATGGAGAAAGAAAGAAAAAGATGAACAATACCAACACCATGAGAAGGGGCTAGGAGCCATTAACCATGGTGATAGATGGTAAATAACCCAAAGTAGGTAGAAAAAAAGAAAAAAAATCTTATTACCAGAAAGATGATTAGTGGCGTCAAAGTCGAGAAACCACATGCCAAGAGAAATGGAGTGAGTGAGGTCAGCAAATGAAATATTTATGTGTGCAATGGAAGTAATGGAACTAGAGGTTTAAAGATCCTTATACCATTTGGGAAACTCATGGAAAAAAAGTAGGTTGTTTAGAACTATCAATGGAATGAGACTTGAATCATAAGGTAGTGAGTGAGCAGCCTAGGAAATAAAATAGACTAAGGAGGGCGAGCATGTAAAACATAACACTAGTCAATTGTGTGACCCAATTTGTGACAAAGATTATACTTAAGATGCCCTTTACCTAGCTTGCGAGAGTGATTACAATCATCACATTGAGATAATAATGTAGGGAAGTTAGTAAGGGTGAAAAAAAAGGTATTTTATTGGATGACTTACTTGACACACATAATAGGGTGAACCAAGAAGAGTTCAAAGTAGGTATAATTGGGGACTCAAAAATTTGATAACAAACACGCAAGTAGTTGTCTAGATTCTCATACAAAGCCATAAACATGAAGAATGTTTTGGGTTGTTTTAGTTCCTAACTAGGAGGGAAGTAGTAGGTAATAGTTCATTGAAGTCACGAAGAAGACTATAAACTTTACCCAAGTACTTAGTCATTGAACAGTCAAGGTATCTAAGAACAACAAGATTAAGAAGATTTTGACAAACATCACAGAGATGTCAAGTATCATTAGTATATTACAATCGGGTTTGTTCTCAAACTCTTGAATAAGTCTTATGGGCATGAAATATTTATTTCATGGTGGAATGAATCATCGACTTGATGATACTATATATTTGAGAATCAATTTTGGACTAACGAGGATGATTATTTTTATTAATGGAGGATCTCATCTGAGTAAGATAATCAACATAATCTTAATCCTTTAGTCAAAGCTTTAAGTTTGATGTGTAGATATCATAATTAGTTTCATCTAACTTGTCAATGAATAGAGAAATATTGACATAATTGATGAAGATGGATAGACCTAGGATTACTTGAAGATGCCATGGGTGGATGGTGGAGAGAGAAAACTAAAAGATAGAAAAGACAGATGTGCAAAGATAATATGTGATTCTTAATATTCTCAATGTGGGTAATGTATATATACACAGATAAACAACAAAAATGATAAAGTATCAAGAAGTTATATATATTTAGGTGATAGGTAGCAGTAAAAACAAATAATTTAGAAGTTATTGATATTATTGAGTTAAGGATTGGACTTCTTCTGTTTTAAAAACAATCACGAAAGAAAGAAAATGATCCAAAAAAGGTGAAAACTTTTAAATAGACTCCGATTATAATATAAGTCACAAATCCAAGAGGACAACTAGGTAAGGTCGACGACTTTGAGTTCTATTGAAAAAGATGCCAGATACATTGTCATGTGCCATTAACTATAACCATTAGAGTTGAGATGTGTGATAGAGATATTACAAATGGATATTTTGCTCATTATAAAACTAATAGCGTAATAGTCTTCTGAGCGAAGTGACTTTAATAAAATGTTATTAAATAAGAATGTAATTGTAAAAGACTGGAACAAGTAAAAATAGAAAAAAAAAAAAAAAGCAATCGAAAAAGAAGAACTAAAAAGAAGACCAAAATTGAAATGAAACAATTTAAAAAAAATAAATCAATGATAAATAAATTTACTGAAAAAAATAATCAGAATTTACAATTAGACATAATTACCTTACCTTATCAAATGATTTTATTTCTCGACACAATTTTTAAAAAATTATTTTTACAAAAAAAAGAAGTTATTTTTAGAGTCGTATTATTTTAATCTAATAAAAATACGGACATACAGTTTTCTTAGAATTGTATTGTTTTAATCTAATAGAAATACATATACGTAGACACGAAATTGCTTGTGTTTCCAAATAAATATAGTTATTTGAGATTAGCTTTAAAATAAGAATAATTTTACACTGGTATAATAATACATCTATATAATACAACTTTGAGAAACAATAATTTTGCTTTTTCGTTTTTGCAAAACGAAGACTAGTCTAACCATTTATTTGTTGGTTTTCACCAACAGCTGAACAATTCCATACACAGTTGAGTGAGAAACTCATCAAGTTCACAGATAACAACTTGCTGTCTCTGAAGACAAAATATTGAACAACATAAGCAGTATATTTACAATCTCTTGAACGAGACACAAAATTTTGCTTTTAGGTTTTAAAATGCTAGTGAATTGTATCACAAGAGACCACACAAACGGGGTTTTGAGCAGAAGTGTCTTCCATTAGCTTTGATAATTGCCATGACACCTGCAGTTATTCCAGCACAGAGTACAGAAGAAACATACTGGTGTGTATTTCGGCCAGCTGTAAAATAAACAAGAATATTAGAAAAAAAGAGAGTAAAACATCCTTTATTCAGATGGAAGAAACACAGAATTGTATACCTTGCTGTAAAGTGAAGGTTGTTGCTGTCAATCCTCCAATTATCAAAGCGGATGCAACAGGGAGATACTGCATGTATACAGTTTTCCATAAAACATGTCAATACCACTGAAATTATTTTTTAGATGAAGTGTAATGTAATTATCTATGTCTACAAAACGCATTTAAATTTACATGCGCTGAAATGGCTTGTCAAGAATTTGGTAATGTGTATTCTTTCCATAATTAATTATTACAAAAGAATGTATATTGAAACAATTTGTCTTGTGATCGAATCATAACATAACTGCTCCTAGGTAAGTTGATCATCCCATTTATGCCAAACATACAAAAGTCAAGGTTGTCTCATTTGTTTTCCAATTCACTACAACTTTCCAGGATGGGGGGTGGTATAAAATAAAAAGATGAGGCCCTGACACTATTTACCGTTAGAGGATCAAAGTTATTTGACTGGAAAGGAGAAGGAACGTTTCTGCTGACATTATAGTGACCACTTATCAGATCCAGGGCATCCTGCAAAATACATGAAACTTTTTTTAGACTTTTGAGATTGAGTTCCCTCTGTTTAAATGAGTGAAAGAATTATGCACATAAATGAAGATTGCCTGCCGAATTCCATCATGGAAGTTATTCAAGTAATATCGGGAAAGCGCGCTGACTCCATCTTTAATCATTCCAGTTATTGTTTGTTTCCCATATCTGCACATTATTTCATATCAGCATCACAGAAGGGGCACACAGCAACACAGGACTTTCAAGACCAAAAGTTTCATACCTAACTAAGTCCCCTTTTAGGGCATGAGTCCCAGCATACTCAAGGCTTATCTCATCACCTTGCTCTGCCCACACTAAATAAAATATATAGAGCTCAAATAAGTAGGGAAATAATTCATAAAGAATGCAAGAAATTATCAGGAAATTCCTTACATATTCTAAATTTTCCATATTCCTCTTCGAACATTGAAATGCACTCAGAGGAAGTCAGGACTCCAATCCTCTGCAACTGAAGATTCAATGATTTCTGGGCCAGATAACACTACAAACAACATAAAGACAATCATGTAACGGGACATGTTACACATTTCCAAACAGGAGGACAATCAGAAACGGATTAAGAAAAGAACAAGTCCTAGCATTCGATTAACCCCTTATCAACAAACCTGTGTAACATTTGTTCGATCAAGGGAATCAATACAGTTTGCTCTGAAAAGTCCTCTCTGCTCCTCTAGTACATTTCCTTGTCTATCTATCAAGAAGTATCTGCTCCGCTGAAATAGCAATAATTAAAAATCTGAATAATAGATTTGCCAGTATACCTTGATAGTGGCAACTAGCTATTGAATCTGTATATAAAACTTAATTTTATCCATTACCTTTGTTTTTCAAAATCCTCCGAGATTTCATCATAGAGAATTTTCAGATTATCGAAGTTTGAGCTCCCACAGTAATGATGAAAATCAAAAGCCACATATCTGCCATAATCCATTATCATAAAAATAGAAATTAAAAAGAAAAAGGAAACAAGGAGACATAATAATCAAGCACACTGAAACAGTTTAAGCTATAATACAGCCAAAGCAAACTTCATAGTTTCATGCATATAAAACAAGTGAAGTGTATGAAGAAAAATATTATGTTTAAATTATCACCTCACATTTTGCTGATTTTGCATTTCAGCAGCATATGCTGCACTTAGTTGACCTTCTTCACCATGCTACAACAGGAAATTAAAAAAAAAAAAAATGCTCAAAATAATACATAAAAAGTAACAAGCACTCATAAAGGGAATATTGGATGTGGAAACTGGCTGATGATTATTATATCCGTAAGGACATACTAACCAAACTCAGCCAAACCATAGCCTCAGTTTCCCTACTTGGAGATGAGAAAAGGGATACAGGAAAAGAAAAAAGAAAAAAAACTTTGAATATAATCAGATGCAGAAGTCCTAAACATGTCCAATTTTGTAAGGCCAAACTGAAAACCAAACACATTTTTGCTCAATCATGAACATACTCTCCAAAGCATCAGGAAGATCTTTGGACTCACAATAAATCTTAAAAAATCAATTTTTTGGTTTAAGTAGAAAGAGAGCAGAACGAAGCCATACTTTATCAGTAAGATCAAGTGCTACAATCTCCCCATATCTTTGCATGAGATCATGGAAATGACGATCCACAATCTTGGGCTGGAGTAGGAGTGGAAAGGGAAAAACAAAAGAAACATGTATTAATGTAAATCTCATGATAAAACCATTAAATTGCGGGCAGAATTGAGAGATAGAAGTATACTGTCTCCTCATGACTAATAACCCTAAGGTGGGGTTTATAGCTTAGATCAACAATCTGCTCCCAAAGAATAGGAATTGAACCTCGAGCCTGTGAAACAGTCAATTGGAGTACAAATCACAAATTGGTAGAAAAAAAATATTGATATTTGTGAGTGTATGTGTGTGAGCAAAGTGGAGCATCCCGTGATATAGGTTTCAAAAACTAATTTGTTCCCCCCGAAACAATCCTTGTTTAAGAATATTTTGGACAAAATTGCTATTCTCCCGTTTTCTATGTTACCAATATTTTAACCTCTGCTCCAAGACCATATTTTTTTCCTGTGTTGCAGTCTTTCTTTGTCCTTTAGAATTCCTAGTTCATTATTTGTATGCATTTTGTTATGTTCTTTTTCTACCAATTTTGTCATCATTCATTTTTTTAATTCATTATTATGTTCTTGTAGCTCCTAGATTGATGGCGATTTTGTATAAACTGTGGCTTTTTATTTATCATTATTTTTTATTTAATATTTATAATAAAATTCATTCTGCTTTCCGTTATAACATTTCAGAACTGGCTGCTATAAATATATATATATATATATATATTGTTTTTTCTGTTGGTATAAATACGCACGGTTAAATTACAGTTATTGCTTGATATTTAATTCCATATGGTAGGATACCTAGAGGAAGTATGGAATAATTATCTCTACGCCAAACTAAGAAAATTTAAAAATCTCCAAATAAACTAGTGAATCTATATATTCTGCACATAATATTACCTAGGGTTAATTTAGTCTTCCAACTTCTAAAAACATGTGATTTTAATTTTTTTTATATGATTTTAGTAATTATATATACCTAAATATAGTATTAGAAATATTTATTTACTGTTATAATGTTGATAAAAAGATTAAAATCCTATATTTTTAAAAATAGGAAGACTGATTCCTCTGAATATATAAGGATAAAAATAATTTTCAAAACAAGTAGAGGGACAAAAACATATATAACCCTATTATTTATTATCGATATTTGAAAATTTGAAACTTCATGAAAATACAGCATTCAAAGTCCTTCATGTTTGACGATAGTACAAATTCTCAGATACATGTTGCTAGTAAAAAATATAACCAGCAGTGGAGAGAAATTATTGAAAGGAATTGCTGGAAGTTGATACTGATTAATGTACAATAATACCTGCAAAAATGAGAACTTGAATTCTTCAGTTTCAAGCAACTGTTCGGTTTCAATGAAATTAGCAGTGTCACCTTCAAAGTTAGCTCCTCTTCTCCACATTCTTGTTCCTATGACATCATATATTGCGTAATTCAATAAAATGAGCTTTTACAAACATAATAATCTAATTATAAGAAGCTTGTTTGGACATTGTACCCAGACGTCGTGTACATCTCCTTGAAAATAATGTTAACATAGCATTTGAATCTTTTAGCTTTAGCTGTGCTGCTTGGAAGCGTAAGCCCAGTTAAGGGAGAACATAACTTGCATCTTAAACTAAACAAATGCTTCATTTTTATCATGTTTTTGGTAATGACACTATTTGGAGAACATATGCACACACACACAAAGAGAATTGGAGGCAGGGAGAGGGATGGAAGCAGAGGCAATATATATAAACTTTCAGGATATTCCCTTGCACTATGGGCACGATGAATCTGTCAAGCTGCCATCATAAAGATAGTTGTTAAGGAGATAACCTAATGATCAAGCTAAGAAAGAAAAGATGAAGTTCATTAAAATTTCAAACCCTTTTTCTTTATAGACAAAATATTTCCTTTATAAGTGAAACTAAAAGCACTTTTACTTCATAAAATAGGAAGAAATGCCAAATAATCTAACCTTAAACTCAATAAGCTCCTCCAAAAGATGTTTGTTCCAGACAAATCGTGGGTCAGCCTGAAATTCAAATAGAAAATTGAAACCTAAAACTTTCATAAAGTTTCAACTAATAATTGCATTAAATGGTGCCAATGGGATCAAGAGGCATTTATTTGAGATCTTTCCTATTCTACCATTAAATGCTTCGGAGAAGTGATCCAAACAAGACACCGTACAACATGTTTTAAAAACTATTCAATTATGAATCATCAGAATGTTAGAGAGTAAAGCTTCACTTTATGGACATATGAAGAAATAATTTTCAATACACTTAACGTCGGATTTGATGACAATTATTTCCAGAAGATCAAGAATTATGTAAACTAACCTGCTTCCAGATTGGCTTACTTGTCCACCCTTCTACTAACTTGCTTCTTCTCTGCAAGCTGGTGGATATGATAAATTACATTTTATGAATATATCAGCCTTGGAATGATATGAATATGATACGACTTAGGGTCACAAACTTCTCCAAAAACACTTTTAGGAAATAAAAATAAGAAGAAAAAAATAAAATAAGTTTCCCATAAGCTAATTTATAGAAGTTCTCTCACATAACTTATCTAAAATATAATTTTTAACTTATGCAAAAAATTTATTTCAGTTTATAGAGAAACTTATTTCATTTTTTTTTCTGGAAGTATTTTTGTAGACGTTTGCCCAAATAATCCAAAGATGATATAAACCAGCAATAAGTCAGCTATTCTTACTTTAATGTAATATCTGATTCATATGAATAGTACAAGCCTGGCATTGACTCCACTACTTTTAATAGGTTCACGAAGTAAGTCTCATCCTTTTTCTACAGAAAGGTAGTAAAATATGTATCATGTATGTGGATCACATATACAGAATTTTAATGATGCCTGAAAGATTGCTAAATTTATAAATCCTTACTTCTTGAGCTGTTGAATGCCTCAAAGCATCATTACATGCAAGTACTCTCATGGACATCAAACGATATACTGGAAAACCATGGAAACTTCCAACTTCCTTCCGAGAAGTTATTACAACAGCATATGTTCCTACGCCCATGCACACAACATTGAGCCTTAAGAGTATAAAGAAAGTTATGCTGTTAGACTAAGTAGTTACTGAAAAAAAAAATTGAGTTCATCTCAATTCTTTTAACTTGCTCAACTTCTTTACTCTAAAGAAGATGCAAGTATACATAAAATTTCAACATAGCAAAAGACAAAAAAATGTTCTACAATTCAAAATAACCATGTTTTGCATGAAATATACAGTAGTCATTGAACGGAAAATTTGTCACCCAGTGACAATGCAGTGCAGGTTCCTGTAAAGTTTTATTATATACAAAATATAATTGAAGATAAAAGCATACAATATCTACCTACAACCAATCTTATGGTTCCGACCACACCATAAATTGTAGATGTTTTCAATGGATTTCCAGAGAATGTATCACCTGCAAAGAAAAAAAAAATCATAACAACAGAAATAATTACAACAAAATGGTCAACTTCAAATACCTTTTTCATAATTTGCAACCTAGCATACATGAGCTGAAACTAAATAACTAAATAAGATCCAACCAAGCCTAAGAAGGTAGAAACAGTAACCTTTCTGTATAACTGATTCATAAATGTGCAAATGGAGATACTCAGTAATATAATACTACACACGATCTTCCCTTTTCCCAAAATAACACCAACCAAAACCAACATCCACAAACACTAAATAAACCTCATATTCACAATTAAACAACATATCCATAAAATTCCAAGTCCCCCTAAAATAAAATTTCACTTTCAAAATAACTGAACTTTCTAACTTATTTTCTCTGATCAACAAGTAATAAACTTCACAGAACATTTCCTGCATTTTTTAAGCTACTAATTTCTAAGTGAAGAAACTGAAACTCAGAAAAGAAGATTACCATCATTAAGTAAATTGATGTTACCATCGAGACGGTTAATCCAGAAGCCCTGCTTAGGGGATTGATGGGATTCGATCACGAACTTGTCCTGAAACTCAAGCAATTCCAGTTCATCGTAAAGCTTGAATCTTTCAAGTGAACCCGAAGGGGGTTCAATGTCCATTGCTACAAACTTGCACAAACAAGACAACCCAGAAGAAATTTGGCCGGACAAAGTTATTAAGACACAATTTTTTGTAATAATGATGAGAAAGTCACAGGGAACAAATGCATTTCCTCTTCAACAACCAAGAACAATTTGGTGACTTTTTTGTGCAAAATACCATCATACCCTCCTTAATATTCCTAAACCAACTCAACAAGTGACGTGTTGGATTTAGTTTATTATGAAATGTAATCATGAATTTTCGTCAAATGTTTTCTAAAAAAACCTGAATCAGATATGTAACAAATAAAAAAGGAAAAGAAAAATTAGCAGACATGAAAAGTTTTAAGAAAATAAGTTATTAATAAAAAAAAAGACAATGTAGTTTTAAACTATCATCCAATAATAAATAACAATTAATAATTAAGATCGGTTATAAATTTATTGAATTTTATAATGAAAAATTAATAATCTTACGTTATTTATGTAAAATATTTTATATTGTTAACAAATAAAAATCACATTATGACTTTTGAGTTAGTTATTTGATTTTTTTTAATGAATTGAGATTGTTATTCAAAAAATTAATATATAAATCATATTTTTAGTTGTTCATTGCTTTCGAGTGGATTGTGATTTTTGAATTTCCCTCCATGTCCATATTTAATCATTGTTATTACACTTTGATAATTTTTTTAGAATAATAATATATAGACATTTTTTAAATATAATCCTATTATAATAATAAAATAATCATAATATTTTATAAAAAAATATATAATTATTTTATTTATATAATAGAGTTGTCAAATAGTTATATAATTAATATTTTTCAACTTTTTAATATAAAATAAGAGTGTTTGATGATTATTTTTTTATATAAATTTCAAGTGCACAAGTTTAAACAAATTGTGTAAATTTTGAAAAAGGAAAGTAAATATCATATTGCCTAAAAGTTCTATCAAAGTTTACATTTAAAATATTAGTATTTGTAAAAATAATACATTCTTCTAATTTCCGACGAATTTCTTCGTCAATTATTGTCCACTATACTGTTATAAAAGATAATTTAATAACTAAATAATACACTATAATAATACACTATAATGTTATAGAGTTTTAGATTTATTTTTTCTATACCATAAATAACATTTTTTTATAAAATATATGTTTTTGGATTATATTAAAAAAATATAATTATAATATTTTTATTAAATTGATATTTATATATATAAGAAAGAGATTTACTTATTTTATAAATAAATGTTAAAGAAAATTAAAATAAATTTGTAATTCTTACTCTTATAATAATAAATCTCTTATATTGATGAATTTTAAAATTTATTTTAAGTCTTCCAAGTACAAGTGCAAAAGGTATATTTTAGTTAAGTATTTGCATAGGTTTTAAAATATGGGAATAAAAAAAAATACACTAAAATTTTTGTAATAAACATGGTAATTTTAAAATCTGAATAATCAATATGAAAATCTTTAAAATCACACCAAAGTTTAAGTTATTAGGTTGTTTGACTAAATTGATAAAATATAGAAATCAAGCCTGATTGAAATAACATCATTTTAAAACATATTATTATAGTTTGAATTTTGTAGTCGTTATGAAAATTGTTAAACTACGTGCCACTTTCCAGTTCCACATAATTTTTCTAATATATAACTACGATCCACATGACATGTTATAATAAAGTAGTTCAGTTAAATTAAATAATAATAAAAAAAAATTTTCAACTTAGTTAAATCAATAGACTTAAAATAAAAAATTAAATATAAAGTAAATAAAATGAACTTTAAATCAGTAAAGGTATGAATTTAAAATTTTAAAATTAAACTGAAATTGAATCGGATTAAAGAATTAGTAATTATAATTTTTTTTATGAAAAAAAACATAATTATAATTAAATGAAAGTTATTATTATTATTAAAAATTATAATAAAGTTACATATATAAAATATAATAAAAAATAAAGACTAAAAATAATAAAAATGACGTAAAAATATAATGAAACAATTATTATTTAAAACATATTATATTTTAAAAAATAAAAAATATTTATTTATTTAAAATATAATAAAATAAATCTTTAAAAAATTCAAAACCAATTAAACCCAAAAACCCCCATCAATTTTACTGATTTTTCTAGATGATTTTATTTATTCAAAGTGTAATTTTTAGAAGTCACATACGAATTCCAATTAAATTGATTGAACCAAAAAAATCCGATTAAGCTAACTAATTGGATCCCATTTTTAAGAGATTATTGAAAAAGACATACATGTCATTTAAAAAATTCTTTTACCACAACTTTCAATCATTTAAATAATTTCACCATTATATCATCAGATATAAATGTTCATATTTACCATATTATTTATGTACCAATTCAATAGAATGAAGAAGATATGCAGAAAATGTGTTCAAGAGTAAGAAGACTCACAATAATTTATAGAGAAATTTATATATCACTCAAAGAAGTTACATTGATCGAAATATGATTAGACATCCTAAAACATGTTCTTTTATTCATTCACGTGATGGCACAAATTGCAAATCACGAACTCCCAAAACAGAAGTATCTTGCATGATTATTTTATGTGGCATTATGCAGTAAGATATCCTGTGACAGCACATTCTTCTCAATTTCCTTGGTGATCTTTGAGTCCAAAGACTTCCTTTTCAGAAAATTTGAGTACCATTCAGCAGAGAGTTTGGGTTGCCTCCTTAAGTTTGGATCATTCATATCTATGTAATATAGGCCATAACTTGTTCCATATCCACCCACTAACTCGAATGCATCCATGAAGGACCATACAAAGTAACCTTTTACATTTACTCCACTCCTTTCAATGTGTCAAGAGTGAAACAAAAATCAGTTTTCACCAAATAATTGACAATTATTTAATAAAGTGGGTAGGTGTTATCTTATGATATACACCCTTGAAAATGAAAATGAAAGTAGAAGTACCTTAGCGCATCAACCAAACTTCCAATGTATTCTTGTATGAACTTCACCCTCGAAAAGTCCTCTAATGATGAATTATGAGGTGTTTTTTGGCCTGCAAAGATAAAAAGACATAGATACAATTATATAATTGATAGTTGAATATGAAAAAAAAATGGAAGCTTTGAATGATGACGCTCATTGGGATTGCAATTGTGACCATGTTTGTCCGCAATTTTTCACCCAAAGGTCAACATGAAATGCATCCCAGCCACAATGTAAAACCTTCAATACAATACTGATAGATGAATTGGAAAATCGCTGTACCATTTTCATGTATGTATATTGGTATATTGCCATAAGTTTTCTTTATGGAGTCTAGCACCCATACGAAAATATCGGGAGTAATTGGTACCTATAACAACAACTAGCTGGTCAGTAAAAAGTATTCTATATCCTTAGAAAATAAAGAAATACATGAAGAGAGCACCATGTTCATGCTATGATATACCTCATCAGGTGCTGTATCCTCTCGAGTAATTCCTACAATCAGACAAATAATTAGCTATTTTCAGTTCCACAAAATTGGAAGAAGGTGGAACAACAACTGAACAGACTGATTTCACTTACTGGACTTTACTAACTAAACAGTTCTTTGGCAATGAATTCAAGATATTAAAATTTAAACAGGATTTGTTAATGTTGGATTACATGGACTATGGTAGTTTATTGGAAGACTTGGACTGGTAGAGGTAAAAAGAGAAAATGAATTTGTGATAGATTTACATGTTAATATTTATGTTTGTAAGAGTCAAGATTACATACAGAAGAAACTACATCAGGGTGAAGTGACAGAAGGTCTATAAAAATTATTAGAAATGTCAAACAAGGGAAAGAGATATCGATCGTTAAGCCAATTTGTTGTCCCAAAGAAGTAGAAAATTCAAATATTTAACAAAAAAACATATAAATTCAATTATCCAAAGGAAAAATAAAATTTACAAATATTGACACAAGACATCTTTAAAACCACACTTCTGAAAATAAAAGAAAGTAAATAAGTCAGCTTCCTTGCATGAGCATTTTGTTAAGGATGAGATCCCACAGAATAAATAAATATTTATATATATAAGTAACCTCAATATGGAATTTGTTATGCAATAAAATTAGGTTATGGAAAAAGTTATCATACTTTCAGATTCGATTGCTATATCTGCTATGAAATCTCTAGCCTCATTTTGCAGGTTGCCAGGATTGTTCTTAACGTAAAATGAGAAGTAAAAGTTTACTCCTAAGAAGTCAATTGAGTTCCTGATCATATTTGATTCCTCTTTTGTGAAGGAAGGAAGCCTTGAGCCAGCATTCTTTTTCATTGTATCAGGGTAATCTCCAAATGTTATAGGATCCATAAACCTGCAATAACAAATCATAGACAAAAAGTTTACTGTATAAATTGAAGCTATGCCATTTATTTGATTGGCAAAAAATGTCGGATTTTATAAAATTCCTTAGTGCAACATTGTATGAAATATAAAATCATTTACGACATTTATAAATTATAAATGATCGAAGAGTATCATCATTGTCAGCACATTGTTTATAGTCTAACTTTCATGCAAGGCAAAGTTGTGTGTGTACTGTCATGCTTAAGTCTTAAGAACTGCTACATAAAGGAAGACATTAGAGAATATAGAAATCTTGTTTTTTACTTTAATAGTTTGTTTATTTATTTTTTAATATCTACACTTGGTTCTTCGCGATCCAAGATGCATATTTATTAATGTCAATAGGCATTAGAAAGAGGTATCGTGACTATATTGTTACTTACCACCCGATATTGAAGTCTCGGGCCCTTTGAGCAGCCCTTTCATCATCAATAGAATTAGTTTTAGGAAGATAACCAAAAGAAATGATATTTATCCCAATAATGCCACGTTGCATGGCCTGCATCCAAAAGAGATTCTTGTCTGAATAAATAAAATGATGATTAACCATTTCAAAATTACCACTTGATGATCATCACCTTTAATGATATCTTTCCTGATTATGGTTCCAAATGCAAATAGAAGGCCTAATGAATGACATATATATTAGAGTACGTAGTGCGTTTGTTAGATAATTTTTACCTGGTATTTGTTCCTATACAACCTAGCAGCTGAAGCATGTCCTAACAATAGATGATGAGCTACCAAATATGGCTCAGTTGATGCATTTCCTTTGGAACAGTGAGAAAAAGGGGAAAAAGAACACCGCTGAGGTGGTGAGATTCCTAAATCATAGCCAAAAATTGCAAATGCATTGGCCTCATTCACTGTAGTCCAATGCTTAACTCTGTCACCAAATTCTCTAAAGCACACATCCGCATATGCTGTGAAGTCGTCCCTATAAGCATACATATATGTTAATCTCACAATAAAAACCATTGCTCAATTTTATAACTGATGAAATACCATAATCTGTATCTAGGATAATTAGAGATTTTGAATTTTGGGAACCATACACAACTCTTCGACTAAGCCATCCTTCATATTCATCCTCCAATGCTTGCGGTAAGTCAAAATGGAACAACGTAACATGTGGCTGGATTCCTACCAGATGAAGAATTCAACAAAAATAAATATATAAACTTGGAAGTTAGTGAAAATTTATTTTAGTGTTCACAACCATGGCTTATCAGTTCATTGATGAGGTTGTTATAATACTGTACACCCTTGGGATTTACTCGTCCTCTTCCATCTGGTAATACATCGAACAACATGGAAACAACAGTTTGATCAATTTGGAGTCAGAGATTCAATGCACCTAAACTAAATAAAACTAAGTGTCTGTGTCTAATAAATACAATTTGGAGTCAGAGATTCAATCCACCTAAACTAAATAAAACTAAGTGTGGGTGTCTAATAAATACAATTTGGAGTCAGAGATTCAATGCACCTAAACTAAATAAAACTAAGTGTGGATATTATTAAGACTAACAGTAATAAGACAGTGCTTTAAGAATGTCCCTAACAACATTTTGGTGATCTAACCTGGAATTAGTCTTGACCATGATATGGAAAATCTGTAGGCTTCTAATCCCATATCCACCATGAGCTGAACATCTTCCTGCAGAAAAATCAAGGTATGATATTAGCTTAGAATAGACAATAAAGTCTTTTTAGGTGAATTTAAAGCCATTAGAACCTATAAGTGTAATTGCTGCATAATGTATGATGATTCTGGGAGCGCGAATTAAAAGAAAATTGGGGCAAGAAAAGTATACGTTTGACAAAGTTGTAATTTTTCAAGAATACACTGTTATTCAACTCATAAGCATTGAAATACATAATCTGTTATTTTTTATAATACTTTAGGATGATGGATAAAATAGATTAATTTTACAATTCATAATTTTTACGCGTAATATTTTTAAAAAGTTAATAAAAATTTTAAATTTTAACAATAGTTTATAAACAATATATTAATTATGTTTTAAATAAATTATATATTAATTTAAAATGATATTTGAGAATTTTTTTGTCATATAAATTGTGATGTGTAATGTAGTATAAGATTGAATTGTTTGTTAGATACAAATAGTTAGAAAACAATAAAATATAATTAATTTTATAAAAATAAATATAACTACAGTTATTATTATAATTATATTTTATTTATTTTCAATAATAATTACAAAAATAATCTTAATCAAAAGTATGTTTATAAATAATATATAAAATATGATTTCTGATAAAATCATCATCCTATCATCTCTTTTTTAATGACGATTATATTAATAACAATTATAAAAATTATCACATATACATTTTTTAACCATTATTCAAAGTCGATTTGTGTCTATGCATATATATATATATATATATATATACAAAAATTTCTTTTGGTTATATATCTATCTATAGGTGACAAACCTTATATTTGTGATATTGATCACAGGCAACATCTCCATCACCTACATACTCATTCCCTGCAAATATATTTTGGTAATCAATTACTGGAAGAAAAGAATAACATTAAACACTGGAAGATGCCATGTATATTATATATGTGAGTAGAGGGTAGTAACCATTCTTAGCATGAGCAAAGGTATCCCATATGCTTGCCTTTCTGCCATCCTTATTCGCTGCACCTTCAACCTTTCACACAGATATATGTGCTTTAAGACATAATCAGAAACAGAAACAAAAGGGTAGGAAGATGAAATGTCTACCAATGAATGCTGATACATGAAAAGAGAAGCATGAAAGAAGAACCTGGTAAGCTGAAGTTGATGCACCAAACACAAAGTCTGAAGGAAACTCATCTCTGTGCAAGGTATGAACACCAGGGAAAGGTGCTACCAGTAATATTTGTACAAGAACAAACACCTTCAGCATCAACTGCATTTTGCTTTACGTTGTGTTATGTTTTTGGGAGGCACAAATTCACTACTTTATTTATAAGTAAACTATCTTCGGAGAAAGTGCATAGTGCTCATCCACTAACTACTATTTGGTTGAAACTGAAGAAAATTTCCTGGAGGTATATAACAAGCTAGTATAGAATTTTAAAAAAAATTGACTTGAATAATACAAAATAATTAAGCTTATAAGCATGGTTTAATAATTGAAAAATCATAGATAAGATTTTTTTTAAAAAAAGGAAAATTAGAACTAATATGGTAGGAAATTTTACTTTGAACAAAATAGGGAAATGTTTATAGTTTTATTTATTTTATGAGCCTTAAATCTGCATGTGAAGTGATCCTGTTCCACAGGGATAGGAGATTATATTTAAAGAAAACCTGTTATTGAGAACTAAGAAGATTAACTGAATAGAAAGATTGGAACTTGTGTTGTACTACTGTTATTAACTTTTTTTTTTTTTTTTAATTCGATTTGTTTGCCCTTAATAACTAACCAAACCTAATAATTAATAGAATAAGGCAATTAATTTCCCTTAACAAAATGGAAAACCCCTAAAATAGTTTTTTTCAAATAGTACAACATGTTCGTGCGACACACACCTTATACATGATTAATTTTATATTACGAAAGATTTATACGCTGAGTTTTATATTTTATTTAAACTAGATATTCAACGAAACTTTCTACGGATTTATAAATAATTTACAAATATTAAAAATATGTATAAAAATATTGTAATACAATAAATAATTGTAAAACGTTTATTGAATATACACGAAAAACATATAAAATTAAATCAACTATATATAGATTATGTTATGTTCTTGTTGGAGAAAATCAAAGAGATATTTTTAATCAATAAATCATGAACGTATTACATAAGGGAATTTTACATTTTTAATCCAAATCTTAAGATAATGAATTTATGGATTTTTTTTCCTTATATCATTTATCTCACTAATTTCTTTCAAGTATGAGTATATTTTTTTATATTGGTATGTTCATCTTCATTGATATGTTGATCTTCAATTCGAAATATTCTTTAATTTACGAAGTATAAGTAGTAATTCATACTACTCCATTATAAAAAGACAATGTTACTTTATCTACATAATCTATATTACTTTATTACACTTTTAATATCTTATTAATATTAATTTTACATAATCAATTATATTATAAGTATTGTATTTACCTCTACTCGATTATAATTAAAAATAATATTAAAATAATAATAATAACTAATAAAATTATTATTAATAAATAATTTTATTTTTATTTATTTTAACTCTCTTTTATTTAAGCTAAATAGTCTTACTTTATATTTATTTTTATTATATTTTTTTCATTTTTTTCATTTCAAACAATGAAAATCCGCATCTCTCAAAAGATAAAAAATAATTTATAGTGAAATTATACATAATAGAAGAAACTTAACAATCAAATCCAGGTTAAAGTCTGAGCGGAGATTTGAGACTTGCGAAATGAGGCAACTTTATTATTTAAAAAGTTATATTGATTGAAATATGACTTAAGATCATAAACCACGTTCTTTTATTCATTCACGCGGTGACGTAAATTGCAAATCACGAACTTCCAAATACAAGTATCTTAGAATTTTAAGTTGAAATGAAATAGGTAGAAAGTGATTAGGAGTGGTTAACTTTTCAAGATCTCACAAATACTAGAGATAAGGCCAAAGTAAACTTTATATAGTGGTGCAAACCTCACCTCATTGAGCCGGTTTTATGAGGTTGAATTAGGCTTTAATTCACTACTAATATTGGTACTAATATTACTAATATGGTATCAGAGCCAATCCTAGCGAGATTCTCGGACCATTCTCAGTCTACTTTCTCAGGCCGATACCACAGGCCAAAGTAAACTTTATATAGTGGTGCAAACCTTACTTTATTAAGCTAATTTTATGAGATTGAGTTAGGCTTTAATCCACTACTAATATTAACTCACATTTAAAACTAATTTATCAGTGTCGACATACCCCATTCCTTTTATGCATAATCGAAAATAATCAACATTGGTGTAACGCTATAGCATGAGCGAAATATGATTTAACATCATAAACATGCTTTTTTACTCATTCACGTGGTGACACAAATTGCAAAGCAAAAACTACCAAAATAGAAGTATCCTGAATTTTAACTTGCCATGATTATTCATGTGGTATTATGCAGTAAGGAATTGTGTGAAAGAACATTCTTCTCAGCTTCTTTGGTAATCTTTGGGTCCACAGGCTTCCCTTTCAGAAAACTTGTATACCATTCACCGGAGAGTTTAGGTTGCCTCCTTAAGTTTGGATCATTCATATCTACGTAATATAGCCCATAACTTACTTCATATCCACCCAGTAACTCGAAAGCATCCATCAAGGACCATACAAAGTAACCTTTTAAATTTATTCCACTCCTTTCAATGTGTCAAGAATGAAGCAAAAGAATAAACAAAAATCAGTTTCACGATATAATTGATAATTATTTTAATAACGTTGAGGTGTTATATTAAGACATTATACACTATTTTAACTTGGCTTGAACATGAAAATCAAAGTAGAAGTACCTTAGCGCACCAATAAAACTTCCAATGTATCTTTGCAAGAGCTTCACCCTCGACCAGTCCTCTAATGATGAATTATGAGGTGATTTTTGGCCTGCAAAGATAAAAAGATTTACCATACAATTATATAATAAGATAGTTGAATATGACAAGAAAAAAAGGAAACAGAAGTTTTGAATAAGGACGAATCAGGATTGCAATTGTGACCATGTTTGTCCACAATTTTTCACACAAAGGTCAGTCGCAGCCATAACTTAAAACCTTCAATAGAATACTAAGTCATGAATTAGAAAATCACTGTACCATTTTCATGTATGTATATCGGTATATTGCCATAATCTTTCTTTAGGGAGTCTAGCACCTGTAGGAAAATATCGGGAGTAATTGGTACCTATAACAACAACTAGCTGGTTAGTGAAAAGTATTCTATATCCTTGGAGAATAAAGAAATACATGAAGGGAGCACCATGTTCATGCTATGATACCTCATCAGGTGCTGTATCCTCTCCAGTAACTCCTGCAATCAGACAAATAATTAGCTATTTTCAGTTCCACAAAATTGGAAGAAGGTGGAACAACAACTGACCAGACTGATTTCACTTACTGGACTTTACACTAACTAAACAATTCTTTGGCAATGACAGTTCAAAATATTAAAATTTAGACAGGGTTTGTTAATGTTGGATTACATGGACTATGGTAGTTTATTGGAAGAATTGAACTAGTAGAGGTAAGAAAAGAAAATGAATTTGTGATCAGAATATACGTTAATATTTATGTTTTTGAGACAAGATTGCATAGAAATTCCATCAGGGTGAGTGACAAAAGGTCTATGAAAAGTATTAGCAATGTCAGCAAGGGAAAGAGACATTGTTAATCAAATTTGCTGTCCCAAAGAATTAGAAAATTTAAATATTTAACAAAAAACATAAGTTCAATTATCCAAAGGAAAAATAAGATTTACAAATGTTGACACAAAAACCATTTAAAATCACAGCTGCAAAATAAAATAAAGTAACCAAGTCAACTTCCTTGCATGAAAATTTGTTAAGGATGCGATCCCAAAGAATAAATAAATATTTATATATAAGTAACTCCTTGGATCTTGATATAGAATTTTTTATGCAATAAAATTTGGTTAGGGAAAAAACTTATATCATACTTTCGGATTCCATTGCTATATCTGATATGAAATCTCTATCCTCATTTTGCAGGTTCCCAGGATTGTTCTTAATATAAAATGAGATGTAAAAGTTTAATCCTAAGAAGTCAATTGAGTTCCTGATCATATTTGATTCCTTTTTGGTGAAGGAAGGAAGCTTTGAGCCAGCATTCTTTTTCATTGTATCAGGGTAATCTCCAAATTTAATAGGATCCATAAACCTGAAATAACAAATCATAGACAAAAAGTACTGTAGCCATTAATGTATAAATTGAAAGCTATGCCACTTATTTGATTGGTAAAAAATGTCGGATGTTTATAAAAATCCTTTAGTGCAACATTGTATCATGAATTATAAATCATTTACGACATTCATAAATGATCAAGAGTTTTATCATTGTCACATTCTTTATAGTTTAACTGAAATGCAAGAGAGTGGTGTGTGTGTACTATCATGTTTAAGTCTTAAGAAGGGTTACATAAAGGAAAAGAGAATATAGAAATCTTGTTTTTTCACCATTTTTTGACGATGTAGACTTGGTTCTTAGCAATCCCAAGATGCAAATTTGCTAATGTCAACAGGCATTAGAAAGAGGTATCGTGACTATGTTGTTACTTACCACCCGATATTGAAGTCTCGGGTCCTATGAACAGCCTTTACATCATCAATAGAATTAGTTTTTGGGACATAACCAAAAGAAAGGATATTTAAGCCAATAATGCCACGCTGCAAGGCCTGCATCCAAAAGAGATTCTTGTCTGAATAAATAAAATGATGATTAACCATTTCAAAATGACAACATGATGATCATCACCTTTAATGATATCTTTCCTGATTATGGTTCAAAATGCAAATAGAAGGCCTAATGAATGACATATAATAGAGTGGTGCGTTTGTTAGATAATTTTTACCTGGTATTTCTTCCTATACAACCTAGCAGCTGAAGCATGTCCTAACAACATATGATGAGCTACCAAATATGGCTCAGTTGATGAATTTCCTTTGGAACAGTTAGCAAAAGAGGAAATAGAGCACCGCTGAGGAGGTGAGATTCCTAAATCATAGCCAAAAATTGCAAATGCATTGGCCTCATTCACTGTAGTCCAATGCTTAACTCTGTCACCAAATTCTCTAAAGCACACATCTGCATATGCTGTGAAGTCTTTCCTATAAGCATACATATATGTTAATCACAATAAAAACCATTGCTCAATTTTATATCTAATGAACTGCCATAATCTCTATCTAGGATAATTAGAGATTTGAAGTTTGGGAACCATACACAACTCTGCGACTAAGCCATCCTTCATATTCATCCTCCAATGTTTGCGGTAAATCAAAATGGAACAGCGTAACATGTGGCTGGATTCCTACAACATGAGGAATTCAACAAAAATAAATATATATAACTTTGAAGAACCTTTCAAAGACGTTAATCAAAATATACTTTAGTCTTCACAACCATGGCTTAACAATTCATTGATGAGGTTATTATAATACTGTAGACCCTTGGGATTGACTCGTCCTCTTCCATCTGTAATAAAGAGTTAAAAGAGTATAAGAAAATGACATTACATTTTTTACAACAAGTACTAAACAAAATTAAGTTTGAAGAATTATGATTCATGTTTTGAGTTGCTAAAATTTCTATCATAGTAGCAACATATTTAACTTTTTTTCTTCTTCAATTTTCTCATTAGTCAATATCTAATACAATTATTTCTATCCTAAAACTTTCAAAAGATTCAACCTGGAATAAGCCTTGACCATGAAATAGAAAATCTGTAGCCCTCTAAGCCCATGTTAGCCATGAGTTGAACATCTTCCTGCAGAAAAATCAAGGTATAATATCATCTTAAAACAAAGAACAAAGTCCTTTTATGTGAATTTAAAGTCAATGGTGTATATAAGATGCATTATACCATAATTTCTTTTGGTTCTCTATAGAGTTACACACCTTATATTTGTGATATTGATCAATTCCATCAGCTAAATACTCATTCCCTGCAAAAGTATTTTAGTAATCAATTATTTTAACAAAATAATAACACTAAACACTGGAAGATGCCACGAAATAATGTATTATATTATAAATGTGAGTAGTGGATAATAACCAAATCTAGCCTCAGCGAAGGTATCCATTATGCTTGGCTTCCTTCCATCCTTATTCGCTGCACCTTCAATCTTTCACACACAGATATGTGGTTTGAGACATAATCAGAAACAGAAACAAAAGGGTAGGACAATGAAGTATCTACCAAGGAATGGTGATACATAAAAAGAGAAAAATGAGAGAGAAAGTGAAAGAAGAACCTGATAAGCTGAGGTTGATGCACCAAACACAAAGTCTGGAGGGAACTCATCTCTTTGCAAGGTATGAACACCAGGGAAAGGTGCTACCAATAATATTTGTACAAGAACAAACACCTTCAGCATCAACTGCATAATATGAGATTTTCCTTTACTTTGTGTTATGTTTGGGAGGGACAATTTCAGCAAAGTTTTTCACTGCTTTATTTATAAGTAAACTATTTTGGAGAAAGCTCATAGTGAGTGTAAGTTGAGCAGAGTTACACTCAGATATTTCTATTGTACTTAAAAAAAAAATAGTGATTTTTGTAGTCTTATTTATTTTATGACCATTAAACCTGCATCGGATTCTGTTCCTTGGATTTGAAAATCATCTATAGTTAAATTTTTAAATTTTATGACCATTACACTCAGATTCTTTCCCTCGTGACTTAGATTTCAAGCATTGAGAAGTGAGAAGTTTTAAATAGAAAATTGGAACTCTTACTGTACTACTGTTATTAATATTTTTTTATTCGAACACGCCATAATTTGTTTGTCCTTGAAAAATTCCCAACCTAATAATAATTCTTTTAGAAGTAATAAAATAAGGCAGTATGATTAAAGAATTACAATTTCATTTCCCAGGAAAATCTCTAAAATAATTTTGGTCAAATTAGTACAACATGTCTGACCTATTATAAACACATGTTATATATATATATATAATTAATTAATTAATTAATTAATTTTATATGAAGTTAAATTTATAAACTAAGTTTTATATTTTATTTAAACTAGATACTGAAAAATACGTTGACCGGGTTATAAATAATTATAATATAATTTACAAATATTAACAATATTTATAAAAATATTGTAATGTTAATTATAATAATAAATTATTGTAAAACATAAAAAATATATATTAATCAAAATTATACGAGAACAAATTCAATTATTCTTTGAAAATGATTTACTTATTTTAAAAATAAATATAATATTTTTATTATTATTTTTTTTTATAATCTAATAATTAAAATAAAATACTTAAAATCATTAAATTATCAAAAAAATAATTTAATGATCTATCATATTATTTTAAGATTATACAAAAATAAATTATAAGAATTAAAAGTAAATTTCTAACATTATACACTCATAATAATGATAAATTACAGGGTATGAAGTTCACTGATTTTTACTATTTAGTTTTTTTTGCTTAATATGTTCCTCATCATAACATATTTGGATCATAAATTGATATTGGGAAAGTTTTATAAATAAAATAGTTCTAGGGTTTTTTCTTTTCTGTGTTTTGAGAAAGACAATATAAACTATGTCTATTCAACTTTTTTATTACAAGTATAAAACTTTAAAAACCAAATATTCCTAGTTAGAGTTTTATCTTTGTTTTTTTAATTTGTTGGCCTCAAAATTTGAGTCCAAATTTTTGTGCCATTTTTTATTGGATGGGTTCTTAACTTTTTGTTTTATTTGTTGTTTATGTTATAATAAAATAAACTAAAGAATATTAATAATAAAAATATTTATAGCTGTATATTATAGAATACTGATAGTTTATGGCTTGGTCATAATCTCCTTCTAAACTAGTGTTCTTTTAATAACTCATCTATTAGAAATATAGTCTCTATTTACATTATAAATCTTTATTAATAGATACTATTTTAGAAACAAATAACTTTTAATTTGTAAAATAGTCTGTAATTTGATTAATATAATCATTAAATATTGTGTCTCCAAATCAGTCCATATTTAATAAATTTCTTATAGTGATTTAAGGAAGTTTGTAAAAAAATAAAAAAGGAAGAAAATTTGTATAATTTTACAAAATTTTAAAAATAATATAATTTATTCTAATTCAAGTTAAATGATTAGTTAAAATAGCTCAATTTGTAAGTGAATTGTTTAAATGAGTATCATTATATGTTTTAATAAGTATTACACTTTTTATTATGATATTTTAAGAAAATAAAAAATTAATTATTTATATTGAAAATTCGTAAGACAATATATATACAAAAATTAAAGGTTAAAAATAAGTTATCAGTTATAAATATTAAAAAAATAAAATAATTATAAAAACGAAATTTGATTACATATGACGTGTAATAGTTTTTTTTTTTTAAATTCATAGCATATGACAACAGAAAATGACAAACATATCTATATCTAGGTTGTTTGACTGAACTGATAAAAGAATAGAAATAAATAATTAATGTAATGTCTTTTCAAAACATTATTAAAGTGAGATTCTTTATGTCATATTAGGGAAGTTGTTAAATTACGTTACTATTTCTTTACTTTTTAAAGAAATGGAGTACAACCCTCGTGCTACATTATTTAAAAGGATATTGAAAAAATAATTGATACTTTACCTCGTCCTCATTAAAGTGATCACATCAAGGAATGTGTTCAGAAATTCAAATCTGTCCTGACACAGTTATGTAATATACATGAAATTATATTATATATATATATATATTTATTTATTAAAGTTTACACAAAAATATTTAATTAATATGTAAATTGTTATTTAATTTTTAATATTTATATATTTAAGTTTTTTTTTTTTAATTTCAAAGTTTTCAGATGGACTAATTACATTAAATAACACCTTACGAAATCTTTGGTCTACTTTTATATAATAACCAAAGTAAATTAATAGTTTTCTTAGGGGTATTCGTAATATAGTTTGATTCGATTTTTTATTAAAATATATTCGAATAAAATATAAAAATTATTTATGATTCGATTTGAAATAAAAAAAATTTAAACCAATTCAAATCAATTTTAACAGTTTGATTTAGATTGATTTTTGCAGTTTTTTTTATTTATTTTATTTTTTATTAATAATTGACTATTTTTATTTTTTAAATAATAAACTAATAAAAATATAAAGTGACTATATTTCATATGATTACAGTATTAGTTTATAAATTATTTTAGTAGAAAATAATGTAGTGAAGATAAATTTGAATATAAAAATTAATTATGAGATAATGAAATCAGAATAAGTTCAAATAAAAAACCCTAATATGCATCTAACAAAATTAAAGTTGTAATAGACAATAATAGATTTTTTTTGCAAAATAAAATTAAAAATAAATATAATATTATTTAATAATTATGGTTTAGTTTGGTTTTGTTTTGAAATACTAAACTCTAATCCGAATCAAACCGCGCGATTCTAAAAAAAAAAAATTCAAAATAATCCAAAAATTTAAGATTTTAATTGATTTGAAATTTTTTGAATCAGTTTTCGATTTTTTTTTATCGATTTAGTTCTTAATATCTCTAATTTCCATGTCCCATGCAGTATAATTTTATAAAAGACATATGACATTGGAAAATTAAATGTCTTAATGATTTCGATAGTGAAAATCCAATTTTTTACTTTAAGAAATTATGTGCACAACCTCATCTATGGCATTTGAAGTTCAAACAATTGTCATCCGTCACTCAATAAAAATGCTTATATTTATGTGCCAATTCAATAGTAGTGAACATGTCGAAGATATATTAAAAAAATTACATATTTTATATTTAACTAGAGATAATATTAAAATAAGTAAAAATAATCTATCAGGATAAACTAGATTTTATAACTGAATTATTAAATATTCAAATTTACTGTATAATGTAATATTGTACTTAAAAGATTAAATTAGGAAACTGAAAATCAAGAGCAGGAATATCAACAATAATTTATATAGTGAAATTTATAACTCACTTAAAGAAGTTACATTGATTGAAATATGATTTGACATCATAAACCATGTTCTTTAATTCATTCACATGGTAGCACAAACTCCCAATATTGAAATATCATGAACTTTAACTTGTCATGATTATTTTATGTGGCATATTGCGTGACAGCATTCTCCTCAGTTTCCTTGGTAATTTTTGGATCCATAGGCTTTCCATTCAGAAAATTTGAGTACCATTCAGCAGAAAGCTTAGGTTGTCTCCTTAAGTTTGGATCATTCATATCTACGTAATATAGGCCATAACTTGTTTCATATACATTTATTAACTCGAATGTATCCAAGAATGACCATACAAAGTAACCTTTTAGATTTAATCCACTCCTTTCAATGTGCCAAGAATGAAGCAAAAGAATAAACAAAAATCAGCTTTCACAAAATAATAGACAATTATTTTGATAAAGTGGAGGTGTTATACACCCTTCTAACTTCCCTTGAAAATGAAAGTAGAAGTACCTTAGTGCATCAACAAAACTTCCAATGTATTCTTGCAAGAGCTTCACCCTCGACCAGTCCTCTAATGATGAATTATGAGGTGTTATTTGGCCTGCAAGGTAAAAAGACTTACCATATAACCATGTAATAGGATTGTTAAATTAAGATGACACAAAAAATGAAAGTTTTGAATGATGAAAAGCATTGAGATTGCTATTGTAACCATGTCTGTCAACAGTTTTTCACACAAAGGTCACCATGAAATGCGATCGCAGATCGCAGCCACAATTTAAAAGTTTCAGTACAATACTATCTCATGAACTGAAAAGTTGTCGTACCACTTTCATGTATGTATATTGGTTATTGCCATAAGATTTCTTTATTGAGTGTAGCACCCATAAGAATATATCAGGAGTAATTGGTACCTATAACAACCAGCTGATTAGTGAAAAGTATTTTATATCCTTAAAAAAAATACATAAAGGAAGCACCATGTTCATGCTATGATACCTCATCTGGTGTTGTATCTTCTTGAGTAAATTCTACAATCAGCCAAACAATAATTAGCCATTTTGGTTCCACAAAATTGGAAGAATGTGAACAACAACTGACCAGACTGATTTCACTTACTGGACTTTACTAACTAAACAATTCTATAGCAATGACAGTACACATTATTAAAATTTAAACAGGGATTTGTAATGTTTGATTACATGGGCTATGGTAGTATATGAAGACTTGAACTGGTGGAGGTAAGAATGAAAAATGAATTTGTGATCAGATATACACTATTTATGTATGTGACACAAGATTGCATACAGAAGAAATTCCATCCTGGTGATTGACATAAAGGTCGATAAAAAGTATTAGCAATGTCGGCAAGGGAAAGAGACATTGATTGTTAATCAAATTTGTTGTCCCACAGAATTAGAATTTAACAAAAACATATAAATTAAATTATCCAAAAGTTAATAGAAAAATCACAAATATTGACACATAAACCATTTAAATCCACAGTTCCTGAAAACAAAATAAAGTAAATAAGTCAACTTCCTTGCATGGGAATTTCTTACGAGATCCCACAGAATAAATAAATAATTTATATATAAGTAATTTTGAACCTGGATATAGAATTCTTTTTGCAATAAAATAGGTTAGGGAAAAAGCTTATATCATACTTTCAGCTTCCACTGCTATATCTGATATGACATTTCTATCTTCATTTTGCAGGTTGCGAGGATTGTTCTTAATATAGTATGTGTAGTAAAAGTTTAGTCCTACGAAATCAATTGAGTTCCTGATCATATTTGATTCCTTTTTGGTGAAGGAAGGAAGCCTTGAGCCAGCATTCTTTCTTATTGTATCAGGGTAATCTCCAAATTTAATAGGATTCATAAACCTGCAACAACAGATCATAGACAAAAGAGTCTACTGTAGCAATTAATTTATAAATTGAAAGCTATGCCATTTATTTGATTGGGAAAAATGTCAGATTTTTATAAAAATCCTTTACTGCAACATTGTATCATGAATTATAAAATCATTCACGACATTCATAAATGATCAAGAGTTTAATCATTGTCTGTCAGCACATTCTTTATAGTTTTAACTGGCATGCAAGGCAAAGTGGAGTGTGTACTATCATGCTTAAGTCTTGTTGCATAAAGAAAAACATTAGAGAATATAGAAATCTTGTTTTTCACTTAGTTTATTTATTTATTGACAATATAGACTTGGTTCTTTGCAATCCCAAGATGCAAATTTGTTAATGTGTCAACAGGCATTAGAAAGGTATCATGACTACATTGTTACTTACCACCCGATATTGAAGTCTCGGGCCCTTTGAGCAGCCCTTACATCATCAATGGAATTAGTTTTTGGAATATAACCATAACAAAGGATATTTAACCCAATAATTCCATGCTGCATGGCCTGCATCCAAAAGAGATTTTTGTATGAACAAATAAAATTATGATTAACCATTTCAAAATGACCACATGATGATGATCACCTTTAATCAAATACTTCCTGATTAAGGTTCAAAATACGAATAGAAGGCCTAATGAATGACATATAGTAGAGTGGTGCGTTTCTTAGATAATTTTTACCTGATATTTCTTCCTATATAACCTAGCAGCTGAAGCATGTGATAACAATAGATGATGGGCTACCAGATATGGCTCAGTTGATGAATTTCCTTTGGAACAGTGGGTAAAATGGGAAGAAGAACACCGCTGAGGTGGTAAGATTCCTAAATCATAGCCAGAAATTGGAAATACATTGGCCTCATTCACTGTAGTCCAATGCTTAACTCTGTCACCAAATTCTCTAAAGCACACATCTGCATATGCTGTGAAGTCTTTCCTATAAGCATACATAGATGTTGATCACAATAAAAACCATTGCTCAATTTTATAACTAATGAAATGCCATATTCTCTATCTAGGATAGTTAGAGATTTGAAGTTTGGGAACCATACACAACTCTACGACTAAGCCATCCTTCATATTCATCCTCCAATGTTTGCGGTAAATCAAAATGGAACAGCGTAACATGTGGCTGGATTCCTACAACATGAGGAATTCAACAAAAATAAATATACATAACTTTGAAGAACCTTTCAAAGAAGTTAATCAAAATTTATTTTAGTCTTCACAACCATGGCTTAACAATTCATTGATGAGATTATTATAATACTGTAGACCCTTGGGATTGACTCGTCCTCTTCCATCTGTAATAAAGAGTTAAAAGAGAGTAAGAAAATGACATTACATTTTTTACAACAAGTATTAATTGATATAATTTTTTCTTGAGCATAACACTTGCACAATTAACAACAGAAACAAAGTACATGATAGCAGCAAAAGCTACAAGTCAATTTGGCTTCAAAGAGTAGTCAAAGAAATGGGAAAACAAGATGAGCTACTATAATCTACTGTGACATCAAATATGCAATAACAATAATTCAATACATCACCAATAGCATAAAATACATGGCAACTAAATATCAATTCATGATAGATGAATTGAAAAACATTACCAAATTAAAGACCAAGTAGCAACATATTTATCAAGGTACTAAACAAAATTAAGTTTGAAGAATTATGATTCATGTTTTGAGTTGCTAAAATTTCTCTCATAGTAGCAACATATTTAACTTTTTTTCTTCTTCAATTTTCTCATTAGTCAATATCTAATACAATTATTTCTATCCTAAAACTTTCAAAAGATTCAACCTGGAATAAGCCTTGACCATGAAATAGAAAATCTGTAGCCCTCTAAGCCCATGTTAGCCATGAGTTGAACATCTTCCTGCAGAAAAATCAAGGTATAATATCATCTCAGAACAAACAACAAAGTCCTTTTAGGTGAATTTAAAGTCAATGGTGTATATAAGATGCATTATACCATGATTTCTTTTGGTTCTCTATAGAGTTACACACCTTATATTTGTGATATTGATCAATTCCATCAGCTAAATACTCATTCCCTGCAAAAGTATTTTAGTAATCAATTATTTTAACAAAATAACATTAAACACTGGAAGATGCCAAGAAATAATGAATTATATTATAAATGTGAGTAGAGGATAGTAACCAAATTTAGCCTCAGCGTAGGTATCCATTATGCTTGGCTTCCTTCCATCCTTATTCGCTGCACCTTCAATCTTTCACACACAGATATGTGGTTTAAGAGATAATCAGAAACAGAAACAAAAGGGTAGGACAATGAAGTATCTACTAATGAATGGTGATACATAAAAAGAGAAAAATGAGAGAGAAAGTGAAAGAAGAACCTGGTAAGCTGAGGTTGATGCACCAAACACAAAGTCTGGAGGGAACTCATCTCTTTGCAAGGTATGAACACCAGGGAAAGGTGCTACCAATAATATTTGTACAAGAACAAACACCTTCAGCATCAACTGCATAATATGAGATTTTCCTTTACTTTGTGTTATTTTTGGGAGGGACTATTTCGCCAAAGTTTTTCACTGTTTTATTTATAGTAAACTATTTTGGAGAAAGCTCATAGTGGTAGTGTAAGTTCAGCAGAGTTACACCCAGATATTTCTATTGTACTTTAAAAAAATAGTGATTTGTGTAGTCTTATTTATTTTATGACCATTAAATCTGCATCAGATCTGTTCCATGGATCTGAAAATCATCTATGGTTAAATTTTTAATTACATTACAGCGATCCTCTCCAGATTTTTTGCCTTGTGGCTAGCTTTCAAAGCATTGAGAAGTGAGAAGTTTTATTTAATAGAAAAGTTGGAACTCTTTCTGTACTACTGTTATTAATATTTTTTTATTCGAACACGCCATAATTTGTTTGTCCTTGAAAAATTCCCAACCTAATAATATTTTTTGTAGAAGTAATAATAGAAGAAGGCACTATGATTAATGTCAATTATAATTTGATTTCCTGGAAAAATCTCTACAATAAGTTTGGTCAAATTAGTACGACACAGGTTATATATATATATATATATATATATATATATATATATAATCAATTTTGTATGAAATTAAATTTACATGCCATGTTTTATATTTTATTTTAACTAGATATTTAAGACAAGTTTTCCAGATTTATAAATAATAATATAATTATAGATATTAAAAATATTTATAAAAATGTTATAATATTAGATTATGAAAATAAATAATTGTAAAACATTATATGAATATACACAAAAAAAAAACATATATTAATCAAAATATATATTAATTATATAAATTATTTAATATTTATACATGATATAATTTAAAGATGTTAAAAATAATTTTAAAGATATTTTTTATATTCAATTATAAATAAAAATTGTAAAATATTTGTTGAAATTATACTATAAAATTAATATAAATTTCTAAAAATTGTATTATTTATAAATTAAAAATTGTCAAAGTTTTAATTAACAAATTAAAATATTAATAAATTATATGTGGAAAGCATATATTTATCAAAATCTAGAATACAAACTTTGATAGGATAAAAATAATCCATTTAACAGTAAGTGTAATGAGATGCGCCTGTGTAATTAGGCGCATGAAATACTCATCAACTATGATTTCTGCAGGAAGTTATTACATTGATCAAAATCTAAAAGTTTCATATGATTTTGTCATCTTAAACATTTCCTTCATTCGCTCTGAATTTTAAACTTGTTCTGATTACTGTGCGTGGCACTATGCAGTGAGGGATTGTGTGAAACCACACTTCCTTTCTTCTCAATTTCCTTGGTGATCTTAGGGTCCATTGGCTTCCCTTTCAAAAAATTTGAGTACCACTCTGCAGAGCGCTTTGGTTGCCTCCTTAAATTTGGATCATTCCTATCTATGTAATAAAGGCCATAACTTGTTTCATATCCAGTCAATAACTCGAATGCATCCATGAAGGACCACACAAAATAACCTTTTACATTTATTCCACTCCTGTCAATGTGTCAAAAAGAAAGGAAAAAGAATAAACAAAAATCACTTTTCAGAAAACCCTTTTAACTTCCCCACTTGAAAACGAAGACAGAAGTTGAAGTACCTCAGTGCATGAAGCATGCTTTCTATGTATGCTTGCATGTAATCCACCCTCGACCAGTCGTCTAATGATGAATTACGAGGTGTTTGTTGGCCTGCAAAGTTAAAAAGGCTTACCATACAACTACATAATAGGACAGTTGAATATACTGATAAAAGAAACATGGAACTTTTGAATTCCAATGGAGATGCAAAGAGCATTCCATGAATTGGAAAATCGCCATACCATTTTCGTGTATGTAAATTGGAATATTGCCATATGTATTCCTTATTGAGTCTAACATCCCGAGGAAAAGCTTGGGAGTAATTGGAACCTAAACCCATCAGCTGGTTAGTGAAAAGTATTGAAGCTAAATCTTTAAAAGAATAAAGTAATACATAGAATGGAATAGCACCATGTTCCTGCTGTTACCTCATATGGAGATGTATCATTTGGAATAACCACTGCAGCCAGAAAGAGCAATTTAATTAGCGGTTTCATTTCCACAAAATTTGAGGAAGATGGATGACATCAGAGACTAATTTCACCTACTAACTAAACAAGTCTTTAGAAATAACAGGGCATAACATTCAATCTACACAGGATTAATTTAAGTTTTATGGCATGGATTATGGTAGTTTCGAGGAAGACTTGAACTGATAGAGGTAAGAAATGAAAATGAAGTTGTGAATCTGATTTATATATTATATTTATGTTTCAGAGAGACAAGATTGAATACAGAAGAAATTCCATCAGGGTGCGTCAATAGAGCCCCAGAAGGTCTGTAAAAAGAACTAGCAAAAAATATGATTAAAAAACCCTAAAAATTCTAAGATCAAAGGTAAACAAAAATAAAAAATATTGAAACACGGTTCGTTTTACGGTAGAGTTGCTGAAAAAACTAAAATAGCCTATAAATAAGTCTAAACCATCCTCATGTATTTTGATTCATAAAGTCAAGAGTAAGACCTCTCACAATATAGAAATATTTCTACATAACTTGTTGAACCTCAATATAGAATTGGTTATGCAATAAAAGTAGGTCATGGAAACAGCATCTGACATACTTTCAATTTCCACTGACATATCTGCTAGGTAATCTCTATTGTCCTTCAGCGGGCTGCTAGGACTGTTTGCGACATAAAATGAGTAATAGAAGTTTATTCCTAAGAAGTCCATTGAACCCCTGACCAGATTTGATTCTTTTTGAGTGAAGGAAGGAAGCCTTGGACCTGCATTCTTCTTCATTATATCAGGGTAATCTCCAAATGTAAAGGGGTTCATAAACCTGCAGTAACGAATCATAGGTAAAAGCCCCCTGTATCAGCTAATGCATAATTGAAAGCTATGCCTATGGGAAAATTATATTGGATTTTTAAAAATTCTGTTACTAAAAAATTGATATAGAACCATTCAAGACTTTCATAAATCAAGAACAAAAAAGTTGTTCCAGAACAACAAAATAGTTTCAAATCATTTAAGAATTGAAGTTAAAGGTACATGTGATAAGCCTATCAGTATAGTGTACTTGAAGTGGGAACAATCAAAGAGGTTCAAGAGTTCAATCACAGTCACAAAACATCTTTATTATCTAACTAACTCGCATGGTTTGTATTGTAATGCTCAAGTCTTAAAGAGATCTCATAGGATGGGATATTTTAGAGATATAAAAATCCTGTTTCTTCACTTTACAGTTCATTTATTTTATGAAGATTGGTCGTTTGCATATCCCAAGATGCAAATTGGTTCATGTCAACAGGCATTAGAAAGAGATACCATGCCTAGATTGTTACTTACCACCCAACGAAGAAGTCTTGGACCCTTTGAGTGGCACTTACATCTTCAGTAGAATTTGTTCGTGGAAGAAAACCAAAAGGAAGGAGATTAAACCCAATTAAGCCACGCTGCAAGCCCTGCATTCAAAAGAGATTTTTCTTTAACTAATTAAATAATCATTATCACCATTTCAAAATGACACCATTATGGTGATCACCTTTAACTCCGTCCTGCTAGATTATGGTTCAAAATGCAAAAAAGGCTTAATGAATGACATAATGGAGTGGTACATTTGTTACATAACTTTTACCTGATATTTCTTTCTGTATACCCTAGCAGCTGAAGCATGAGCTAACAACATATGATGGGCAGCCAAATATGGCTCAGTTGAGGAATTTCCTCTGGAACAGTTAGTTATGGGGGAAGGAGAACATCTCTGAGGTGGTAATTCTCCTACATCATAGCCAAATGCTGAATGAATATTGCCCTCATTCACCGTAGACCAATACCTAACTCTGTCTCCAAATTCTCTAAAGCACACATCTGCATATGCTGTGAAGTCTTTCCTACAAACATGCATATATAAATAAGTTAATCACAATAAATACCATTTCTTAATTTCATGCTAGATGTATTTTGCACAATCTCTATCTAGGACAACACTGTAAAACAACTAGAGACTTGAAGTTTGGGAACCATACACAACTCTTCGACTAACCCATCCTCCATATTCATCCTCAAGTGCTTGTGGTAGGTCCCAATGGTTTAATGTAACATGTGCTTCGATTCCTACATTATGACGAATCATACACAAAAATAAATGTTCATCAGATAACCTGGAAGAACCTCTCTTAGGTGTTTAATCAAACTTTAAGAGGAAAATATTGTTTTCACAAGAACCATGGCTTATCAATTCATTAATAAGATTGTTGTAATACTGTAGTCCCTTGGGATTCACTTCTCCTCTTCCATCTGGTAGTAAATGGTAATAAGATGGTCAGAACAGTTTGGAAATAACAATTTGATTCTGGCAACTATATTGAATTAGAGTCAGAAATTAATTGCCCCTAAATCAAACCAAGTGTGTGTCTATACAAATTACTTTTGACATTTTATTTTAGACATTGATTCAAGAATATCCCTAACAACAGTTTGAAGATCTCACCTGGAATAAGCCTTGACCATGATATGGAAAATCTGTAGGCTTCTAAACCCATGTTGGCCATGAGATGAACATCTTCCTGCAGGAAGTCAAGGTATGCTATTAGCTCAGAACAAACTACAAAGTCTTTTTAGGTGAACAACATGAATTTAAAGCCAGTGGTGTATTTAAGATGCATCTGGTGTATATATACAACAATTTCTTTTGGTTCTCTCTAGATACACTCCAGGGTCACTGACCTTATATTTGTGATATTGGTCACATGCAACATCTCCATCACCTGCAAACTTATTCCCTGAAATCATAATTTATGAATTAAATTCTCTGACCAAAATACTAACATCAACCTTAAAAAAAAAAAAAAAAATACAGTTACTATATAACTAGATTTCGTTGTATAGGGAGGACCTGGCCCGTTTCTCAAAAACTCATAGAACCCACCAACTAGATATGCGTCTTATTTCATTTACTACTTTTATTTTCTGTTTTTTAATATCTAGTATCAATTTGATTTCAAAAGAAATGAAGTATATTATATATGTGAGTAGAGAGTAATACCATTTCCAGAATGGGAGAAGGTGTCCCATATGCTTGGCTTCCTTCCATCTTCATTTGCTGCCCCTTCAACCTTTCAAATTACCCCAATGACAAATTCATAATACATATTCAGCAACAGAATCAAAAGACTAGGACAGTGAAGCGTATTATTATACTGGTAAAAAGGAAGAAACTACAAGAGCAGAGTAGTAGGAACTGAGAAAGGGAGAGAAGAAGAACCTGATAAGCCGAAGTGGATGCACCAAACACAAAGTCAGGAGGGAACTCATCTCTGCTCAAAGCATGAGCTCCAGGGTGGACTATCACCAATACTAATTCTATAACTGCAAAAACCTTCAAAATCAAATCCATACTCTCTATGCTTTTCTTTTTTATGCTGTGTACTGTTGTTATAATTTGTTCACAATCAAACACACTATGTTACTGCTTTCTTTAGATCAGTTTCACCCTTTTATCCTTTTGAGATTTTTATTTACTTATTTATTTTGATTTCTATGCTTTTGAATTTAGTGGAATGGCATGATGCCCATGTTTGTTTTTACTGTGTGGAAAAGAAGGGCTTAGGTGAGAACACCAAAGCACTTACGTAACTTACAAAGGTGATAAGATAACTCTGACTAGTGGAAATGGTGCTGCTAAGTCTTGGTTGAAACTGGACAAAAACTTTCATTATTTGATTATTTGACCAAATTTGTGTACATGTCTGTGGAGGAGCATAGTCAGTACGCCTGCAAAGTGTTAAAGTGACATGCAGCCATCGGTCAGTGATTTAGACATGTACACAAATTTGGTATAAAGTGATTCAAATAATATTTTAAAACAGTGCAATATAAATAAATTTATCAAAGACGAATAATTAAAAAAATTTGTTTTTTTTTTAAATTAATATATATTATATCATTGTTAAGTATGCTTTATTCTTAAAGAATCTTATATTATTACTTTTTAAATTTTATTTTTATATGTAAGTTGTTTAGTTCTTACACATAAAATAATAATATCTTATTTTCTAGAATGATGATGGCTATTTTGGGCAACTTTTTAAAATAAAATATTAATATGGGTCTCTTCTAGAAGATCTTTTAGTATAGGATTATTTTAGTGGTTGATTGGTCAAAAAGCATATACATCAATATTTTATATTCACATTCTTATTCCTCTGGATGATTATTAAATATTGTAAATAATTATTAAAATATAATTAAAATATAAAATATGTTTTTTTTTTTTACTTTTTAAGTATATAAATTGTTGATAAAATACAACATTAGTAACTACAATATAATCAAAAGTCATTTGCAACAAAAATTTTAAACTGGCACGTCTGGATTATAAAATATAGTTCTAGAAATCATTATAACTTATTTTAATATTTTAAAAAAAATTATTTTTTATGTAAAATATTATAATGATTTTAAAACAGGCCATCTTGCTTGTGGTTCGATGGACTAACACGCCAGACATAATGGATTGGGGCTGGATAAGCAATTACTTTCTACACCCCATGCTTTCTATCTGCACCATATCTTATAAAATAAAAATAAAAAAATCCTTCCTCTTTATTAAAAAAATAATAATAACTCTACATTTCCAGTACCCCGAGGCATAGAGTTTTGGAAATTTTTTAGAATAAGCAATCCGAAAAAAATTCTAGAAGAAGGTAAAAAAATAGACTATATATTCCGAAAAAAATTATTTTTGAAGTATAATTTTTCAAAAAGAAAAAATAAAAAACAACATATCAATACTCTAATTTATTTTTAAAATTTTCAGATATTATAATTATCAATTTATTAATAAATAATTTCATCAAAGTTTTATAATTTTATTAATTATATTCAGATATTATTATTTAAAAAATAATATAAATTTAACTTATTTTCAAAATTAATTTTAAAATTAATTTTTTATTTATATTTATATATTATAATTAAGTCGTATGATTTCTCTAAACATTATTATTCTAAAACATCGACACTGAACCGAAAAATTCTTCCAAAGAAAGCCAGTGGTGGCAGAAGGCTTGGGAAGACGGCGGCAGAAGGGAAGCATGAGGTTGTGGAGGTGGAGGTAGAGGTGGAGGTGGAGGAAAGGAAAATAGGGTTACTTTTCTTAATACATAGGTTAATTTTATATTTCAAGTGTATTGGAGATTGTAGAAAGTATGAATGCAAGAAGACTATGTCATCTGGTCCACTAAATATGTCATCTAGTCCTGTGTATTACCTCTACTTTTTATCCTCTTTCAACGCACACGTGGCAAGACCATTTACACTTATCTAAAGATACAGTGCTGTATAGTCTCAGGTACCTATCTGCATCTCACGAAACTCAGAAGCATAGAAATGAGAATAAATCAAGAAAACCTCAAAAGAATAAATGTTGAATCCCCAAGAAAGCAGTAACATTTGTGTTTGATTGTCAAGACATTATAGAAGACGGCATAAACAAGAAAAGCATAGATAGTATGGGTTTGTTTTTGAAGGTTTTTGCAGTTATAGAATTAGTATTTCTGATAGTCCATACTGATGCTCATGCCTTGAGCCGAGACGAGTTCCCTCCTGACTTCGTGTTTGGTGCATCAACCTCAGCTTACCAGGTTCTTCTGTCTCCCTCCCTCTCTTATAGTTTCGTCCTTTTCAATAGTATAATACACTTCACTTTCCTAGTCTTGTGATTCTTTGCTGAATATGTTATGAATTTGTATGTGGGGTGATGTGAAAGGTTGAAGGTGCAGCAAATGAAGATGGCAGGAAGCCAAGCATATGGGACACCTTCTCTCATTCTGGAAATGGTATTACTCTCTACTCTCACATATATAATATGCTTCATTTCTTTTGAAATCAAGTATTTTTTTTAAGGTTTGATGTTGTATTTTGGTCAGAGAATTTAATTCGAAAATTATGATTTCAGGGAATTTGTATCCAGGTGATGGAGATGTTGCATGTGATCAATATCACAAATATAAGGTCTGTGACTGTAGAGTATACATATAAAGAACCAAAAGATTTATTGTTGCATATATACATGCATGCATGCACAAAAGATGCATCGTACACCACTTGCTTGCTTTAAATACTAGTTCAATTGTAGTTTGTTTTGAGCTAATAGTATACCTTGATTTCCGGCAGGAAGATGTTCAGCTCATGGCCAACATGGGCTTAGAAGCCTACAGATTTTCCATATCATGGTCAAGGCTTATTCCAGGTGCGATCATCAAACTGTTGTTGGGGATAGTCTTCAATCAATGTCTAAAATAAAATGTGAAAAGTAATTTGTATTAGATGATACACACACTTGGTTTAAATTAGGGGCAATGAGTCTCTGACTCCAATTGAATATAGCTGCCTAGATCAAACTTTTATTTCCATACTGTTCTGACCATCTTATTACCATTTATTACCAGATGGAAGAGGACAAGTTAATCCCAAAGGACTACAGTATTACAACAACATTATTAATGAGTTGATCAGCCATGGTTCTTATGAAGACTAGATTTTCCTCTTAAATTTGATTAACACGTAAGAGGTTCTTAAAAGTTATCTGCTAAATATTTATTTTTGTTGTATGATTCTTCATAATGAAGGAATCGAAGCCCATGTTACATTACACCATTGGGACCTACCACAAGCACTTGAGGATGAATATGGAGGATGGGTTAGTCGACGAGTTGTGTATGGTTTTCTCAAACTTCAAGTCTCTAGTTGTGTTTACAGTCTTTTCCAAGATAGCTCTTGTGCAAAATGCATCTGGCATGAAAATCTGAAAAGGTATTTATTGTGATTAACATATTTATATATGTATGTTTGTAGGAAAGACTTCACAGCATATGCAGATGTGTGCTTTAGAGAATTTGGAGACAGAGTTAAGCATTGGACTACAGTGAACGAGGGCAATGCAAATATAATATCTGGGTATGATATAGGAATGTTACCACCTCAGCGATGTTCTCCTTCCCCTATAATTAACTGTTCCAGAGGAAATTCCTCAACTGAGCCATATTTAGTTGCCCATCATATGTTGTTAGCACATGCTTCAGCTGCTAGGGTATATAGGAAGAAATACCAGGTAAAAATTATGTAATGTTGAAATTGATAAAATTAACGAAATAAATTTTAATTTACCAATTGAAATTTATTAAGTAATGTTGAAAATTTTGTTGAATAAATTACCAATATATATTAATTAGTTCCTTCATTTAAAATTTTTTACTCTGCCCCGGTGGTAATCATAGTTTATTATTTAGAAAACAATTTCTTTTGGATGCAGGGGATACAGAATGGCTTAATCGGGTTTAGTCTCCTTGTTTTTGGTCTTCTTCCACGAACAAATTCTACTGAAGATAGAATGGCTGTTCAAAGGGTCCAAGACTACTTCGTTGGGTGGTAATGTTATCTCTTTATAATGGTTGTGACATTAACAAATTTGCATCTTGGGATTGCAAAAGACATTCAAAAATAATTTAGTTCATAAGTGAAGAGTTCTTTAAAATTAAAACGTGACAAGACATACACCTTGCAAGTAAGTTAAATAACAAAGAATGTGATATGACTATGAATTAACTCTTGAACCTCTTTGTTTATTTCCCACCTCAAGTCTTCTTCGTTGTGAAACTTTGATTCTAAATATAAAGTAAAACTTTTTTGGTGTACTATGACAAAGATATTTATAAATCCTTAATTTTAATTTTTAAACAATGTGAAACTTTTTAGACGCACTAAAACAATTTTTTATTCCATTTAAGAAATTTGTGAATGATTTTATATCTCAATGTTTTGGTAAAGGAATTTTGTAAAATCCAGCATAATTTTCCCAAACAAATAAATGTGCTTTGAATTATACATTATAGAGTTGGTTTTTATCTATAATTTGGTAGTGCAGGTTTATGAATCCCTTTATATTTGGAGATTACCCTGACATAATGAAAAAGAATGCTGGCTCAAGGCTTCCTTCCTTCACTCAAAAGGAATCAAATCTAGTCAGGGGCTCAATCGATTTCTTAGGAATAAACTTTTACTACTCATTTTATGTTAAGGACAGTCCTGGCAATCTGCAGAAGGAGAACAGGGATTACTTATCAGATTTATCAGCCAAACTTCAATGTATGTCACAAACTGTTTCCCTGACCTATTTTTATTGCTTAACCAATTCTATAAATGTTTCTTTATACATCTATCAACTCAAGTCTTCCATAAACTACCATAATCCACGCCATCAAACATTAAACAATCCTGTGTAAAATTTAATATTATGTCTTATTATCGCTAAGGACTTGTTTAGATAGTATATCAGTCTGTTATGTCCTCCATCTTCCTCTAATTTTGTGGAAATGAAACAGCTGATTATTGTTCTTTCTGGTTGCAGTCTTTATTCCAAATGATACATCTGAATATGAGGTAACAGAAGGAACATGGTGCTATTCCACTCTATGTATTACTTTATTCTTTTAAAGATTTAGCTTCAATACTTTTCACTAACCAGCTGATGGGTTTAGGTTCCAATTACTCCCAAGCTTTTCCTCGGGATGTTAGACTCAATAAGGAATGCATATGGCAATATTCCAATTTACATACAAGAAAATGGTATGGCGATTTTCCAATTCATGGAATGCTCTTTGTATCTCCTTTGGAGTTCAAAAGTTCCATGTTTATTTTATCAAGATATTCAACTGTCCTATTATGTAGTTGTATGTTAAGCCTTTTAGCTTTGCAGGCCAACAAACACCTCATAATTCATCATTAGACGACTGGACGAGGGTGGATTACTTGCATGCATACGTAGAAAGCTTGGTTGATGCACTGAGGTACTTCTACTTCTATATTCGTTTTCAAGTGGGGAAGTTAAAAGGGTTTGCAGAAAGCTGATTTTCGTTTATTCTTTTTCTTATCTTTTTGACACATTGACAGGAGTGGATTAAATGTAAAAGGTTATTTTGTATGGTCCTTCATGGATGTATTCGAGTTAATAGGTGGATACGAAACAAGTTATGGCCTATATTACGTAGATATGAATGATCCAAACTTAAGAAGGCAACCTAAACGTTCTGCTGAATGGTACTCAAATTTTCTGAAAGGGAAGCCAATGGACCCAACGATCACCATGGAAATTGAGAAAAATGGAAGTGTGCTTTCACAGAATCCCTCATAACGATCACCAAGGAAATTGAGAAAAATGGAAGTGTGCTTTCACACAATCCCTCATAATATCTTATCAAGAAATTGTAACGATCACAATTGTGTTAAAAAATCTGTGATCACAGAAAATGAATAAAAATGAAAATATATTGATAGATGTTAACGTGATTGATTTAGTATATTGTATAATTTTAGAATAGTTATGTGTTTTTCTTGTGTATAAACAAGATAGTTAGTAGGAGATACTATTTAATATAGTCTTAGTGTATATATATGAAAATTTAAATATATCAAATGAAGTATCCAAATTTTAATATTATCACTGAGTGGATTAAATCATCAATACTTTGATATACGTATGGATGGGTTATTCTGACATGTTGGTACTAAAAAAAGAGAATAAATAAGAAAATCAGGAGGTAAAAAAAGACTCTTAAGATTTATCTATATCTCATTAATCAAGCAAACATGTTTAAGTGTTAGTCTTAAATGAAGAATTTCATATAATTTTTTGGAAAAGTCTATCTAGAATATTAAACTCATGAAATGAGTGAGTGTGATGAATATATGTGATTGAGTATGACTATTATTATTTAAATATCTTAATATGTTTAGATAAAAGATTGTGAAAATAAATTTATAAATTATATATATTTTGATTGATTTTATTTATATTATTTTATTCTTATTGTTTGTGTTTATAATTTGATTGATATTGTAATAATTTTATATAGAAACATATCACAATACAAATAAAAGTTAAATAATAGTTTTAAATTTTATTTAAAGAAAAATTAATTTTATAGTTACATAATTTTCTATCCAAATAAATTTAAAAATTCAAAATAAAATAAAAGATCTATAATGATAAGATCATAATATAATGACTAGTTTAAATAAATTTTATGTCTTAATTATATTTGTTTTCAATATTGAATAATAAAAGTTTTCAAATTGAGTACTTAATAATTTGTAAAATTTGGTTTAAGTTTTTGAAGAAAATATTTATTTATATTTTGTCTATACTATTATTTTGATTTTTTAACATTTATTTTTAAATATTTTTTATCTCAATTTATATTTTATTATAACAATCAATATTTTATTAGTAGGGATTTAATACATGTCAATTTTTATACATGTGGTTCAATTTAATATAAGAGATTTAAATTAAAATGTTTTATTTATTAAATATATTTGTAAGAAAATTATTGAATGTTCAAAATAAAAATAAATTATATGGGAGATTAATCCTAAATCGTACTGAAACCTTTTTTATTATCACTGAATGATGGATGGATATTAGATACTTGAACTTTAATAAATTCAATGAGGCTATGCTGTACACATTCTTTCTTAAATTTGTACACTGTTTTTAAAGTCATAAATGGTGGAGAGAGGGTGGGGATAGAAAAAAGGGGTGGGGTAGTGAAGGTTTTTTTAGTGGTTTTGGGGTTTTAAATAGCAAGACTAGGGTGGCCAATAACAAACTCATCAACAAATGACTGCAACATAAACCCAATCTTCTTTGCCCAAGTGGGTTTTAATTTGTTGAAAGAAAAAATATAAATATTTCTGAATATTTAGAAAACTCACTATTTCCACTTTCTTCATTGACCAAAAAAAAATATATTTCTATTTTTCAGCCTTGTTAATAAGATTAAGATTGTAAGCAAAGAAAGTTAGAGAGAAATTTGTGTTGGCCACAATTAGAAAATTGACGCGATGGCTTTAGGTCAAATCCATTTTTCAAGCAACAGATAATCAAAATTCCCTCAAATTGCAAGTGGTGGATTTCTTTATTCATTAGATCCAATTTTAGTAATGAGTTTGATATTGATGCTGGATTACAGTGGAGGTTTCTATTGCTTAATGATTATCAGTGATTGGCTTGGTGTATTTTCAGCTTCAATGCTGTAGGGTCACCCATTCAGGATTTGTTGAGTTGATTAAGGATATTGTGTATGATAATTTGATTCAACGCTTTGATTGTTATTTATTTAAGGATGTCAATTTTCAGTACGGTCTGATTAGGTTTGTGCAACCACTGTGTGTATTAGGTTGTAATGTCAATTTCTTAATTGGAAACTTTTTCAAAGCCAAGATCATGGGTGGCTTTCACCATGAAATTAATTTCAAAGCTGTTAGAGCCTCTAATATTAGGGTTGGTTCATTGCTGCTTTACTACTTCTTTGGAAGGTTTTCTCATGTTCTGCTCTCCAACTTCCCCACAAAAACAGCTCATCCTTCACACTCCTCACACCCCACTTTGTTAAACAATGATCTTCATAATTACCTGCTCTTGAAAATGAATAATAACTTTCTCTGTCACAAGTGGTGTATACTTGATTAGACCTACAAATTGGTTAGCATGCAGGTTACTGCTACTCATACATTTGTTGGAGGGCATTTATTAAAGAGATTCATTTATCTTGTCAATGACTTAACCAATCTTGAATGAATTTGGCACGTTTTTTAAATTACCAAGATCAGCACAAGGAAACCAATCATGGGGTTTGGAGTATTATAATCTGTGTTACTTTTAACTAAGGAAATGTATTGAAATTTATGAACAGAAATATTCTGAGTAAGGCCATTAGTTCTTGTTTTCAGATATGGTAAAATAATTCAGTCATCCCTCAAAATTTCAAAGTGAAAAAACAAATTATTTAAATCATGTTAAGAAACAAAATCATACCCCAGTACTATCAAATTCAGATAAGTTTCCTTCTCATGCTAAGTTTCAAGTACATTCAAACCGTCTATTCTCGCCTACTTTCAGTCATGTACGCAATTCAACCCTTAACCATAGATCTATTTCTTTTTAAGAACTTTACTTAATAAATTCTGACTTTGTTTCTTTGCTTTTGTTTTCATACCCTTTTGTCTTTGTCTTGCTTCATTTTAAATTGGACTAATTTAGTCACTCTTGGTAACTACGTGCATTTGAATCATCTCTTCTCCTTTGTTTGCATTAAGATAAGATTTCTTAAGAAATCAAACAGCACTACAAAGAGTAACATAAATACCAATTTCTATTAAAGAGAACACAAGGCCTTTTCTACCCAAATTTTCAAGCATTTATATAATGACGTCCAAATAGAATGGCAAACAGGTGAGAAGGAACAATTTTTCAAGATTCCTTTAAAAACACAAAAGGACAAATGGACATACAGGGAGGAAAGAAAGAAAGATGCCCATGCAACCAATAGTTGCTATCAGAAAGGGGAAGGATAAGTTGAGTATTGAAATAAGAACAAATTAGAAGCTATCGTGTCCCACTCAATATTGGAACAACCTTGCATAAATTACATAGATAAATATATAGTGTATAGTGGAAGAACAATATTGCTGGACTTATTCTATGCAATGGAGAAAGTCATGTTTGGGGAATGAAGAATCATATTCAAACGTGGTTTTTGATCTTAACATTCTTTGTTTGGTAGCTGTTTGAGTAGAAACATCACTCAATGGCTGAACATGATTCCTCCATTTTAATGTAGAATAAATAATAGTGAATCATGATAAGTTAGGTGATTAAAATACCTTAACGACTTGATTTAATGTCATTAGTTGTGTAAAATTTTAGACTATGACTTTTTATAAAATATCCATATAATTTAAAAGGTTCCCTTTTTTTAATGCTTAAACAAAATTAATTCTTCAAAAGTAATTATGTGATAAGTCTATAAGTCAAATTCTCACTTACATGAATTCTGATATTTCAGAGTATTTTTGCAGTACAAACTGAGTACACTACAAAGACTACTAAGGGATTCATCAACTCCTACACAATGGATCTATGTGTGAGTCATACACAATGCTTATACCGTACATCAAAAAGTAATGTATTAAAGTGGAGTAAGACACAATTTAGTATAATAATCATTTGGGACCAGCATCTACTTGATGGTGAGACAGATCTATTGAATATTCAACTAGTCATATGAGAGACAGAAACTTGACAAGAATAGTATATTTCCCACCCAATGAATATTCTACAGGGTCTACTTAATGATGTAGAAACCAGAAAGCATGATGTGTGGCTAAATGCATAGCTTCCTCTACATGGCCAAAGTATGAGGTGCCAAGATGTTAGCCTTTCAACCCATTCCTTAACCTCCAGTATTTTTTTAGCATTTTTTAGTCATGCCAAAGTATACTATGCTTTAACTTCACTCCTACTCAAAAAGGCATAAAACCTCCCCCTCTAAACCCTTTGTACAATGTCCTCATCATTCTGTTGTGTTGAGCACCACTTCATTAATTCTTTCTTCCCACTGTTAAGCTCCACTAATCCTTATGATCGCTTCAGGAATAATGAAGCCTCCCAGAGGAAAGCTTCCTCTTCCCATCATTATCATCACAACCAGTGTTCTTGTTTTTGTGGCTATCTTGTATGCAGAGAGACTCAGTTTCCTCTCTTCCAAGTCCATTTTCAAGTTCAAACCATGTCCTAGACAAATCACCAAACCAAAGTCTAGTAAGTCAGCTTCTCATATGCCACAACTATATACCTCACCTCATCTTTGCCTTCTTATGTTTTTATTTATCAGTTTGATTCTAATGCAATTATATCTCATCATATCATGATTGTCCTAGCAGGTGACAAAAAAGCAGATGAAGAGGTTGTGATTGTGAATGCATCATCATGGATTGATGACAGGTTTGATTTTGACCATGAGGAGTGCAACGTTGCCAATGGGAAATGGGTGTTTAACTATTCAATAACGCCTCTTTACTCTGATATAAGCTGTCCATATGTAGATAGACAATTTTCTTGTGTCAAGAATGGGAGGAATGATTCTGATTATCGCCATTGGGAGTGGCAGCCAGAAGATTGCACCTTGCCACGGTAAGTTCCACACTTCAACTTGCCAATTGTAATTGTAGAACTTGTTTTACGTATGCTCAGTTTATATAACCAACTTTCCAAAATGACTATATTTTGCAGTTTCAACCCAGAGCTAGCCCTCAGAAAGCTTCAAGGGAAAAGACTGCTATTTGTTGGGGATTCACTGCAAAGAAACCAGTGGGAGTCTTTTGTCTGCTTGGTAGAATGGGTCATACCTCATAAGCATAAATCTATGAGACTAGGGAGAGTTCATTCTGTCTTCACTGCTAAGGTATTGAAATATTGATTGAAATGATGGTCAAAGATGTTGACTCAACTCAATCAGCTATTAACTTGAAGAACAAAATTTAGACGCAGTTTTACATGTGTTTTCGATTCAGAATTGGAGTTTCACTTCAATATGTGAGTTATAAAGGTGAAACTCCAACTCTAATTAGAAACACCACCAAAAGCACATATTAAATGTACGTTATAATTTTGTTCTAAACTTAATCAGATACTCTTCCTGCTCTCAATTATGTAATTGACACAAACACAATAAATAAACACACCAACTCAATTATGTAATTGATACAAACACTAAATAAATACGGTAACTCTTAGACATCATGCTTCTTTTCTGAAAACTCAAGCTCGATCTTTTTGTATCTGTGCTTTCACAGGCATACAATGCTACGATAGAGTTCTATTGGGCCCCTTATCTTGTGGAGTCCAACAGTGACATTGACATCATAGATATAAGGAAAAGGATAATAAAAGTGGATACTATAGCTGAAAGAGCCAAAAACTGGACAGGAGTGGACATCCTTGTATTCAACACCTACGTATGGTGGATGAGTGGCATTAGGATTAAAACAATGTAAGCTTCCTTTGATACTAACTACTAAATCAGCATAATATTTCTGATATTGTTCCTCTGTTGTTCGTGGCAAAAATTCAACAGTCTCTTTCAGCATTTGATCTTTAACCAAAAGCAAGAAAACAGTGCCTAACCTCTAGTTTACAAATTTCAGATGGGGTTCCTTTGCCAATGGACAAGAAGGGTATGAAGAATTTGACACCCCAATTGCTTACAAGTTAGCTTTGAAAACGTGGGCCAACTGGATCGACTCAACCATCAATCCAAACAAAACCCGGGTCTTTTTCACCACTATGTCACCAACACACACAAGGTCTCTTTCTTAAGATAACTTAGTTCAACTTATTATTATAAAAACAACTTAAGTTATAAGCTAAATGCATGTTTGGATTCACAGTAAATCCTCAACAACCATGTTGAAATACTAGTTAGGTAAATATTTACATGTTCAGTATCATGTTAAGAAATTGATTCTAAATCCAAAATTAATTTTGAGTTGAAGCAACTTCAAGTAGTTTTTTGCATGAATGAATAACATCAAAATCAAACAAACATCAGTTTCATTCAAAAGCAATTTATTTGCTTCCTTTATGTTTCTCAGCAAAATGCTCACTATTGTAACAAGTCAAATGTGTTGTTCTCAGAAGCCAAGACTGGGGCAACATGGAAGGTGTGAAATGCTTCAATGAGACAAAGCCAGTGAGGAAAAAGAAGCACTGGGGAACTGGTTCTGACAAGAGAATAATGAGTGTGGTGGCTAAAGTGGTCAAGAAAATGAAAGTTCCAGTGACATTCATCAACATAACACAGCTATCAGAGTACAGAATTGATGGCCATTCCTCGGTTTACACTGAAACTGGAGGGAAACTCTTGACTGAAGAGGAAAGGGCCGATCCACAAAACGCAGATTGCATACACTGGTGTTTGCCTGGAGTTCCTGATACTTGGAATCAAATACTTTTGGCTATGTTGTAAAAAATATATACCTTGCACAAAGATCCATGCCTTTTTTCTCTTAACTCTTGTGACATGAAGATGTCAATTATTTTGTTTGTGTACATTATTCATGTTGAAATGCCATTTGTGTGATACAAATATACATGTGTTATGTATACTCCACATTAGAGCACATTGTAGAACCAAAAAGGGTCACATTGTCGCACAGTGCCATTGGAGGGGTGTCACAGTAATAGAAATTGTGTTCCACATGACGTTCAGAAACTCATTCTTACAAAATCTGGTTCAACAGAAATGGACTTTATATACAGTACAAGTGAAAAAAAGTTCCTGAAAAAATTTCATGACTTGTGACCAAATGTCACAACTTGTCCCTTGTCAAGAACAAGCGATTGAATTTTCTGAAAAAAGAATACTAAATAAAGTCTTTCGTGTTAGAATATGTTGTCTTTGGAAATGAGTTTGAATTAAGCGCATGGTTATGGACAAGATGTCCATAAAATGGTTGTTTTATACTAATTAACTGCAAAAACTATTAATAAAAACTAGGGAAGAAAATATTTTATCAGTTGAGAATATATGCTGACGATATATAAAAACTGAGAAAATAATAAGAAAGTGAAACAGATTTTATTTTGGTTCAGTTGTTTGTTATTTTAATTTTGAAACCATACAAAAAGACTTATATTAAAATATATTTTTATATATAAAATTAAAAAAAAAAATGAATAACCATGAGATCTCATATCCCCTAACTCCCTTTATTATAAAAAATTTTAAAAATAATTTCAAATGTTAAACATATTTAATATGTATGTATAAATATTTAATTAATTAGATTATATATTTTATCTTTCAAAATATTTAGAAATACTGATTATAGTCTCTATAAAAATTTAATTTACTTTAAATTTTTATATTTATTAAAAGTAATATAGTTTTAATCTCCCATTAACACACTTATTTTCATATATATTAAAACTAAAAATACATTAACTAAAATGATGAAATAAATTTTATGACTATTGATATATTATTGTTTTTCTTTAGTTTTCAACAATTTTTAATAATATTCTTATCTTTAATAATTTTTTCTTTTGTTTTTAGTGTATAAATTTATGTAACTAATATTTAACCAATGAAATAATATAATTCAGATAATTATTTGAAATCAAGATAAATTAAATATTTTGTTAACAAAATAATTTTTATTCAAAAAGATAAAATTGGATGATATATATTTATATTTATATAAAATACATAGTTAAGTCTATCTAAAATATATTGAAACGTGTGTTGCAAGGAGTGATGATATAAATAAAACTCAACTCTCAGTTTCCATCCTTCGCCGCCTTTTTCTGTTTCCAGAAACATCGTCAAGCTCCGCTCCTATAACCACTCTCACATCAAGTCTGCGATTAACACCCAATTAATTGTATGTTTCCTTTTCTATTCTTGGCCTTTGATTTCGATTGTGAAACCCTATTTTCTGTTCTTGTTCTCTAGTATGTTTATTTTTTTCGCCAGAAAAAAGGACTGGGAAAGGAAAAAATAGGGGTCTTTACCTGATAAATTTCAATTTTGGGGCGGTTTTTCAATTTTTTTGGGGGATTTTGGGTAATAATTTTTAATCGTTTGCAGTTGAAGCTGACAAATAAACATGGCCGGTGGTGCGAATTTCATTCAAAGAGTCCTCTCTTACGTGGTGAACGAGGTTGTTGTAAATGGTCTTGCCAACAGGTGCGTGTTTTTGCCACTTTTTTTAATTATTTTTTACATTTTTTTCTGTAATTTTGTTTTTGTTTCATTCGTATGATTTTGTTAGTTTGTAAGCTTCCTTCTCTAGCGATTGCAAAAATCTCTGTTATGTTGTTCGAAGAGAGTGAGATAGAGCCTCAAGGTTCTTATTTTTTCTTTTTAAATTCAGTCTGTAGGGCAACATTGTTTCACCGAATTTGGGGTTTGAGAGGTTTGCTGTGTGGGCACATGTATACCATGATAGTTGGTTTTATTGTTTTGTTGTATTAGTTTTTCCTGTTCTGATTTTTAGAAATTTTAGTTATATTTTAATGTGGATTTAAATCATATTGTTGTGTTAGCTGGAGCAAACATCATCTTTTTAAGATTCTAATTGATGTTTTTTTATTGCTGACAATTGCTTTTGGATTGAGGGACTCGGACAAGGGGAGAAAAAAAATGGAAAAGCGGGAATTTGGAAACCTTGAAATTGAATTAACCATATCTAAACTGCCCATAGGATGACCCAGCTATATTATTGCATTGACGGACTAGTGGAATTATGCAATTTAGTCAGAAAGTCATATCCATTTCTATATTTTGGCAGCATTCATTAATTGCAGAAAACTTGACAATAGGATATTTAATCATATGATGGGTTCTATTATAGGATTGTCACGTTGCAGCTGTGACTGTTGCAGGTTGTGTGTATTGTGTCCCGATTTTGTGTTGTGCGTTCTGTTGCAACCAATATTGTGATTTATAGTTTCCAGGGATAAAACCCATCTTTATCCCCATTTTCTTTCGTTTTCTAACCCATTTTTTTCTTCTGATTTCTCCTCCCTATTTTTTTTCATCAGATACGGCTTGAAACCCTTCTTACTTTTATACCTTAATAAAAAACACAGACAGTTACCTCTGTTTTGAAGTCCAGTTGAACCAACCTCTGATCCACTGTTTGCTAGCATTGTTTTTGGCTAAGCTTGATTTTTTCGACACACCCACTCTTGACTTGCTCACCAACATCTAGGTCTTTGTTCACTATGTTCTGCTGACATGCCCTATCCTGATTTCTGACTCACCCTCGGTTGTGTATTTTTTTGTGTTGTGTTCATTTTTCTTCAGGTTTTACTATTTTCTGTGATGGTTCGTGACAGTCGTGTAGGAATGGAATTGTGAGACAATCATTTTTGTATCAATGACAATTAAGAGGTGCTCATGAGCACTCTTATTTTGATACAGTCAATTTTTTAGACATAATCTCTTGTTCCAGCCTGATCAAGGCTGAGTAGGGAGTGGATTGAGACCTGGTAAACCCAAGATTGAGATAAAATATGAAATTTTCTATATTATGCATAGCTAAATCATAAAATATTTTAACTGGCAAACCAAATTAAGTGATTATTAACATCATATTTCCAAATAGATTGTACCTATGTAAAACTGTTATTATGTAATGCATAAGGTCTCAATTTAAGTCGAGAAGGCTAATAACTCAAATGTAACTATTAAACTTTATTTAACAGATGATGATTAGCTAACCAGGAGTGTGACCTGAATTCCAACCCAAAATTAATTGGCACTTTGGCTCACCCTTTTCAGAACCAAACCCAATTATCTTCAAGGTAGGATGGGTCAGTGCCACCCCTGGGGACAATGATGACTTCTATAAGGCTTGTAATGATTGCAGAGACGACTGCAAGAATTGGCATACGAAGGAGTGAAGCTTTGAATATTTCACCTTAGATTTTTATGTCTTATTTGTATAATTGTTTTAGTGTATTTAATTAGAACCATTTTATAAACTTTTCAGCTGGCTTTTTTTAATCAGCTCAAACTTTATTGCCCAGTTTGTCTATATAAATTTGTCATCTGGTCTGACTAACTCTTGATGATATTTTATCATCATTTTCTAACCTTTGCTTGATTCTGGTAGTTATTGCCATTGCCAATAGTGGCTCCATAATCTTGGAATGCTTCCATAAATTGCTGCAAGAATTAACTTTAGGATTGAGGTTTTATTAATTTTTCAACAGTGTTCTTGTTCAAGACAATTTGCTCAAGTGTTTATGCTGAGTGATATTTTTCGTGAAGGCATTTGAGTACAGTTATATATATGCATGCCTTCATTCCTCTATTTTCGACGTGCAGTTTATTTAATTTGTGTCTTGTTAGGAATTTGTCAAATGGCTTAGGCTTAGGCTTCAATAAGTTTGGGAGTCTTTGTTGGCAGGTGGGAAAGGTATGGGGTGAATGAGGGAAAGGTAATGGTTGGGTTTGAGGTGGCAACAAGAGAAGCAAAAACGGTTAATCTGTGTTCTCAACTTTTAATCTAAAAATGATTAGTGAAAGCAAGTTTTGAAAATAATCATAAAAAATGTGCACCCAAAAGCATTTTTTCATTATTCTGGTTTTAACAGAAAAAAACTGTTAAAGATTTGTAATAAGGCAGGTCCTTAGTCTCCGTGATACACTTCAATTAGTTCCTTCTGATTCCAAATCAAGCACACAGATATTTAAAATGCCGGTGCATTCAGTCAGTGTCCTAGGTTTTCCTGCCTGAGTTTTCCAACTAATTTTACACAAATTTCTTTTACTGTATTAGTTCCTGTTTTCATGTTTACTATCATTCTCTCATGTTGATGTTTCATTGTGGCTTCCCAGCCCTGCATTTCAGAGGTTTGCAGTCAGGACATCAAGAAGAATTGACGATATTTCTAACAAAGGTAACAGAAGAAAAATGGTTGTCTTTTTTTTATTTGATTGACCTTATGAACGAATCTGTTTCCAACTTGTGTTATATATTCTGGCAGCTGTTCAGATGAGGCAGGAGCTATCTGAGCAGATCAAGGACGTGTCAAAAAATATGGAGGTTGTATGCTGTCAAATTAATATTAAATCAGCTACTACTGACAATGATTATGGGTGTTTAACTTTTCTTTTTTCTTTTGCTGCTTCCAGTCATTCAAGAACAAGTGATAATGGTGTTGCTGAAGTTAATGGATTTTTTATTCTCTTTTGCCAAAGAAGCTGCAGGATTCGAGGCTGTGTGTTTTATATTTTTGGTTCTTGATCTCAAAGTTGGGATGTAAATGTTAAATGTTTATTCCAGTTTGCTTGGTGAACTGAAAACAGGATTAGGATATTACTGTTAGTTTATGATATTACTTTCACCAAATATTTATTATTAGTTTTCCTTTCATTTGAAACTGTTGAAGACGGATGATTATTACAAAATAATATGATACTTTTTACGTTAATTTCTTTTTCCAAAATTATCGTTTTAGTGAATATGTATTATTCGGCTATAGTGATATGAAATGGTCTTAAAGGATCAAAATGGTAATTCTTTTCCTAATTTACTAAAATGGGTACATTTTAAAAAAATTATAGATTTAGATAAGGATGATGATGAATATATACTTAAATTTTTTAAAATATTCAACTAATACCCTTTAAAATATTTATTTAATATTTTTTAATAAAAATTTATGTAGTAATTGATAGGTAACTTCTTTTTTTCACCATCTTTTTTTCTCTCATGTTTATTTAATATTGGAAGAGTGTTTAAAAGGTTTTTAAATTTTAATTTTGGAAAAATAATAATTTTTTAATATCTCAGTTTGAAAATTACTAAAATCATTTTGGAAAATTATTTATATATTATTTTACTACATTTTGGATATAAATTATATATGTTTAAATAGAAAATTTCATAATTTTTAGAAAAATTTAATACACGTAAAGAAAATGTTGTATTAATAATTTACTTTTTATCATAATTATATACTTTATTTATATTTTAGAAAAAACAGTATTGGTTGAAATAACTTTGACCTTGACATTGATGAAAAATAAATTCAACTGATATAAATTTAAATTAATATTAATAGAAAAAATAATATTTAATATAATTAAGAAAAAACACAATTATTGATTAATATTAATTGAAAAGTGATATTGTTATAGACTCTATATCTTAAATTTCTTTTAGTGTGTTTGGATGAAATTTTTTTAAAAGATAAATTTATATTATATTTTTCATGTAAACTATTTTAATAATTAAAAAGTAAGTTCACGGAAATTTAATTATAATATACTTAAAATATTTTCTTATATTGTCTATTTAATTTAATTACAATGTTATAAATTGTTTTTTTTACTTTCATATTAAACTTACATTAAAAGTTATTTCAGTCAGAATTTTTTTATATAAAATAGTATGAAGATTACTTAAGATTAAGAACTAGAATGTTGGAGGTAATATATATTATGTTATAAGAATCTCTTTTTTTCCCGAAAATTATCTTTAACTCATCAATCGAGTTTGAATATAGTATATGTGATTAATTTTATAATCATTTTCTTTTTCTTTGAAGAAGTAGTGGTGGAGTTCAAATTCTCTCTAAAATTATTCTTAGTTTTATAATTGATATAGGTTTAGATACTAAAGATAACTTTGAATATATGGACAATTTGTAATTACAACTTATAATAGAACTTATCCTTAATTAATTATGATCAATAATGTAAAATTGGGTTATGGAGTAGAATAAGGTTATAATTCCTTTCAATATTAGATTTAAAAAATAAAGAGATAAAATTTAATGACATATTCATCTAACTTTGAGTTTATGAAAAAAAGAGACTTAATGTCTACGTCATTCTCAAGTTTCAAATCAAAATGTATGTAACTCTTTAATCTTAAACCTCCATACAAAGGAGACTTAAAGTTAATATATTAATATTAAAAAATATATACTTCTCTAACTTCGAATTTATAAGAAAAAGAAATTTAAAGTAATAAACTCAAACATCAAGTTTGAAAATACAAAAATTATTCCATATATCAGTTGATAACAAATATTTCTTAAAATTTATTAAATTAAACTTTTTCAAATTTTCAAATTAATAGGTAAATTTTCACTTAGGTTTGAGCACAATTGAGTTATTATTGATATGATATGATATACAATTTATAACATGTTCTTTAAGATATTTTTTTATGATTTATTAAAACTTAAAAAGTTATGAGTGAAGTTTATTAAAAATGAAAGACACTCATAAATTATATTATTTTAATAGATTTTAATTAATTATATCAATTTCCAACTAGAAATGGAAGTATAAACCCTTGTTCTTTTTTCTGCAAAGGTTTAAGGTTAAGGTTTTGCGAAGCACTTGATTCCTCTAATGGCGTCCATCGTATTCGCTAAGGCCAACCAGCTTCGCTATTCGTCGCGTCTTCTCTTCTCACACCTGCTTCACCATGGCAGACCCTCCACGCTTTCAACGCCTCTCTCTCCTCATCTTCAACTACTCCATCACCCTCACCAGGTTCAGTTTCGTTTCATCGTTAGTGATCCCTAAAAAGATAAAATGTCATTTTTTGCGCGTAAAGTTCATTGCTTTGATTCTATCTCTCGTCCTTCTTCTTCCCTCTCAATTGGGTCAGTTCAAATTCTCATTGGGTGTCTTTTTTCGTTGAATTTTTAGGTTGGGAATAATGTTTTTGGTATTGGGTCGTTAGGGTTGTGTCAAAGGTTTCTATCTTCAACTGCTGCTAATGTTAGTGGAGAAAAACCAGCCACTGATTCCGATCACTCTGCAAAAGATGGTTCTGGCCTAGGGAAGGAGTCTGGAGGTGGAGGAGAACAGGATCAGAAAAGTGATGCTGGGAAACCTGTTCGTGGAGGGGTGTGTATATATATAAATATATACCTACAATTTTCATTGCTAGCAATGTGGTTTTTCTTCCTTGAACATTTTCATTTTTTGAGTTAATGTGAATTTTCTGTGATGGGGGTTAGAACTGATTTTGTGTTCTGTCTTGCAGCCTATCTCTTGGTTGAGTTTTCTCTTACTGGTTTTAACTGGAGCTGGATTGGTGTTCTACTATGATAGGGAAAAGAAACGACATATCGAAGGTAGATTACTATGGTGAGTTGTGTTTTTTGTGGTATGCATGCGGTGGTGTCTTTGTATATTGCATCTGGTGGGTTGAATCTAGTTTGTGGATAGGTTTATAGTGTCACATATTCGTCTCTCAGCGGTAGCATGAAAACAAATAAGATCAAATAGCTCCATTTCCTATTGCATTTCAATTTGATTCTGAGGTATTGTGTATGTTTTCCTCTTCTCCTTATTGATTCACCTTTTGTTGCTGTAGAAATACGTAGTAATACGGAGGCAGTTAAGCAGGGGCCTTCTGCAGGAAAAGCTGCAATTGGGGGGCCGTTTCGCCTTATCAACCATCACGGAAAACATGTAACTGAAAAGGATTTCTTGGGAAAGTGGACTTTGATATATTTTGGCTTTACTCACTGCCCAGATATCTGTCCAGATGAACTACAGAAGTTAGCAGCTGCTGTTGATAAAATAAGTAAGTTTTTTTGTAGGTGATTTGTCAGTGTAAGTTAAGCTAAGTTTCATACTTTGCAGATCAAAATATGCTGTAATTTTAATTATCACAGTTAAGAAATAATTAAAATACCTATTGATATCTGAAATAATGAAACTCGTGAGAGATACATGTCTAGAGTGTGGTTGAGTCATTGAGGTTCAATGGGATGGTGATTAAAATGAAATTTTAAGTGCCTTTTGTAATTGGCATATTGATTTAACCTATGGCTGTTAAGAAAGCACATTACAGTTTTTGAATCTTAAACATTTTGATATTGTGATAATATACTGATGGTAATAGTATCCATGTTTCTTTTGATTCCCTGCAGAGGAGAAAGGTGGAATTGAAACTGTACCAGTTTTTATCTCTGTTGATCCTGAGAGGGATACTGTTGAACAAGTGGGTGAATATGTCAAAGGTGCTTGGCGTCTATTTTTGTGGTCTATTTTTTTGTTTATTTATTTTTTTCACTGGAAGGAGGGGGGTTTTGTAGATAGATATTAGTAACTTAATATAAGGTTATTGTGTCAATTTATACTTTTCAGAGTTTCATCCAAAGTTAATTGGATTAACTGGTAGCCCGGATGAGATCAAGAATGTTGCCCGTGCATATCGTGTTTATTATATGAAGACAGCAGAGGAAGACTCAGATTATCTTGTTGATCACTCCATAGTTATGTATGTAATATTGGTTGTGCTTCATATATACTACATACTGTTTCTCAATTAATCTTGGTGCTGTATTTAGGAATCTGCCTAAGATTTGGAATCTTGATAATTGCAATTGAAATATTTGGATGATTGAATCTTGAAATATTTTTGTGGCAAGGCATAGATGAGAGTAATGATTATGGAGGTAATGTCCATTAAGTAGTGAATGACTTAATGTTTGAAATATACCCATCATGACAGAGAATTAACTATTTATCCACATGCATATCCATATTCTTTGGAACTAAGAAGCCTATGATGACTATAAAAGTTTCTTTAACTTTTGACCAAATTGAAAATTTCGGATAAATTTCAGTCTGTTTCATTTGTTAGTGTCAACATATTCAGATAGAGGATTTTTTGGCTATTTATTTAGCAATTAGCATGCATAGCCAGATAATTTTATTTTCCTGGTTACTCCTATCTAATGATTCTCTTTCTGATTATGCTTATGCATTTTCATTGTTATCTGTGCATATGTAATTGTATATTTAGTCGCTGCAACTGCAGGATTGTATTGCTTTTGTAAAGGACGATTCTTGTTGAATAATGAATACTAATCTGATAATATTATAATTCTTTCCAGATACCTGATGAGTCCTGACATGGAATTTGTAAAGTTTTTCGGCAAGAACAATGATGTTGACTCACTTGCTGATGGTGTGATTAAAGAGATAAAGCAGTATAAGAAGTAACATGCACAACCTTGCTATCGGTACCCTCATTTCTTTCACATGTGGAAACGAAATTGCCAATGAATTTTGGCCTTGTGGTAGTTGTTAACTACACCAGCGTGTGGAATGTGCTTCTCAAGGGTAGCTCCTCTTTAGGTGATTCTGGAGATTTTTCAGTTTCAAAACGCAATTAAATTAATCTCGATTTATTCAATGTTTAGTATTGTACTCGAAATTTTTTTGGAGATATGTTGTTATTTATGTGCATTTTGAGATACAATGGGCCATGTTCAACATATGCCTGATATCTGATGCGGGATTTATAATAAGAAATACCATGGTTTATGGACAATTTCTTGATGAGATGTTAAATTACAATTCATTATTGGTGAGTTGTTACATATAAAATGAATTTAATTGGTTTCCTTTCTTCCATTAGTAGCAAGACCCGTTTGAATGCTGCAGTCTCCATTGATCATTTGCATGAATTTCTATATGCTGGTTTAAATGTGACTAGCTACAACTTTAGGACAACTAAGTTAGCTATAGTTCGGATAACTAAAAAAAACTACTCAAAATCACTAAACAAATGACTAAAGAAAGAAATTTGAAGTAACTGTTAGTATTAGCTGTGTTCAATGCCCGTTTGTGTCTAATTTTTCATGTTCATTTATTGTATGGTTTTGTGGCTACCCCTAACTGGCAAGATGATAAGCCTTGTATTCTTTTCCCATTTTGGCTGATCCACCCCAAGAGTTAAGGTTTCTCGGTTTTAGAAAATTTACTTTATGGCCGTATCTACCACATGCAAAGCATATTTGGTGAGGTATTTCTAAAGAGTCTCATTGTCTAGCTTTAACTTATTTTAAGTGTTTATATACTAAATTCTTCCTATGACTATAAATTAAACAAAAAAAAACAACTATATGATGGATTAAATATTGTAAATTAGTATGAGCTAACAGGTTAAGTTACATGTAATATTGAACAAGTTGAACACCCATCTAATCAGTTTTGTATCCATTAAATAATTAAACCATTCGATCAATTTCACACATTTAATTTTTAAACTTAATTATATAAGTTCACAAGTCAATTTTATTATTAATGCAAAAATTAAATAATTTTATAAGATATTGCTTTAGTTTAGAAATTTTAAAGCACATTTTATGTAATCATTGAAAAATAAAAGGTTAATAAAAATTTGATACTTAAAAATATTATATAAAATAAAAAAATCTAATAAAAATGTTTATTGGGAAAAAATGTTTCATAAAAATCTGTTTACAAATTTAAAAGTTGATATATTTTTATTAGTTAGAATAATATACTAAAAAATATTATATTGTCATCTAATCACAATATTTTATATATATATATATATATATTAATAAAAATTTTCATTTTTATAACAAATCCTTTATGAGTTGAACCAATAATAATATTTAATTACTTAACATAAAATTTTCTAAATTATATTTTCATTCCTTTATTTGTTTTTTATATTATTAACTTTATTTATTTATTTATTTATTTAAAATTTCAATTGACGTTTTGAACTGCTTAAAAATGGGGTATAACTATTTTACATTTTAACAAATAAAACAATCTGAAACTGTTAAAAATTGTTGTAAATAAATTATAAAAAAACTTTTAAATTTTTCCTTTTCAAACTATTCAAATATTTTTGTGCATGACATCAAGTTTATTTTAAAAAAAATTACTAACTTAATATTATCCTTGCTCCAAAATTAAATTGGAAAATATAAGGATTGATCTCACCACCATTGAGCAGGACATTTGTTACACTCATGTATTGATATGCACACAAACAATGTTGTCTGGTCACATCTGGTGTAACTAAATGGCACAGTGGAACTAACAACAAGAAGTTGAAAGGTTTTAAGATTTAATGATCGTTAGAGATACCATATCGATTAGAAATAAGATTAAATTAATGTATATAAATAGGTGCAAACCTCTTCTCATCGAGTCGGTTTTATGAGAATGAGTTAAGCTTAAAGTCCACTTCTGTTAATGTTTGGTTGTTATAAAATTGAAAAGGATCATCGGAAAATAATGTTCAGATCTTACTCTGTCAAACAGAATAACGAAGAAGATAAGAAAGTTTGATATGAAAAATATGTTGATTATATTGAGAAAGTATTAGAAAATAATTATTGTTTTTAGTTTATTTTTAACCATAGTTTTATAAACTTGACTATTTTAAATCATTTTTAAAATTTAAAGAACTAAAATATTCTTCTTAAAAATTAAAATACTAATCTGAAAATAATAAAAGACAAAAAGAGTAAAAGTAAAATTTGATCCAAAAAATTTGTAGATTAGCTAAATATATTATTGGATATTCGAACTTAATTTTTAAATCTATCAAAATCTGTCTAACAAAAACTTGAAAGAGTTTATATGAAGTCTTGAAATTTGTTATTAAAAAATAACCTTAATTTGTAACAAGAATCGGGTCAAGTAGAACCCGGTTTGAGTCAGCAGTGAGTGACAAATTGTCTTTGTTTATTTCAACTAGTTTATCACCACCAATAACAGGATCCACACCCACTGTCTTTTTCTGTGTATCTGAGGCATCTTCAAACTCTGAATCTTCAATGGCTTCTCTACTCAACATGGTTTCGGTTTCACCAAGAATATCATCACCCTCACACACCAGAAGTCCTTCATTTCAAGCTCGACCTGTTTTGCCACCCTTTTCTCTCTCCTTTTCCAGTAGGTGACTCACAACATCTCTTTTTGCTTGCTCTTTCAGTGAGCTCTTGTGTGTTCTGGATACCCTTTTGGGCCTTCTTTTGTTTCCCCACCTCCAATGTGTTAACCAGTCATGCTTCTAATAGTTTTTCAGTAACAAACATGACAAAAATTGCAATTTTTATGTTTTTTTTTTCTGTGGCAATGGATTTGAAATTTTGGTCTTTGTGTGGACATTGCAGGGAGGAGATTATCCATTAGAGCAACAGAAACTGATACTAATGAAGGTGTTTCTGGATTTATGGTTTGATGGTGCTGTTCATTTCATTTCCCATTAATTTCGTTTTCCTCACAAAGTTTTTGTTTTTCTTTGTCCCAATTGGCGGGGTGTTTGATTTGAACAGTTAAACCTCAGGCACCGGGTACAGCGCCATCTAAAGATGGTTCAAGCTTCAATCAGCTTCTTGGTATTAAAGGAGCTGCCCAAGAAACAGTGAGTCTACCTCAACAGTATTGCTATTGGAATTTGCTTTTCAATTTCTGATGTAGATTTGTTGATTGGGTAACTACACTTATAAAATCAATCTAAATAGAATTGAAACCACTTGATTCCTTGAGCAAGAATTTTGCTTGTGTGTTTATAGCAGTTAATGGCTGCTCAAAAGCCTTAAATACTCTAATAAGTGATTGGTTAATTACAGTCATAGAATCAATCTATACAAAGAAAATTGCTATAATTTTATTACCACATTACAGGGTTTTAACTTGCAGTTGTAGTTATGACTTTGCTACTGTATTTGATATTAAGGAAAATTACAAACAAATGTGGATAATGCAGCAATTGCAATCGTAGAGACCCCAAAACCCATTGCCTAAAACCTTGCCACTTGATTCTTTGAGCAGGAACTTTTCTTCAGAAGTCTAACCACTGGATTTATAGTTGGCTTGAGTCGTTTGATGAAAGTAGTATATATCTGTTTGAATCTGTCAAAACCTAATAATAGTTAGCACACACTACATATTAGCAGAGTGCAGTACTAGAGCAAAGTTGCAAGAATTGGATGACATGGTGAGCTATCCCAGTTTTCTTAGTTGAAATTTGATGCTCTGCTGGATTTGCTTTTTATTTTATCTTGGAATTGAATTTGCTTTGGTAAGTTATTAAATTTTGATAATGGCATATTTAACGATAATTAACTACTTAATACTGGTCCAATCTTTTATATAAGAAAAACATAATGAATTAGTTGAGAACAATAAAAGTAGATAAGCAAATTAATTTTAATTAATATTATCAGAAATTTAATTTTTATTTCAAAAATACCTGAAGAATTAAATTATAAAGTAGTGATAATCTTTAGTTATATAGCACAAAGTTTAAGGGTAATTTTCTTTCTACAAATGAATGTACTTAAAATATGTAAAAATAAGATTGAACCAACTGAAGGACTGAAAAAAAGGTGTTATCTTGTGCAAATAAAATGGCAAACAATGCACCCTTGGTAAAAAAAATAAAAACTGATACGAATTGGCAATACCGAATTGCTGATTGAACCATCATAGGAAATTGTCTTCATATTTTTATGTGTATACTCTTCCTAATCTGTATATTGCACTTGTTAGAGCTCAAGTGTAACTTAGAGTCCAACAGTAGAAATAAAAAAGTAATAATATATAGATAAGACATACAATCCTATAACTTTAACATTTTGTGTTAAAGTTGAAGTTATATTAATGTATCTTTTACCATCCACCAATGTCAATTAATATATTACTTTTTCACACATTATAGAAAACTAATTTTAATTTTTAATATTTTGTCACATAGTAAGGTTGAATTTGGTTCTGAATTACTAACAACTGCATCTTCAAGTTAATTGCATAGTAAAATAATTATCTAATAACTCTTTGATAAATATTAGCCTTTTATGATTGGTTGTGTGTAATCTACTGTGCAGAATAAATGGAAGATCCGTCTTCAACTTACAAAGCCTGTCACTTGGCCTCCATTAGTTTGGGGTGTAGTTTGTGGTGCTGCTGCCTCTGGTATTAAATTCTATCAATTAGCACAATATTAAAAGTGACATGCATGATCACAAAGAGTTTTGATCCTGCATATTACAGTGATAATTGTTCATGCATGTTCAAAGTTCTATTTTTAATGCTCATCCTTCATGGTATAGATTCACACATTTGATTTGAAACAACTTGTTGAAGTTCTCAATCTACTACGATCTCTGGGCAGGAAATTTTCATTGGAATTTTGAGGATGTTGCTAAATCAATTGTGTGCATGATGATGTCTGGCCCATTCCTGACAGGTTATACACAGGTAATAATATATTTTGATTGATATGAAGTTTTGCCAGCTGCTATTGGATCGGTGCATCACTATCACACTGACCTAACTGAATTATTGTGCTGTTAATTTTTAGACTCTGAATGATTGGTACGACCGAGAAATTGATGCAATAAATGAACCTTATAGACCAATTCCTTCTGGGGCAATAGCAGAGAATGAGGTATATTGTAAATCTGAAACTGAGATGTCTTTTCCAATTGCCATGTGTTCATCTTTTGCTCAAAATCCTGCAGGTAATCACTCAAATATGGGTGTTGCTGCTTGGAGGTATTTCTCTGGCTGGTATATTGGACATATGGGTGAGTACAATACACCATAGTCTCACATCATTTCTTAGTTCTTACTGTCAATTATCAGAAGCTTGATTGGTAAAAGTATTCTCCTTTACAGGCAGGGCATGATTTCCCCATAGTATTTTACCTTGCAGTGGGTGGAGCCCTACTGTCTTATATATATTCTGCCCCTCCTTTAAAGGTAAGTTTCAAAGAATCTCCTGATTTTTTCTTTCTATTTTCTATTCCTTTTTCCTATGATGATATTTGACCAAGTTCTACATTTGTTTCTAGCTAAAACAAAATGGATGGATTGGAAACTTTGCTCTTGGAGCAAGTTACATTAGCTTGCCATGGTGGGGTACCTTCTACTTTGATAAACTCTAATTGCTATAGATTTAAACTGTTACCCTGGTTGTGTACATGTCGGTTTTATTTAATTTTTTGGTTCTTTTTTTGTTATTTATCTAAGAGATAAATGAGTTACTGAACAAGAATGGTGCTTACCTTTTTATATGTAAGAGGCGTCTGAGAGGCCAATGAATTTTTTTGCATAATTTTTTTGTAATATAATAAAATTTAAGCTTTAATATATTTGTTGTCCCTAAACAATTTTATTTCAACTTTTGGTCCTTTTTTATTTCATTTTGTTCTTTGTTATTTTCTTTTAATCCCTATAAAATATTCATTTTTGTCTTTGTCCTTATCATATGTAGAACGTTTGTTTTTTTATACAGCAAGATTAATAGTAGGTTTGGAAACCAGCTTGCATCCTTTTAAATGTAGTTTACTCATTCCAATCCACTAAACATGGAAGTAATCTGAAGAGGGGATTTACATTGAAACCAACATATCTCCAAACGCACACTCAGGCTTTTTTCACTTGGTAGGATGGGCTACAAGGAGCCCTTTCTATAATATGATAAAAATGATTGCTTTAGGATAGCGTTTTCTTGGCATGTGACAAGTATTGGAATAAGCATGTAACTGGATTAATCCTACAGTTCATCAACAGAGAATTATGAGTAATATGACCTTGTTTTATTTATTATTATAAGTTCTATTTTCTGGACGTGCACAGTATCTCAAAATCTTGATCGATTTCTTACTGACAGGTGGGCTGGTCAGGCTTTGTTTGGGACTCTTACACCAGATATAATTGTTCTCACACTCCTTTACAGCATAGCTGGAGTATGTAGTACATGCTACATGGCATTTTGTTGAATATGATAATATGTCAAATGATACCTTAGACTGTCCATTAATATTTTTGCTGCATCACATTGCAGTTGGGAATTGCTATTGTTAATGACTTCAAAAGTATTGAAGGGGATAGAGCTCTAGGTCTTCAGGTCTACTCTATAATCCTCTACTCTGAACTTTTTCATGTTTCAGAAATTCTAATTATGCACGGTCATTGAAGTAGCTTCTGCTGACTTTTCTATTGGCTACCTTGTTTGAGTAGTCTCTTCCAGTTGCTTTTGGTGCTGAAACTGCAAAATGGATATGTGTTGGCGCTATTGACATTACACAATTATCCGTAGCTGGTAAATTTTGATCCCTTTAATATAGAAAAGTAAACACTATGGAGTGTATTTTATAGTTTTACAGGGCACCATATTGTCTTTACATTTGCTTTATTTTTCTTGTCTAAACCAGAGTTGTACTAGAATAATTTTTTGCGTTGTCACAGTCACAGTTTTTTTATGAATTTCTTTCCGAACCAAGTCTAAGTATGGTTATCACAAATGGCTTCTTTGCGTTGTTTGATATGGAGACCAGTTTTTTAGGAGGGTTGAGGATTTTTGTTTTTCTTTTCTTTTATGTATGTGATGAAGAAAAGGCAGAGGAAATCCCTGGTACTTATTGAATAAAATGCTTTCAAAATATATTGTTATTGAACAAGTGAAATATTATTCTTTTTCTAAGAGTATAACAGGTGGTTCTTTAATATCATCATGCAATTATTTTATCATTCCTATAGACACTGCATTCTTTTCGGTGCTAATAAAACATATAAGGATAAAGTATCATGTTTCAGATGATTGTTGGATTCTGATAAAGCAGTATTTTTAATTAGTAATCAATAGTTAATTTTGTAACAAGACAATTTATAAGTGAAGAACCTTATAAGCAACTTTATTAGAGATTACATTCTAATGCAAAGAATTCTATTTACATTTATGGTTGCAGGATATTTACTTGGGGCTGATAAACCGTTTTATGCGTTGGCTTTAGTTGGCTTAATTATTCCACAAGTCATATTTCAGGTAATGCAAACTATTACACATGTTAAAATATTAATAACAATCATGCGACTGCTACATGCTAAACCGTTCTTATCATCTTGTGCCTTGCAGTTCAAGTACTTCCTCAAGGACCCTGTGAAATATGATGTTAAATATCAGGTAAATAATGAATACTTAAATATAGCTTACAAGCATAACAAAATGGAGGATATTCATAGTATTGGAGACGATTTATTAGTAATTATTCCAACTTTGTAACATTCTTTTTTCATTTTATTTTCAGGCTAGTGCACAGCCATTTTTGGTGCTTGGTCTGTTGGTTACTGCTCTAGCAACTAGCCACTGATCTTCATGCGCAAAAAAGCTACCAAAGGGGCACTAATTCATATAGAAATAAGAAGGGACTCACCGATTAGAAGGATAAGAGTGGCATACCTGCATTCAATTTTTGATATTTTAGGATGAACAGTTTTCTCTTTAGGAACTTATAAAGGACAATGAATTGTACAAAGTGTAGTCACATACATTTCCCTTGAACCACGGACCCTTTTTTACCTATCTTTGATTTGAGATAAAATTTGAAGCTATTTTCGTTATTCCCTCCCTCTCATCCATTTCACCATTCATCGTTCATTGCAGATTCTTTATCAACTTTTTATCAAATATTGTTATTCATAGAATTATAAACACCACAAAACATGGGTCAATCGTCTGATTTTCCACCACCACCATCACTTTTTTTTTTTCAATTTCATGGCACTTTCCTTTCTTATTAAAACTCAAAGAAGGAATAGTTTACATGAAAAAATGGTTATGAATAACATGCTTCAAATAAAATACTCAACTGTTCAGTGCCAAAGGTGTGGCTATATTGAACATAATCAAAGAAGCAGTAAATTTCATGGATGTGTGTCTAATCCAAATTTGAAGAAGAAAAAATAAATTAGAGAGATAATTGTTCAAGTCTTGGTAATATTAGTATTTATGAGAAATAATTTTAGAAAAATATTTATTAATAAATAATAAAGAATATGATTTTATTAATTTTTTTTAACTTTTTTTACTAAGTTTCTTAACTAAATTATTGTATGCCTAATCCAAATTATTGTTGTTTTCATACATTTATTATACAACAAATTACTTTTCTTTCATTATTCCAATATCATTAAGTACAACATTTAGCGATTATGTTTTCATTAAGAAAAATTCACCATATAACTTCAAAAGTAAATTTTTCATTACTGCATTACCAATTACATTTCATTACAATAATCTATTTCAAAACACTAAAATTATAATGGAAATGCCGTTTAATAAAAAAATGTTATTTAATTTTTTATCTACGATTTTGGTCCCTGTTATTTTTTTTTTTTAATTTTAGTTCATGAATTTTAGAAAATTTATAATTTTAATTCGATCTCAATTTTTCATAAGAGTAATTTTTATATTTTAATTAATTAAATTATATTTTATGATGTCTTAGATGAATGTTAGGTTTAGGATTCAATTAGACTAGAATAAAGGAAATAAAAACGTATGTAAAATTGATAATTGAACTAAAATTGTGAAATGTTTAAAAATTTGAAGACTAAAATTTCAAACAAAAATTGGAGACCAAAATTAAAAATTAGTTAAATTATTAAGAGTGTTAATTAAAAAAATTCTATATTAATTTAAATAACTATGGAAATAAATCTTGTTTAGTTATATATCATATTAAAGAAGAAAAAACTTATTTGACTAATATAAAAACGGATCAATAAGACACATTATAAAATGAAATAAAAATAAAAATAAAAAACACTTAAGAAGGAAGATTCAAATATGTAGTATGAGGATTGGTATATTGTTATTCAAAAAACAAAATTGTTATATTTTTATGTTTTAAGTTTGACTTTAAATGGGCAAATACATAAGAATATAATTTAATTAAACCAAAAATCATAAATCTATATTGTTTTTTATAATTTGTTAATTTCTAACTAAAATTAACTTTTAGTCTTGAAGAAACAGAGTGAAAATGTTTGAATTTATAAAGCACAAGTTAACATTTAAAAAGGGCTGGAGAATTTCTTAAAGAAAGATTTGTGAGGGTGAAGAGAGAAATCAATTAATGATGGTCTATTGGTTTCTTTCTTCTTCCCTGTGCATGAGTGCATAAAATACGTTTAAAACGAAAACGTTTAATACTTTGAGAATCAAGAAGAAAAGTGGCTAAAGTTAGATTTTCTGAACTCTTTGACTTTATTTCATGCCAATTCACATACAAATATGTCCTACTACATATAAATACCTCTCATATGTCTTCTGCCAGAACCGAATCATTGTTTCATAGTTTAGAAGGTTACCAAATTGAGATAAAGAAAGAACAAAATATGTCTTCATTGAGGTTAGTCTAATCATCACCACAATTTACTTTGTTTGGAGATGCTTCTAGTCACCATTATCTTCATTTTTTTGTTCCCTTTTTCTTTCTATTTCTGACCAAATAGACATTATTTGTAGTAGTATCTCACTATATCGGTTTTCGATGTTGAGTTGCAGCAAATGTATGTCTAACCCTTTTGTTTTTCTCAATGAATGTGGTTAGGAATCTATTCATAGAGTTGTCAGAAAACCTTAACAAGTTCTCAGCTCTGCTGTTTGCCCTTATCACAGCAACAAACTCTATGTTCATAAAACAGCAGGAGGTGACATTTCTGGCTTTGACCATTGTTCTATACTCCTTACTGGTGATCGTTGGGACAATACTTCAGATGCATAACAGAACCCTTCTTCCAATCATAATTTCTGGCATGTTTATTGTGGGAGGTGCTGCTTCATTTCTGGCTTTGAGTATCATCTCATTAAGTGTTGCTGTTATCACTTTGGTTTTGTGGGTTGGAATTTTGACATTGGTTGTGTATATGTATGTTGTACCTCAAAGAAGCGCATCTTTGCTGCCTCTCTAGACAAAAACAGAGAACCTTTGCCAATTTCTGTTTACACTTGTTTAGTGTCATTGTTTCGAAGTTATGCTTTGTTTTGTGTCTGTTATTTCCTTTGTTAAGTCTGAGTTGGATTCTTGTTTGTCTAGTGGAACGTGTCAATCATGAGCTCTTGAAGTTAAATCTTGTTCTCCATGAAAAACTTGGTAAAAATTATTTGATTAGTAGCATAATTAGATCACAAATGTCTCATTTATTTGTCTCTGTGTCAATCATTATATTTGTTCTTTCTGGTAATTATGTTGCACATATCAAATTCAGTCTTGTTAATGTCAAATGGATGGAATGGAGTTACATCTCATCATTCTGAGAATTGCAGCATACAAAAAATAATAGATGATTCTCATATTAAGGTTTGGCTAGCCTCAGGCCCAAAAATAAAGATGAAAAAAGGTGGTGTAAAGAAGAAAAATGAAATGATGGAAGAACACATGCTTTTATGTTATTTTACAAAACAACATCATTTATATATCTAAAGATTCAGTGTTCTTTGTGTTGAATGACTCATTAAATAACAATCCTTAATTGATTGACAAACTTAAAGGTTTTTCTAAAAGAAGTTGTCTTGTCTCAAATAATAGTGGAAAAAAAAATGAAAAGTTATATTTTTATGAGACTTGAAAAGTTTTTTTTTTAACCCACAATATTTTTTATGTTAGTCCTATAATTTATATCATTTTAAAATTTAAAAACTACTTCTAAGAATATAAAAAAAAAAATTGTTCAAAACATTTTTAAATATACTTATGGATAATATATGATTATATATTAATCCTTATAGAATTTGAAATAACTTTTTTCGTGAATTTCATCTTTTCAAAATTTTGAATTATTATTTTTAATTTATAATATTTATTTTAATATAAATAAATAAATATTTATTTTTCCAGATATGAAGAATTTATTTAAGTGATATATATCAATATTATATTAAAATACTAGTATATGTCTCTTTACATATTTATTTAATTTTTTAACATAAGTAATTAATTAATATTATATAATATTATAAATAAAAATTATACTTTTTAATTTTAAAAATATTAAAATCAAAACTTAGTTATTGAAATCTAAAATCGTATTTAAGTTTTTAATAAATTATTTCGATATACAATAATATATTTTTAGCAATAACTTCGTTGAGAAAATATTAAAAGCTAACAACAAATTTTAATAAAATGTAGATGTAATCTGAATAGCATCATTTATGATAATTATAAAGAAATTAAAAATTACTTTTTAATATGTTGTTTTATATTTATTATTACAGTATCAAGAGGGAGTAATATAGAGTATAAATAAATAAAATATAAATACGAGGAAGAAATGGAACGTAAAAACCCTACACAATGGATTGTATTCTTGTAACGACAATGAAAAATGGTATATAAGCCAATGCAACCGCTGTGGTTGTAACCCTAGTTCACAGAGCCACCCACAGTTTGCCTCTACAACAATTTCCCATTTCCATTTTCATTCCTAATACCCTTTCCTTCTTCACTCATTCTTCTGCACTTCCATCATCTTCAACCTCCTCACAGTGAGTTACTTCTAACTCCATCAATTTCCCAACTTTTCATCTAGGTCTCCGTTCTTTATTTTCTTTCACGACCCAACTGGATGAATATTTACCTTTTCTTTTCATTTTTCGTACCTTTTCATTTGGGTTTTTCAGAGGTCACACACAGAGGGACTAAAGAGTTGTGCCGCCATGTCGGACGACGAAAGGGAGGAGAAAGAGTTAGATCTCTCTTCTGCTGAAGTGGTCACCAAATACAAGACCGCTGCTGAGATCGTTAACAGTGTGTTACTCACTCTCTTAATGACTTTGTGTTCTAAAATTCTATCTTTCTTGGTATTTCATACATTGGACACAATTAAATTCCCGAACTTTGTTGAAGTTCAATTTATTTTATATTTTCATTTTTTTTTGTTTTATTGTAAGTTTTGATGTTTTTATTGTGTTTGTCTTTGATTTACAGAGGCCTTGAAGCTCGTTGTTTCGGAATGTAAACCGAAGGCCAAGATTGTGGACATTTGTGAGAAAGGGGATTCATATATTAGAGAGTAAGCTTCTAATTTTTTTTCTAGGATGGAGCATTGTCTCTGTTTTTTTTAACATGTGTATATGCAATTGATTCTTTTTGTTATTTTTTATTTATTTATATATTTATGAAATTTTGCTCATATGGTTTGTTTTGTGTCTGTATAGGCAAACTGGAAACGTGTACAAGAATGTGAAGAGGAAGATTGAGAGAGGTGTTGCCTTTCCAACCTGTTTATCTGTAAACAACGTGGTCTGCCATTTCTCTCCACTAGCCAGTGATGAGACAGTGTTGGAAGAAGGTGATATATTGAAAATGTAAGACTTTCAGTGAATGAATTTGTGATTTTGGTGGGAAAATGTAGTCTGTAATTTTGCTATTACTTGGAAGTTGATGGTTGTTTCTTTGTTTGGTTTCAGTGATATGGCTTGTCATATAGATGGTTTCATTGCTGCTGTGGCCCACACCCATGTACTTCAGGAAGGTCCTGTCACAGGAAGGGCAGCCGATGTCATTGCTGCTGCTAATACTGCTGCAGAGGTGGCCTTGAGGCTTGTCAGGCCGGGAAAGAAGGTAATCAATTGTAACTAGTTTTTTTTGTATTGGCATTTTTTATTGGGTTGATTTGGATTTTACTACATGCTTCCTTTCTTGATTGTACCTTTTGTTGATAGGTGTAAAGTCATGTGCTATATATAAGCAATTCAGCATAGTAAAATTGGAGAGAAATTAGGTTGGTTCATGTGTATTTTTTGAAGTGGTTTCTTTGCATTAATGTGAGTCTTGTGGACTTTGATCTCTATATGATGCAAACTGTTATGGGCTATGGGTAAACTCCGATGAAGCTTAATTGTCATAGTTACACTGATAGAGATCATTTTTTGTTTTTCTTCTGTACTTTGTTCTGCATTCTGTAGATGAGTTCTGTCATGGACTTATATCAAGACTTCACTTGATTTTTATTCTGATTGAGATTGTTGCATAATATTAGCTGGACGTCTCTCTCTCACTTCTTTCCAGTTTCCCACGTTCTCTTAAAACCATCCTAATTTGGTTTATGAAATATTGTAATTTGATCAATTGAGCTCTGTATGATGAAGAAATCATTGGCTATGGATAAACTCCAATGAAGCCTGTTTCTGTCATAGTTACACTGACAGAGAAGTGTTGATTTTGTATCCCATTATGTTATTTTCCCTGCATGATTATTTCTTCCCAGTTTTCCACGTTCTCTTAAAAACATCCTAATTTGGTTTATAATATATTGTAATTTGATCAATTGATCTCTGTATGATGAAGAAATCAAAGGCTATGGATAAACTCCAATGAAGCCTGTTTCTGTCATAGTTACACTGACAGAGAATTGTTGATATAGTATCCCATTGTTACGTTATTTTGCCTCCATCGAATCTTATCATGCACTGTCGACAAAGACATGTATGAATTATAAATTATTTTTTATTCTATTAAATTTTACAAAATTTAAAAATGGGATTTCATTTTTCTTTCCTAATCACCTCGTGAAAACTATCTTATTTTGATGTATAATATCATATTGTAAATTTATGAACTCATCTCTATATGATGAAGATATCATAGGCTATGGATTTTAACTCCAATGATGCCTGTTTTTGTCATAGTTACTCTGATAGAGATAATCATTCATCCTCTGTTCTATATATCCATGGCTGACTGTTGATCACCATTTGCATTTTGAATGCTTAGTCCACTAGGAAAGGATATTTTCAATCAAGGTTGTAGTATGACAACTCAAGTTTTTTGTTGCATTTTTTTAAGATAACTACAAAAGTTTTAACCGGGCTTTTACCTTCATAATCTCTTTTATGCTTTCAATATTACTGTAATCTGCCTCTTGATTTAGCTTCATCAGTGTATATCTAGATTTGAACATTTGTAGCAAATTACTTATAATAAAGGCAACTTTGCCGAGGTAATCAGTACTATATTGGTTTCCTCTTTTCCCTGTTGCTGATATAGAATTGGCTTAGAATGGTTTCATGGTTGTGCTGATTTATGCAGTCAGTAACACTTGTTTTGTAATGCCAATATAGTGCCCTATATTCTGTACTCCCTTCGTATACTTTAAATGTTACTTTAATTTGCCTCTGATTAGCCTTGCCAGTCTGTGCTTATATTCTGATATTTGTATCAAATGATAAAATCTGTAATAAAGGCAACTTTGCCGAGGTGATCAGTACAATATTGGTTTCCTCTTTTCCCTGTTGCTGATACTAATTGGCTGAAAATAGTTTTATGGTTGTGCTGATTTTTATATAGACAGCACACTTGTCTACTATAGCCAACAAAATTCTCTGTTAAAACCATCCTTTGCATATCTATAATCCCTTAATATACTTTGTAATGTTTTTAGTTATGATAAAGGCAACTTTGCCGAGGTGATCAGTACAATATTGGTTTCCTCTTTTCCCTGTTGCTGATACTAATTGGCTGAAAATAGTTTTATGGTTGTGCTGATTTTTATATAGACAGCACACTTATCTACTATAGCCAACAAAATTCTCTGTTAAAACCATCCTTTGCATATCTATAATCCCTTATAATACTTTGTAATGTTTTTTGTTATGATAAAGGCAACTTTGCCGAGGTGATCAGTACCATATTGGTTTCCTCTTTTCCCTGTTGCTGATACTAGAGTTGGCTGAAAATGGTATCATGGTTGTGCTGACTTATATAGTCAGTACACTTGTCTGTTATAGCCTACATTGTACCCTTTAAAACCATTACTAATCACTTTTGTTTGTAGTACTAGAAAAGAGGGAAGCAGTAACATATTCAAACAGTTAGTTTGGTTGAGCTATTTTAATTATTGTTCATGTGGGGATTGAATACCATACCATTTATAAAACCATTAGACTTGAGAAAACTTTGCTATGGGAATTAATGACATTGATTTCCCCTTTTTCCTGTTGCCTAGATTAAAATAAACTTGAAATTTCTTTATGATGCTGTTCTATTATTGTCAGCATGCTTGGCTATTTTAATGAGCACAGTATTAATATTAATATGAATACATAAATTACCTTGTTTTTTCTAGTAGGCACTCATTCTTCTTTTAATCAAATTTTCATTTTCATTTTTCACAGAACAAGGATGTAACTGAGGCAATTCAAAAGGTTGCTGCTGCCTATGACTGTAAAATTGTTGAGGGTGTTCTTAGTCACCAAATGAAGCAGTTTGTCATTGATGGGAATAAAGTTGTACTTAGTTTGTCTAATCCGGATACAAGGGTCGACGAAGCAGAGTTTGAGGAGAATGAAGTTTATGCTATTGATATAGTAACAAGCACGGGGGATGGCAAGGTAGGTTGATTATATCAACGTATTTGCTACTATGATATATGAAATGCATGATAGAGCAAATTTTTTTTCTCTTGCAGCCTAAGTTGTTGGATGAGAAGCAGACAACTATTTACAAGAGGGCTGTTGACAAGAGTTATCATCTGAAGATGAAAGCTTCTAGGTTTATTTTTAGTGAAATAAGCCAAAAATTTCCGATCATGCCATTCTCTGCTAGGTAAGACTACTTTCATGTTCTTAATACTCTTTCCACTGGTTTTCTAATTCTGATTCTCATAATTTGTCATAAAATTTCATTTGTTATATATAGGGCTTTGGAAGAGAAAAGAGCTCGGCTGGGCTTAGTGGAATGTGTCAACCATGAGCTCTTGCAGCCGTATCCTGTTCTGCATGAAAAGCCTGGTAAAATCCTTCGGCCGTAGAGTAATTGGATCACCTAGGTGTCATTTTTTTAAGCCTTCTTGTCGCTCATTATATTCTTATTTTTTCAGGTGATTATGTTGCACACATCAAATTCACAGTCTTGTTAATGCCAAATGGGTCAGACCGAGTCACATCTCATCCACTCCAAGAATTGCAGCCCACAAAAACAATTGATGATCCTGATATCAAGGCCTGGCTAGCCTTGGGCACAAAAACAAAGAAGAAAGGTGGTGGAAAGAAGAAAAAAGGTATGCTGGAAGAACATGTTGCTGTTCTATTATTCTTTTTTTACATCCTGCTTTTATGTTTCAATGCACCTTTTGTTGAATGGCTGAACAAATAACAATGCTTGGTTGTTTGAACAGGTAAGAAAGGGGATAAGGTAGATGAGTCAGCTGAAGCTGAGCCTATGGAATCAACAAACGGGGCCAGTCAAGATTGAGTTGACCCCTGTCCTCTCAAACAATGAAAGAAGATTTTCATTTCATTTTCCACCCCCATTTTCAATTTTGGTACATTGTTCACCAAATTGTATTTGCTTGGATATGAATTTTAGTATAGTCTTCTGACATTAATTCTAATAGCAATTTTTCCTATGCATATTTTAGTTAGAAGTGTGGGACTGTTTCTGAACCGGTTTGAAATGAACGACTTTCGAGCTTACTTCTAAAATCAATCCAGATTTTGAAGGTTGGGATGCAATGTGGGAGCATCGGCCTTGATTGAAAATGACAAATCAAAAGGTTTTTAAGATAAGAAATTATTCTACATCCCTAATTAACAATGGAAAGGAATAAGGAAATTATCTTCCACATTCTACACTTTTCATGCAACGAAGGACTCTATTTAGGTATTTTTTATCATAAGAAGTTGGTATTTAATCATACAACAAACAAAAATGCTGTTTTGAACATCTTTTGTGAATTTTACGATGTTATTTAGGATACTAATAAATTTTTTTCTTTAATGTTAAAGAACTTTGTTGATTTTTTTTATCTATTTGTATTAGGTTCCATGATATATTTAATATTTTAATATTTATGTTTAATTTTTTATCTATTTATTTATTCATTTTTATAGTTTTTATTCCTTGTTAGGGTAATTTATGTTTCTAGTTATTTTTAACCAGATTTGTAATTCCCAATTTTTTATTTTTTATAATTGAAATGTATTTTTAATAATTTTAAAAACTGAAGAAATAATTTTTTATCATAATATTTAGAAATAATGTTTAGTTATAATTCCTAAACTGCAGAAAGGTTATGTAATCAGTGGTGGATTAAAGTCAATCTATGAAGGGATTGGAAAATTGAAGATTAGAAATGTTTGATTTGTTTAGCGTTCTTTAGAATTATGCCATTTTTGTAAATTATGTTGAAATATGTTTAATGTCAATTTTAGGTAAAATATGTTTGATTTTAGAACTTCAGTTTTATTTTTTATGTTTTGAAAATTTTTTCTCATTTATTTCTTTCAATTTTAATATATATTATTTTTAGTTAGTCAAATAATTTAGTTAACACTGTATGTGATTTTCTAGTGAATCCCACTTTCTTAAAACAATTAAATTTCAAAGATAAATCTTTTAGATGGAAATTTGAATGATAAGTGATATCGAGTATTAAGTGCGCCTTTTTTGAAACTCAATCCAATGCATTCTTTTGAAATTATCTGTATGATTAGATTAAAATTTGAAAAGTATAAGTATGAGATTATAGTATAAAATAACAAATCTCAATACAAAAAAGAAAAGGAATTTGTTATTTTCAGAACATTTTATGTATAAGATATATTTTTAATTAAAAGAGATATTATTTTTTAACCCACCATAATTTCTATTTTAGTTATATTTTTATTTTAATCATTTATAATTTTAAAGACTATTTTTTAAAGTACACAAAATTGTTCAAAACATTTTAAAATATACTTAGGAATAATATTTCGATTATAAGAATATAAGTTATAAGAATAGGTGCTTCTGAAATGTGTAGTCAACATATTTAATAAAGACTTAATTATATTTTGACTTTCTATAAAATTAGTGAGTTTTGATTATAATATTTTTTCCAATCCTTTTGTAAAATATTTTCTTTATTTTTTTTTAATTTTAAATTATTACTTTCAGTATCTAATATTCATTTTAAGATAAATGAATAATATTTATTTTAAAAATATTATTTTTTTAAAGTAAGATATATATGACATTTATTAAAATACTAATATATATCATCATTTAATCTTTTATTCAGTTAAATAAATTAGTTAATTAATATCATATAAAGATAAAAAAGTAATATATATTTTTGTAATTTTAGAGAAAACAAAATTAAAAGTCAATCACTTTATCATTACTAAAAATATATTTAAATATTTAATAAATTATTTTCATACACAATAATTTGTTAAAAAAATACTAACAATTAACATAATTTTTTTTTATAAAATATACAATGTATCTAGATATCATAATTTATGATAGTTATAAAACTGTTATTTTTCTATCAAATTTTAAAATGATATTTTTATATTTATTACGGTAATAAAATAATAAAATAAGTAATAAATAAGAGGAAGAAATGGAGAGTGTAAAAAAAACCCTATGAATGGATAGTATTGTTGAATCGAAGATGAAAAATCCTATATAAGCCAAAGCAACCGAGTGGTTCTAACCCTAGTTACACAAAGCCACCCACCGTTAGCTTCTAAAACAATTTCCCTTTTCCATTTTCATTACTAAAACCCTTCCTCACTCATTCTTCTGCACCTCCATCATCTTCAACCTCCCCACAGTGAGTTACTTCTATCTCCATCAATTTCCCAACTTTTGTTCTGGGTCTTCGTTTTTTCTCCGCTTTTTATTCTCTTTCATGACTCAATTGGATGAATATTTGCCTTTTGATTTCATTTTTCGTCCCTTTTCATTTGGATGTTCCAGAGTTCATACATATAAGGACTAAAGAGTGGTGCCGCCATGTCGGACGACGAAAGGGAGGAGAAGGAGTTGGATCTCTCTTCTGCTGAAGTGGTCACCAAATACAAGACCGCTGCTGAGATCGTTAACAGTGTGTTACTCACTCTCTTAATGTCTCTGTGTTCTAAAATTCTATCTGGGATTTTGGTATTTCATACATTGGACACAATTAAATTTCCGAACTTTGTTGAAGTTCAATTTATTTTATATTTTCATTTTTTTTGTTTTATTGTAAGTTCTGATATTTTAATTGTGTTTATCTTTTATTAACAGAGGCCTTGAAGCTTGTTATTTCGGAATGTAAACCGAAGGCCAAGATTGTGGACATTTGTGAGAAAGGGGATTCATATATTAGAGAGTAAGCTTCTATTTAACATGTGTATATGCAATTGATTCTTTTTGTTATTTTTTTATTTATTTATATCTACTTAATTTTGCTCATAACGCTTATAATGTCTGTGTAGGCAAACTGGAAATGTGTACAAGAATGTGAAGAGGAAGATTGAGAGAGGTGTTGCTTTTCCAACATGTTTATCAGTAAACAACGTGGTCTGCCATTTCTCTCCACTAGCCAGTGATGAGACAGTATTGGAAGAAGGTGATATATTGAAAATGTAAGATTTTCAGTGCATGAATTTGTGATTTTGGTGGGAAAATGTAGTCTGTGTGTGGATTTTGCTATTACTTGGAAGTTGATGGCTGTTTCTTTGGTGGGTTGCAGTGATATGGCTTGTCATATAGATGGTTTCGTTGCTGCTGTGGCTCACACCCATGTACTTCAGGAAGGTCCTGTCACAGGAAGGGCAGCCGATGTCATTGCTGCTGCTAATACTGCTGCAGAGGTGGCCTTGAGGCTTGTCAGGCCGGGAAAGAAGGTAATCACTTGTTACTAGTTTTTTGTTTTATTGGCATTTTTTATTAGGTATTTGGATTTTACTAAATGTTGCCGTTCTTGAATATACCTTCCGTTGATAGGTGTAAAGTCATGTGCTATATAAGCAATTCAGCATAGTATAATTGGAGAGTAATTAGGTTGGTTCAACTGTATTATTTGAAGGGAATTCTTTGCATTAATGTGTGCCTTGTGGATTTTGATCTCTATATGATGCAAACTGTCATGGGCTATGGATAAAGTCCGATGAAGCTTAATAGTCATAGTTACACTGATAGAGGTCATGTATGGATTTTCTTGTGGTCCTTCCAATTGAGTACATTGCTCATCTTTGGAAGTCCTCTCTTCTGTATTTTGTTCTGCATTCTGTATGATGAGTTCTGTTCTGGACTTATATCAAAGACTTCATTTGATTTTTATTCTGATTGAATTTGTTTCACAATATTAGCTGGATATCTCTCTCATTTCTTTACAGTTTTCCACGTTCTTTTAAAACCATCCTAATTTAGTTTATAAAACATTTGAATGTGAACAATGGATGTTTGAATGATGAAGAAATCATAGGCTATGGTAAACTCTAATGAAGCATGTTTCTATCATAGTTATACCGACAGAGAATTGTTGATTTTGTATCCCATTTTTACGTGATTTTTCCTGCATGATGAATCTTATCATTCACTGTCGACAAAGACTTGCTTGCATTATAAATTATTTTTTATTCTGATTAAATTTTACAAAAATTATAAATAGGATTTCTTTTTTATTTCCTGAAAACCTTGTAAAACTATCTTATTGTGATCCATGATATTATATTGTAAATTTATGAATCGATCTCTATATGATGAAAAAATCATGGGCTATGGATTTTAACTCCAATGATGCCTGTTTCTGTCATAGTTACTCTGATAGAGAGAATCGTTCATCCTCTGTTCTATATATCCATGACTGACTGATGATCACCATTTGCATTTTGAATGCCCAATCCACTAGGTAAGAATATTTTCGATCAAGGTATTAAAATGCCAGTTTCTCAAGTTTTTTTTGGCATTTTTTTATGATAACTAAGAAAGTTTTGAGGTGCTTTTTACCTGCATAATCTCATTATATGCTTTCAAAAGGCAACTTTGCCGAGGTAATCAATACCGTATTGGTTTCCTCTTTTCCCTGTTGCCAATACTAGAATTGGCTGAGAATGGTTTTATGGTTGTGCTGATTTATGCTGTCAGTAGACTTGTTTTGTAAAGCCGATATAGTGCCCTATATTCTGTACTTCCTTTGTATATTTTTAATGTTACTTTAATTTGCCTCTCTTTTTAGCCTTGTCAGTCTGTGCTTATATTCTGATAGTTGTATTAAATGATAAAAGCTGTAATGAAGGCAACTTTGCCGAGGTGATCAGTACCATATTGGTTTCCTCTTTTCCCTGTTGCTGATACTAGAATTGGCTGAAAATAGTTTTGTGGTTGTGCTGATTTATATATAGTCAGTACGCTTGTCTACTATATAGCCAACAATTTATCTGTTAAAACCATCCTTTGCCTGTCTATATTTCCTTGCTATACTTTTCAACGTTACTGTAATTTGCTTCTCTTGTTAGCCTTTTGAGTGTATATTTAGATTTGTGGCAAATGTTTATAGTTATGATAAAGGCAACTTTCCCGAGGTGATCAGTAACATATTGGTTTCCTCTTTTCCCTGTTGCTGATACTAGAGTTGGCTGAAAATGGTTTCATGGTTGTGCTGATTTATATAGTCAGTACACTTGTCTGTAATAGCCTACATTGTACCCTCTAAAACCATTACTCGTCTTGTTTGTAGAACTAGAGAAGAGGGAAACAGTACCATAACCATTAGTTTGGTTGAATTATTTTAATTATTGTTAATGTGGGATTGAATACCATACCATTTATAAAACCAAGACTTAGAAAAACATTGTGATGATGATTAATGACATTGATTTCCCCTTTTTCGTGTTGCCTAATTTAAAATAAGCTTGAAATTACTGTATGATGCTGTTCTATTATTGTCAGCATGCTTGGCTATTTTAATAAGCACAGATTAATATTAATATGAAATCATAAATGACCTTATTTTTTCCAGTAGGCACTCATTCTTCTTCTTTTAATCAAATTTTCATTTTCATTTTTCACAGAACAAGGATGTAACTGAGGCAATTCAAAAGGTTGCTGCTGCCTATGACTGTAAAATTGTTGAGGGTGTTCTTAGTCACCAAATGAAGCAGTTTGTTATTGATGGGAATAAAGTTGTGCTTAGTTTGTCTAATTCAGACACAAGGGTTGACGAAGCAGAGTTTGAGGAGAATGAAGTTTATGCTATTGATATAGTAACAAGCACCGGGGATGGCAAGGTAGGTTTGATTATATTAACGTATTTGCTACTATGATATATGAAATGCATGATAGAGTAATTTTTATTCTTTTGCAGCCTAAGTTGTTGGATGAGAAGCAGACAACTATTTACAAGAGGGCTGTTGACAAGAGTTATCATCTGAAGATGAAAGCTTCTAGGTTTATTTTTAGTGAAATAAGCCAAAAATTTCCGATCATGCCATTCTCTGCTAGGTAACCTGACTACTTTCATGTTTTTTTAATACTGTTTCTACTGATATTCTAGTTCTGATTCTCTTCATTTGTCTTGAAATTTTGTTTGTTATATAATAGGGCTTTGGAAGAGAAAAGAGCTCGTCTGGGTTTGGTGGAATGTGTCAACCACGAACTCTTGCAGCCATATCCTGTTCTGCATGAAAAGCCTGGTAAATCTTTTGGCTGGTAGCATAATTAGGTCACCAATTTGTCATTACTTTAAGCCTTCTTGTCATGCATTATATTTTTTTTTTCAGGTGATTATGTTGCACACATCAAATTCACAGTCTTGTTAATGCCAAATGGGTCGGATCGAGTCACCTCTCATCCACTCCAAGAATTGCAGCCTACAAAAACAATTGATGATCCTGATATCAAGGGTTGGCTAGCCTTAGGAACAAAAACAAAGAAGAAAGGTGGTGGAAAGAAGAAAAAAGGTAGGCTGTTGTATTATTCCTTGTGATTGCATCCCCCTGCTTTATTGAACGGAACATCATTAAAGTTTCAATGTTTTCCTTGTGTTGAATGGCTGAACAAATAACAATGTTTGGTTGTTTGAACAGGTAAGAAAGGGGACAAGGTTGATGAGTCAGCTGAAGCTGAGCAGCCTATTGACTCAACAAACGGGGCCACTCAAGAGTAAACACCGGACCTGTCAAACAATGAAAGAAGATTTTCATTTCATTTTCGACCCCCTTTTTCAATTTTGCTACATTGTTCACCATATTGTATTTTTCTTGGATATGAATTTTAGTATAGTCTTCTGACATTAATTCTAACAGCATTTTTTCCTATGCACATTTTAGTTGGAAGTGTGGGACTGTTTCTGAACCGGTTTGAAGTGAACGAGTTTCGAGCTGATTTCTAAAATCAAGACTAGTTTTGAATCTTATTGTTTTCGTGAGAAATTGTTTTTAAACCAAGTATTCCAAATTTGCAGCTATTGAGATGAGAGTTGAGGTTGGTGTGCAGTGGAGCATTGACAAATCAAAGATTTTTATGATAAGAAATTATTCTCTATCTCAAATTAACAATGAAAGATGTAAAGAAATTACCTTGCCCCGTATACACTTTTCATGCTGTGAAGGACTCTTACAATACGATATTTGGGTAAGTTTTTTTAACCTCAAATAGTATTATATTTTATTTTTACAATTTATATTCCTTGATAGAATGAGCAAGTTATATTTATGAGTAATATTTTTGCAATTTTTATTTTAAGTAATTTATGACTTAAAAGTATTCATAGTAATCTTAAAAGTTAACTAAACGTATTTTTAAAAATATGTAGAAATAATTTTTTTATCATAGTATTTAGAAAAAATCTTTTTAAATACTACCTACACAGCAGAAAGGTATTGCATTCGGTGCCGAACTAAAATCAAATCATGAAGTGATTAGAAACCAGAAGTTAGTAAGTGCTTGTTTGTTTTTTTAACGAATTTTTAGAAATATGCTAGTTTTTTAAAATTATGTTCAAGTTTTTATTAATATAACTCTTGAGATAGATTTTTTATGTTTCGTTTTAGTTAAAAAATATTTGACTTAAATAAAAATGTCAGATTTAATTATGTTTTTAGTTCTTAAATTTAAAGTGATTTTGATTTTAGTCTTTTAAATTTAATATTATATTTTCAAAATTAAAAATATATTTTTTATTTCTAAAAATAATTTTTGAAGAGTTAAAATAAGATTTTTAAAATTATTTTTAAATTTTCAAGTTTAATGTTAAGAGATTAAAATTATATTATACTAAATTTAGTATTTTAAATTTGAGGAACTATAAAATAATTTATTTCAAATTTTAAAGATTAAAAAAATTAAATTAAAATCATTTATGATTATAATATTATTTTTTTATCTTTTAGGATTTAAGTCCACTTTAGTCTAGTTGGCATATAGTAAAATATTTTTAATTAATCTGAATTTTATTTAATGTAAGTTTTCTTTCATTTTTTTAGTTATTAGGAAAAAAATAATCTCTATTAGTTTAGGATTGTGGTGTTATAATTGTTTTTGTAATTAATTTTTTCTTTGAATAGATTTAGGATGAGTTTATTCCTTTTAAAACTTTTGGATTGTAAGAAGTTATTTTTACAAATAGGAAAAACTAGTTAGTTTTAATAGTAACCTAGGTTAGATGATTTGATTTATTGATGTTGTGAAAAGATTTTTAAATTATTAAATTTGAATTAATTGAATAAAAGTATTATAGGCAAAATTGATAATAAAGTTGATTGAATGTGAGTTGAAATGATAAATTAAATGAAGTTAATATTAGAGAAATTGAGATTTGGATTAAAATGATAAATGAAATTAATATTAGAGAAATTGAGATGAAGTTGAATTGATGTTATATGATTATGTTTCTAAATTATTTTTATAATGTTAATGTTTTGAGTATAAGAATTATGTTGATAGTAGATGGGAAAGAAATTGAGTTTTAGATGTTTATATAATTTATAAATATAAAGGGAAATATTAACTTATTTTTTGGATGTTTGTTATATATTATTTGAATATGATAATTATATCTTTGTACGAGAATGAATGATATTGCAAGAAATAATTATCAGTACTGATAAATTAAGTGAAGACTATGTTGAAATTTTATTTTTCTTTTATTAATACTTATATGTTTATAAATTCCTATGTAAAGAAATTTTAGTTTTATTTTATTATGATTTAGAAATATAAAATATATTTTAGTTTAAATTTTATGTTGAAGAATTTAGTATATGCATGTTTTGGAGTTTTGACAGTGACATTTATGAAAAATTTATATCATGCAGAATCAATTCAGAACTATATAAGGGAATTACGTAACCTAAAATTAGTAAAATATTTTACTTCTATAAAAATTATATGAATATTTTTAACAATACTTTCTTGACCTAAAATTTATGCAATCGTTTTTAGGAATTTTAATTTTCATGATTATTCATAAAATATGGATTTGGGGTAAGAAAAATCTGTGATGTAAAGAGTTTGGGGTAAAGGAAAGTTGAGGAGTGACGATGATGGATTATAATACTTGTTGAAGTTAGTGGGATATGTAACTTCCGAAGGATATATGTGATAGCCCACATGTGCTAGGATCTGAGTTGTACTTAGCTTTTAAATCTGTAAATCATCTTCTAAACTATGTCATTCTAGCATATGTGCAAATACATTTGAAGAATATAATGCAATCCTACATATTTGATATTGTAGCCTTTAAAATTTCGTATTAAAATCATCTAGAATTTAAATTGCAAGAACAGTATGCCATTTTACTAGATTTGAAATTATAGCATTTTTATTTGTCAATTCTATGTGCACCTTTTGTAATTAAGTGATGGATATTTCAGAGAGGGTGTAGTTTTATGTGTATACAATTGGAGAGGGGGTTAGTTAAGCAAATAAAAAAAGGAGTATTCAAGGAAGAAAAAACCAATGTCAACATGCTATGTGCTAGTGACTGTTTACGAGGATGTTATATATCCACCTTAAAACATTTCCTAAGAAATACATATTTTCTCATCACCAATATGAACAATATAGTAAATCCTACAATGTCCACACTTAAATGTGCCAGTGACTATTAACCAGTTAAAGAATCGGCTAAACTTTGTTTTAACGCAACACAATTTGTATATAGCATTAGCCAACGTTAAAACCAACAAATCAAAGAACTATGGTAAATTTTGCATTACACATCCGAATGAGTCCAAAAACAACATCTACAAATTTCACATTTCCTGTCATTCTCAGTAAAGTAAATGAACACTATGGACTCAATGCTGCCCCTTTCTATATATAATAAAGGAACAGCATCCTATTTACAGAGTTTCACGCTGCCAACAGGCATAGACAAATGAAAATGATTTTAATGATGGGAAAACCATGACCTGGAAACAATTTTAAATAAGTGTCAAAAACCACCAATAAAGCTTCAATATCATCCTGGAAAAAAGAGATTGTTAACGTCAGATACAACAGAAGTCATGAATTACAATTCATAATTACACTAATTTCAATCAACACAATTTTAAGCATGATCGTCATAGTAATTTTCAATTTGATTGCTCATTAAATTGTCTGGGGTCAGATAAAACTACAATGGGCAAAATGGAAGAATAGGAGAGAAGGAAAAAATGGAAACCTAAAAAACCAATCAGTCCGTAAGATAAGACACATTTCCAACAGTTTATTACTATTATCATGTCAGGAATGCACAACTAAATGCTTCTCAGCCTAATTATTTACTGTCCAACAGTTCTTGGAGGTCACAATCTAATTGGCCAATCATTTGAAAGTTATTCCGTATGACTGATCCTGTCATTAACCTTGTGTCATTCAGGTTAGGGTTAATGAAAATAGAGAATAGGTTATACTATTGTTAAAGAAATCCTAAGATATTAGGGAATTGGTAGCTAGGGAAAATAAAATAAAATTAGTAGAAAGGAAATATACCCCTATAAGAAGTATCAATATATGAACACAAAAGCTGAGCCTGCACATAGCAACACCAGATCAGAAGAATTAAATGTCAGACCCAGTTATGGCATCTTCAACGCCTGCTTCAACTGTGCAAATGCAGATGGATGCATACTGCTCATTGCGGCATTAAATGATTCTCCATGAATAGCAGCACATGTTTGTAGATTTTCTCTCACGCAGTCCTCAAGAGACAACTGATTGATCCGGTCTGAAAATTTGATCTAGCAACAACATAAATAAATGCATTACTTCCTTTGTTACTCTCACAATGTATATCATTCGAAAATGTAAATTTCAACTAGTTTTCTAACCTGTCTTTTTCTCAATTCTTTACTAGGAATAGTGCCCTCATCAGGAGATGCGCTGGAGCTCATGTCACCACTGTTATTGACAATATAAAATAAGAACTGTTTTCAAAACATGATTGAATGTTATTCACATTACATCCCTAGTAAGACTAAACAAAAAAAAAAACACAGAGATCATGATCAAGATTCAGCCGAAGTTGTTACCTACTACTCTTTAAAAAATGCCCAAAACTGACTTATAAGTACAAAAAACTAACCTGGACTCTTCCTCAGTTAAATCATCATTTCTGCCCAGAATCACACTAGTGCAAACACTGCACATCAAAACATATACAGGGGTCACTTACTCCTTATTTGTAAAACAATGTATAATATTTAAATGGTAGTACCTCAAAATTTGATCCAGTTTGTCAAGTACTTGAGGCAGTCTTAATGTCAGAATTATTGAGAGGGCTAAACCAATTGTCTTCTTCTGGATGGAAGAAACATTATCTACCTGGAAAATTATATACATAAATTCACAATAAAGGATAAAATATTGAGTAGACCAAAATGACACATTTACACATACAACAAAATACTGAGTGAAAACTTATCAGATATTGATTTTAAGAAATGAGACATCCTATAGCATATTTAAGAGGACATAGACCTTCCAGCCATGTGCAAACATTTGCCCCCACTGCCTTCTTCACACAATGATGCATAAATTAAAAAAGTAAACACATCAAATGCAGCAGAGTAATGAACCTAAACTAGGCCACAATTCCATCGATGAGATTCAAATACACTTCAGATACTGATACATACATCAAACATCAATTAAACATAAATCATTTTAAAGTTGTGGTGTATTAATTATGACAACTCACAGGTTTGTCTAAAGTACATACGAGACACAAATATGCAATATATTTAGAACCAAACACTGTCTCTTGAGCATAACCACACGAACCTTATCAACCCAAATGTCCACCAGACAAAGAAGTATATTTTCTTGAACTGGGATGGATGCTGTCTGAAGCAGTAGAGAAGTTGATGGATCAGATGCTAATTGGGCAAGTGAATTTGTATTCATCACCAAAAGCCTCGCAAGGATGGCAGCAGAAGATGCTTTAACAGATGTTTTAGAAGGATCATGGTCATCTCCTCCACTCAAACATATTACAATTAACTTCTGTAGACCAAAAAAAAATACAAGGGCTTGAAAACAATTCTACAGAGTCTGATATGAACTATGAAACATTAGTTGATCAGCATGTAGTTTGATTTACTATATCTTACAAGCTTATAACAGACTTACTTGTAAAGTGCTGCTAATAAGTGGCGGCACTTCCATGGGAAAACACTGTAAAGAGGCAAATAAAAATACAGTTTTCAATGGTTTTTAAAATACATGTCAAGAAAGGAAAACCATCATCCCAATTATATATATTTTTAAAATATATATTCAGAATTTAGTCACAAGCAGTATAAATTATAATTCCTGAGTCCACTCAATCACAACAAGAAACTCACCATTGACTCAAGAACTAAATATAAAATCTTAGTCCACATTTAGGATGGTTTTTAGCAGTAAGTGTCAATTTTTAACTACAACAATATTAGTTTAGTTTAGGATGGTTTTTAGTTTTAAAAGTTAGTTTTTTCTTCTAATTTTTAGTTTCAGAATAATTACTTTACGAATTTCCTATAATCTTGAAATTAATTTAAAGGTATGTTTGTATGGTGGTGGCAATGCTGACAATACTTACGGTTGTAGTATTTTAGAGACAATGGTGGTAGTAGTAACAGTGATGGTAGCAGTAATGGTGGCAAAGGTGATAGTGATGGTAGGATAACAATGAGAAGTGTTATTACCGAAGATAACAAGAGTATTTTTTACAAAACTAAAAATCAAATTCACAAATCCCTTTTTTCTTGGTTTTGAAAATGAATGTAGAAGTGTTTTGAAACTGAGTAAAAGATAATTTCAGCTCCATTTTTGTTGAGCATGTTTTGTTTTGAAAATTACATTTGAAAACCAAAAACTCACAATAAACGGGGCCTTAGTTACCAAGACTTCTACATTAAGCTATACAACACAGTAACTTAATTAGTTGTGTAAGCCCAGAAAGGCGGCACTAATATAAAGAAAGCTTTTTTGCCAAAAAAAAAATAGCATTTTAAAAAAAAAATTTGGAATGATATTTTCTTTTTATGATTCTTCAGATGTTACATATATATTTAAAAAAATCATTTGGAATTCTTTTTTGAAATTAAAAATGTATATTTTAAAAAAAACTTATCCAAATTGGTATAGATCCATGTATCTGTGATTAAAAATAAATTAGTGTTGCTAAACATTCTACATTATCATAATGGCCCAACAACACAAAATGTCTAATGCCTCGGAAGTTTAAATTTGTTAACCACAACATGCTAATGAAGCTAGGACCTAATCCAAATTGAACAAAAACATAGGGCAAGAGGAAGAAATAAAAGGTCATAGAAGATATCAGTATTATTGGAAACTACTAATTGTTAAAATAATATAATGTTTGAGCAGTTGAGTTAGTACTGATAGCATTAATACTTGATCTAGTTAAAAATGTGATTTTAGGTATTAGGTTAGGGGTTATTATGTTACATCACATCGTATCAAATATCAATAATATCAAAGCTATCACTGTTTACTAAACCAATGACTCTCAACAGGAGGCATCATCATATACCAAAAGTCTCAGTAATTCATATTCATCATCGTTAATTTTGAAAATTCACAAGGTTTGGAATGACATACCTGTATTAAGATGTCAACCACAGGAAGAACTGAAATAAGGCCTTTGTCATTGACATTTCCAATAACTAAATCAAGAATTTTAGCAATATTTGTTGCGTGCATGCTCAGAAAGTCATTTCCACCCAAAATTATGTAGTCTTCAATTATGTTCACAGCAACCTGTACTTAAGATAAAGAGAATATAAAAATTTAACAGTCTTGTTAGGGGTGGGCACTAACTAAACCAGAAAGAATATGTAGCATTAATAGTGATCATAAGCCAAACATAGTAATCAATTTGATAAATACAACACAGAGCAGTGGTATGCCATTGACTGAAATTTGTATACTTTCATTAAGAAAAAACAAAATGATTACACTTTTTTCAAATTGTGAGGCACAAACTTGATAGTTGTCAACGTATCTGAAACAGCTGAAAGAAAATTGCATTGATTTCCTCTCAATATATATTGATTACACTTAAGTACTTTTTTATAGTTCGTATCCAAGAACAGTTTCCCACTTAGTATTTCTAATCTTACAGACTTATTTCTCAGTAACAGACTCAACTATCTAATCAAACAAATTCTTACACAAGAACCAATGATCTAAAAATTTTGGAAGGTACAGCGGCGGCAGGCATGAGGGGAACTTGAAAAGAAGGAACTTCTTATCATTAATTCAAATATTACGTACATCGTATAAACAACACTACACATAATATAGTTGTCACAATCCAGCAATCATGCTCCTTGAAACCTTTACAAAACTACTTCATCCTATAGGTTCTAACACGATCACCATCGTTCTCTTGAATACAAAAACACCAGTAGATAGTAAATTGAAAATATTAAAGTATGGAGCTAATTCTAACCTGTAAATGGTCAAAATTTCTTTCCATTATCTCCACAAGGCGCGAAAAATATTGTAGCAATTGAGGCACCATTGATGGTGCGTGAGAAAGTGTGGCCTCCCATAACTGAAAGGTTATGCAGTTGAAATTTCATGATATATTCTCTCACAAAAATAGTACCATCTAGTTAGTAAAAAAAAGACAGCAGGATTACCAGCATGCTATCTTCTAGGAGATTGAGTTCGTCTGGACTATTAATATCTATCCCATTCTCCAGAATTGGCAGCAGTATACTGTAGCAAATTGGTGACTGGTAACCAAGTGCAACCACAAAGTTTCTCAAAGCAACCAGAAGCTGTATCTGCAGCAGACTTTCACCAGAAGATTCCTCCCAGACCTTGCCATAACAAAAGCAATAGAAGAAGACAGATTCCATTTTGATTAGTCTGGGATTTAACTACAGCTACTCTGCTACGTCACTTGCAGGGTAAAACCTAAGAAAAAATTATCTATGTAAACTGTAATAGTTAAATCCATTGAGACCAATTTTTCTTGGGTTCTTGTAGCTATGTAAACTATGATTTGATCCTATTTATCAAGTTACTGATCCATTGAGACCAGCGTCTCTTCAAATCAATGTAACCATATTTCATCCACAATGCACACAATTTTTGCACGGCCAGGTCATCTACCTCAGCTGAGATCCTGTTTCAAAACGCCTATTTTTATTTTATTGCATTTCCTCTTCTAAAAAGTGAAGGGAAATGAGCACACATAGTCTGCCTCTTAAAAAAGACCAATCTTACATTCTTATTTTCACTTTTATATCACTTTTTAATGGAAGTGGAGGGAATGTGTCAAAACGTTTGGTCTTTTTCGGAAATTCCACCAGGTTTAGTGCCCCCCAACCCAATGCCTCTCCCCTAATGCTAGTCCTCTCTCTTGTCTTCTATTTCCAGCTGCCTCTCTGCTGCATGATTTATGGTAGTGATGTGCTTTGTCAGTATTCTGAGTGCTCTGTAATAGGCTGTGTATGTGTACTCCAATGGTTCATTACATGTTAACTACATGTTTCTAAAATTTGACTTTCAAATACTAATGACATTTGTGATGTTTTGTTTCGTTATCATTGACCAAGAATCTACTGATTCATGATGTTCTATGATCTGTGAGCAGGAAAATCCTTTCACAATTTGATTTTGATTTTGATTCAATAACCAAGAAGTACATATCAAATCAAACCTAAATTTCTTCTGAATAACTCATCTATCTCACAAGTTTTATCTTTAGAGCAAATAGCAAACTTATAGATCAGAGCACCCAACCAACGAGTTGGTGACTTACTCATGCCACACCAATTTTCTAGTAAAGAAACTCATTCACAACTTACGGAAAAAGAAAAGAAAAAAATGCATCTTTTCTTTCTTTCATGTGAACCTAACCATGTACTAAAACACAAAGCTTAGTAGACAAATAATAGACAGGATATTCTTATGTTACCTTCTGAAAAAATTGCACCAACTTGTTTGCAAATGGAATAACTTCACTAACATGTCCGATTAGGATAGAGATCAAATTCAAAACCTGAACCTGAAGAAATAGTTATAGAACATGAGCAACAACTCACTCGTAGGACCAAATGTAGAATGAAATCCAGTTTCAGATTATAATTTTCACAATATATTTTTGCTCCAGTCATGCAGATAAATTTCAGTAACATGGAAGAAAATTCAATGTGCTTGTGTATTCAAAGGCACTTAGAGGTTGAGGTGATGCCCTTTAGTGAGGCACACATCTCAACTGCATTAGACAAGATGCTAGCGTTTAGCAACTAACCAATAACATAAAGCACAAAAAGCCCATCTATCTAACTTGCCAATTAAGATGTTAAAGGAGGTCAATGATGTTTGATCCATGCTGGGTAATCAACAGTAACATCCGAGTTGGCTGCATGGATCAAATGATGTCATTGGGATCAACCAAAAACCAAATTTTAGCAAAGCTAATGTCTAGTTTGTTGTAACATGGACAAACAGAAAACATGCTAAAGAGAAATGGAACAGAACTTAATGTGGGTTTAAGCTACAATGAACTATGACTTGGCAAAACAAAGAAAGTTCATATTATTAATGCACATTTTGAGGAATAGCCGCTCAGCACTCAACTGTAATCCCAATAGACCTAATTCCTAACTGTTCTGAGGTTTCACAACCTTAGTAAGTGATTTACTATACAACACAACCGGCTGCTTCCACCACAAATGTCCTCGAAAATTGCTTGCCAGATTACACTGCAGGCTATTTGGGTGGTCTAATATGACAGGCTAGATCCAAGAATTTTAAACTCCCAACCAAGAAGAATTAATCCCTTCGGTACCCTGAATTTCACCTTTTCAAACAGTGTCTAAAAGAATTTATTTTTCCATCAAATAGGAAAAAGTTGCCTAGCAGTAGTGTTTACCTTTGAATCAAATTCCTGAACTTCCTCAAACAACTTAAAACATGAGTCCCAACAGATAGGGAGAAGATCAACAAACTCCCTCTCTGAAAAGTTTGCATCCTCAATATGTAAGCATAGGGATCGACATGCTGCCAGCTAAAACAATATTTGCACATGGTTAGTTGAAACAGAATAGAAGAGAAGTATATATATATATATATATATATATATATATATATATATATATATATGTTGCATATTGAACTAACAGAGAAACATAATGGTAGAAGGAATACATGTCTATGTAACATACCCGGACAGATAAATCTTTACCCTGTAACAATCTAATTAAAGCACAGTATACAGGCCTTTTTGTATCATCCTTGATCTGTGAAGGATAGAAAAAGCATAACAAAAGTGAATAAAAATGACTTTTCCTTATTTTAATCTTTTAGATGGATTAAGATAATGAGTTATTTTACTATCATAAAACCTTACTACACCAACATAGAAATATTTAACCTGTCTAGGTTTTGAATTTCACAACACTTGGGACATGAAAGAAACAAAGAGAGCTTCTCACCAAATCTTTTGATTAAAGTGTGAAAACTTAAAAGTTTATTAACAAAGTAAATCAATATATTCGATACCTCAGAAACCCACTGCCCCAAAATTATAGCCACTTTACGATGAATGATGCGCAAATTTGGATGTTCATTTGAGAGTTCAAGTGATAGAGCACCATTAAACCTGCAAATGAATGATTGGAAGGAATAGACAGTACTTTAAAATCCAGTGACAGCCTAAGAAAAGAAGGGTCTAATATAAAAAATATTTTAAAAGACTATGAAATTGCACTGTGTCATTAAAGAAACATAAATCTGAACCATCAAATAAGATAACTAACTCTAATAATTCTTTGCATGTTAGAATGCCTCAGATAGATATCCTTGTGTTATGTGTAGATCTGACAGACACCAGGCCTCATTTATTTTTCTACTGCAGCTGAGATTATCTAGTAACAAACGTGCTTTTAATGAGAATGAGATTGGATATGTCCTAATTAGTTTAATTAGTTTCTACACAGATGTTTTCAAGGCTTTGATATGGAAAATAACCAGTTGTGGCAATGTGCTCTCTATCGCACCTTCCAGTCTCTGTTTGAAAAGAATGTCCACATCTTCAACTGCATATCCTCACCTCTAATATTTTTAGGGATAGAACTGTTTTTATGGTGTTTAGCACGTGGACATTGTTAGCAGAATCAGTACATCAAACAAAGAGACTCGACAGCTCTCTTAATTGACTAACTTTCAGGAGTTTCCATTCTTTGTCTCTATTTTTCCTCTTTGTTTTGTCTTTGCTGACAATATATTATCCTCTGACCTTATGATGTACAATGCAATTTAAGTAGTAATATCCATTTCACTTGAAAAATGCACTAAGGTGTTTGAGGTAGTATAAGCAATTAATGGATAGTAACTCATCACAGGAGGAAACTTTGTGCAAAGTTCCATCACCTGGAATGGGTGGCTTCATGATTTCTTGAGTAGAAATTTGTGTTAGCAAAGTCCAGACACAACAAAACTACTGATCTTCAACATTTTAGGACTGATAAGATTGAAATATGGATAACTAAGTAAATAAAGCAAAATATCTTTGAACTTACCAGTCTTTAAAGCTCAGGTAGTTTGAGAGTTCATAATAAACATAAGCAGTAGCACCATAAGCAGCATCTTTAAGAAGCAAAGCAGGAGTAATTTCCGTCACTGAAGTTGGGCAATTATTCATACTCTCTTGAAGAAGAGAAACTACAACAGGACCTAGCAACTAAAAATAACAGTCAAAAGTCATACATCCATATTAATCTATAGTCAACATAGCCAACTCAACAATAGAAAATACAAGATAACCTCTGATGTTTAAATGGCACCTACTTGACTATTGGTTTCAAACAATACAATGAACAAAGCTTCAGCGCATGGTCTCAATTTTTCTGTCCACTGAACCATATCCTGCTCATGATGAAAAGACTCAGGGTTACGATACCACTCTTCCATATCACTAGCTGTCAGAACAAAATACCTGTTGGAAGATAAAGGCACTGTTTAGGCTGGTAATAGGGAGAATAATCATAATGAGAAATATCACTTAGTCTCAAACAAAATTACAATTATATAACCAATAACAGTAGCTTATCACCTACAAAATAAAGAAAAAAAGTCTAATTTTTATCTCTCATAACCTACATTAACAACTTAAGATATCGCTCACGGGTCAGTCCAATACGTACAAACACAGCCATGAGTATATACTCAAATAACACGGAAAACCCCCTGATCTTACTTGCTATAACAGATTTTCCATAACTTGAAGTTGAAAGCAATAACTTTGTTCATTACCACTTTTCTACCTCAATATCAAAACATTCTAGGAAGCAGTATACGTCCACATGTTCTATTTCTGAGAGTATATTTAATACAGTGACTTATATAATCTCTCAACTAAATCATCCTGGTATTGATTAATCAAATCTCATCTATTTAGCCTACCTATCCATTCCATTTTAATTTGAGAGAGTTTATCCTAAAACAATCTAGACCCTTGTGTATCTTAGAAGTACAGATTATTTACTAAATATGTTCAGCTCTATCCACAGGAAACCATGCAATGAAAGCACAATAACACTCAATCTAGAAAAATATGCAATCTACAAAAAGAATGACTACTAAACAGGGTATCTTTTTGACTGATTTGGAGGAACCAAAAGGCATTTTTTTTTTTTTTTTTTTTTAATTTAACTCTACTTGCATAAACACATAGCATATCTTTAGGCCTCACTCAGCTGAGAAAACAAGACAAATACAAGAAAAAATAAGCAAGCCAAGAAGGGGTTGGAAAGTGAATACCTTGATATCAATACGTTGCACAAGTGGACTATCCTTTCAGTGGGGAGAAGGGATGTTAAAATACCACCAACTGCACTTGAAATGTTTTTCTTCATCAGCTCAAGTGTAACTCCATTTTCATCCATCACCCTACCAGTAAGACTTGGCTTGTACTCCTTACATTCCAGAATATTTTTAATCATCACCATGCACTGAATGAGAAATTGCTCAAACGACAATATATATGGCTCAGGATCTGTTATTTTATTCAAACAGAAGTCCATGACTGATGAAAGCACAAATTTTTCACCAAATGAGTAAGGATGTCTGGCCTGAAAGGCAACTAAAATTTTCATCAATTTGGTGCATGCTCTCTTTAAGAAGTCCCAAAATTTAGGATATTGCTTTTGAAAAGAAGAATCTGCAAACAAAAATGTCTTGTAAGAATAATAAGAAAGTAATATTTTATGCACAACAAAAGGCACAGAAAGGAGATAAACTTCCACTATAGATGAGAAGTAAACATTGTAAGATTGTACCACGAGGAGAGAAGGAAATATTAGTATTTAAAGGTTTAAATTTTTTAACACGGCATCTCATTACATGACAAATAAATACTGTTTATAACTTGCAAAAAAAAAAAACTAATATACAACAATCCGAGGCACTGAAAAATGAAATAGATTAAAAAACACATAATCATGATAATGATTCATGTTAAATATCCAAAGCTAAAGAGATTACAGAAATCGTAGTCAATGTATTTGCTCAATGTGCTTTAGAAAAAAATCATTTTGAGGATCATTTACTCCTTATTTCATCTTTTCCTGTAAATCCATTATCTACGTTGGTATTTAAAATTTACCCTATTTATTTATTTGTTTTCTGTTTTTAGTTGGCACTTAACTATGCAAAACCCACTACTATTGCTGGTCTTGTAGCTGTCGAGGAGAATTTCCATTTGAATCAAGAGGCATTTTCCAATAAAAAAGTATGCCCCATTTTTTCTCCATTTTGTCCAGCCATCTTGACTATGTGCACATCATTCTCTCCACAGCTCAAGTTTAGAACTTACTCTGTGTGACACACCAACTAGATTATCTCATCCAACCTACGAAAAATGATGCATTAAAGGCTGTTTGGATTTGCTATTGCTAAGAACAAATCATCCAGCTGTAGGGCGTATATAAGCATATTCAGTACTATGTTAAAGAGTGCGGAGATGCAGTTAGCCTATGGTAGAGATCTTCCATTACACCTCCACAAGTTTGTAAACCAATTAAAAGAAAATTTATCCACACCATGTTTGGATCATCAAAATCCCATTTAAAGAGCGAAGTCTTTGTTACAAATTATCATTCTACAAAACTGTAACTTGGCATGCTTTTATGTAGCACACTGAGGGAACAAACTTGTCTAGGAACCAAATGATTCTCAATGATTTCATTCTACAAATGTTTATAATATAGTTATTTGTCCTAGACACGAGGATGAAATTCTATACACAAAAATTAGAAGTCTCACAGTATGGAAGGAGTGATTGAATGGCACTCAAGAACACAGGTGAGACTTCCTTGACTGGCCGAACCTCCTACAAAATATAAATAGTAATATAAAAGTGTGCTAAGCTCTTCAACACACAAAATCATCATAGAGAATTAAAACACGAGATGGATAGATAATTACCTGAAAACACTTTGAATCACTTTGAAATCCTGATATAATTAATTGCCTCACAATCTTTGAACATAACAACCATCTCTCACATGTAAGATAAAGTTCATGAGGCTGATCTTCAGCATTTAAATTAGAGCTTTGAGAGAGAGACGAGAAACCATGAAGTATTGTCTGCACATCACTTTGCCAAAGGCGCCAGCTATAATCAAAGAAATGAGACGATATCTGCCAGACAAATTGGTTGCATATTTGAATATATTATATGATTTAAGCCATGCACATGTACTAAACAGTAATCTTATTCTAGAAGAACTATGTAATCAGATGCATAGTTTTGAGGCAAAAAGGTGAAGAGCAGAAAATAGGGGAAACAATAAAGCGGAATAAAATATAAACTCCAACAGAGCCTATGGGATAGACCATATGTATTTCGTAAGGCTAGATAATTGCAACTATTTGTGTTTTGAAAAAATTAAGAATGAAGGACCAAACATAGGATACTGGAGTTAGATAAAACTTATAGCACATACGCCCCCACCATTCATTTTGGCTCTATCATTGTGAAAGAACAGTTATCTTCGGCTGTTAGTATTGAGCAATGACAAACTTAAGTTGCCTGCGGCATCAAATGTTTTCATCTAGCTAATGTGGTAGATATAGATACAGATATAGAGACCAGTCAGACCACCTAAGACATACAATACAATACATAGCCATAAATTGGACTCAAGAACCTGACTCTACTCAACAATACACATCATCTACTGATATAGCTCTTTAGAAATTAAGTTTATTACCCTCTTGACACGATTATATTAGAGTTACTAAAAGTTCCTCTTAGTATACCACAATCAACTCAAAATTATGAATTTAATGGTTGAAATTAAAAAACGACCCACAAAGTACGATGAGTCACACTCCCATGCAGATAGGCCTCAAATTGAAAGAACACACCAGGTTGAGTGATACACATCCCGTCCAGAACGAAAAAACAAATTAAGCTACCCCTATAGACCCTAACTACTAGATAGTTGGGACAACCTTTTAAGGGAGAGTGGCGATACTGCCTCCTCAAAAGTTTAATGTATCGAGCCATAGAGCCTTCAAATACCTACATCCAAGTTTCCAACAACTCACCAATAGGACCTCCTTGCTACCCTTGTAACAACAAGTTAAAACATATTATGAAAATAAAAGTCATTCATATTTGTGTGACTTAGGATATGTAAATCCGTAGCCAAGATCTCTTCAATATGCTGACAGCAACTATGTTTAAACAAGATTTTTATTTTCTAAATGAAAAGAATGACAAGATTACTATTGAGGTTTGCATGTCATTCCAATAACGAATGACAGAAGACATTTTGCAGGTTTTCAATGTACAGCATAAAGGCAAGGATTTAGACAGCTGAAAGCAAGAGAGAACAGAAAAAGAATAACACAAGGAACTGCACCTCTGCAAAGTTGCGCTGGTCTGATGTAAGGCGTTTTGTGGACAACTCCTTTAAGGTCCTAAATAGAATTAAAAAGATTCGATGGGAAGCTAGAACATCTGTTGATTGAAGTTGTTGTGATAAAACCAAAAAGATGTCTGGCCTGAGGAGTCATTAAATTAGCATATCAATATATAGAACTTTCTTTAAAAAGAATGTTAAAATCATAAAAATGCATAGAAGCCAAACATTAAGATAGCTTATAACACGTATGCAGAAAAAAGCCATGCAAGTTGAGAATGCCTCTCAAAGAAAACTAAAAATCTGGAACACTTTTTCAGTTAAAATAATAAAACTGTACAAAAATCATTTTGGAAGATATGACATGCTTAGGGAATTAAAAACCATTAGAGAAAACATATTGTCATGAGAGTTCATTAAAATGGATAGCGAATCAAAACGAGCAATGAAAGAGAGAAGTAAAAGGAGGGAGCGGATGAAATTTCAATAGCAGTATTGAAGACACTGTACATATTCTTGAACACCTAAGCAATAAATATTAGAAAGTACCATTCTTTGGGATAATCAATACGAGCGATTTTGGAGATGAGCACTGCCAGCATCAGAGCTATCTGCACTTTAAAAATGATAGGTATTACGAGAAGTAAATATCTACACATCACAATTCACAAGCATAGCCAATAAAAACAAAATACTAAAATGCCTTCAAAAAGCAGGGTTGGCTGAAGGATGACTATCATTTACCGTGAAGTCTAACCAAAAACATGACAATTGACAAAGTATCCAAACCGGAAAATATGTTGTAAAGGGAACACCCTAGAAGTTAGAACCCATGCAAATTGAACACTATGAATCTCGATCCATCACTGACAAGAATGACCATTTCTAGAACCTAAGTAACTAATGAACTTGGCATTGAGGTAGTAGTAACAGTAACAAGCCAAAACTAAAAACAAAAACATGCAAAAGGTTCGTCTCCTCAAGAACCAAATCAACACAGCCACTAAAAGAAAGAAAAATAAAAGCACCTGATCATTCTCTTCTCTCAAGTACATCAGCAACTTCTGCCTCAGGTGCATTTTCTCCTCGTTGCTAATTCCCCTGAACAAAGGAAGAAAAACACATTAAAATTTTCATATTACCATCCGCACATTGTTGCATGTAGGGTTCAGCTTGATTTTCACACAAAACACAGCTCCACTATCAAAACTAAAACAAAAAAAGAACCTATTAGAAGCATCTTGATTACATTTTCCCTTATTTCTAAGCAAAGAAAAGAAATGAAATAAACACTCCCTAACAAGAAAACTCAGAAGCGTTTACGAGGAATCGCGGCGGTGGCGCCAGTAGCGGTTGACGCTGTTCTTAAAATACACGGTGGCCATCATGCGCACATCCGTTTGCGACGCCAAATCCTTCGCGGTAATCACTTCCTGCAGTTCCATTCGCCAAAACAAAAAACTTAAAACGAAACAGAAAGCACAATGCAAACTTCAGTAGAACCCTAAGAGAGAGAAATAGAATGTTACGAGAAGGCACGAGCAGAAACCAGGCCTGGACTCCGATTGCGCAAGGGCGTCCTCCGCCGGAGCGCGGAGGCGCTGATCAGCGCTCATGGAATTCGCGAGCAGAGAGTACATCGCCGGCACGTCGGAGGCCGAAAGCGCCATAGTGGTCTAAGATAAATCTTTCTTTGCGTAAGATTTGATTTGATTTGATTCGAAAAGAGAGTGAGTGAGGGAGTGAGTGAAATCGTGTTAAGTGAAAGTAGAATCTCTTTGGTTTTGTTTTTGTGTTGTAGCTACTGCAAATGAAAGAGATATTTATATAAGAGAGAATAAGAAGAAGGAGAATGAGGAGAAAGTGTTTGTGTTAATGTTCAAGAGAGAGAGTTAGATGAAGAGAGGATTGAGAGAGAGTAGAGAGAACGTTCAGCAGAGAACAAAAAAAAATGGGAGTGTTGAGGCTAATTGGGACCCATGGCGTCGTCATAAGCGTTTCATTTCAGATTCAGACCAAGCAGCGTAGCTGCGCCAGCCATTTACCCCTTTTTTTCTGCCAACTCGGATTATTTGCTTTTTCTTTCTTGCTTTCTTCGGCTTCGGTCCATTCCCTTCTCTAAAACAGCGATGGGCTCATATTGTGGAGTGTGGTGAGACTGATTCGTATAATTGTGATCAAAAGCACAAACCTCATTGTTTACATGGATTTTTACATTGACATGACTTTACTCCCTTCGAAATTTAAAATCTTGAGTGAGACTATAATTATGTTCTCCCAGAAGAAGTAAAATTTGTGCATGTTCCTCTCAAAAGGGTGTTTCCATGAGGAAGCCTGATTGAGAAAATGATGAAGGAATCAATCAATTCTTGGAAAATATTAAGGAGGGGTTTTGTAATTTTCAATGGGAAGTGCTACCTTTGTTGGCTTAAACTGGTGATATTAGAAGTAGTTTAGAATGTTTAAAGTTGAATATTGGGCTTTTTGTTTTGGGGAGGGGTAAGTAATTAGAAGGATAACATGTTTTTTGAGAAGTAATTTGGTGATTTTTACATGGATGTGTTTGTACAACTTTATTTATTTTTTCTTAAAAGTTAGTTAAAACTTTAAAAATTGAAAATTTAATTTAATTTTCAATTTAAAGGTACTTTTTTAAAATAAGGTTCAGTTGATAATTTTGAGACTATAATATAAAACATGTGTCAATAAAATTCAAAGGGAGATTAAACTTAAAACGTTTCCAGAAGCTATTCAAAAGCTCTTTCTACTAGTTTTTCTAAAAGCTCCTTGCTTACATTATTTATTCTAAACAAAGCTACTTCTTTTAGAGCTTTTATTTAAAGGATGATTGTTCAAACTTCTACTTTTAAGAAGGAAAAAAGAGTAAAAAAAAAAAAACTGGTTCAAACACTAACTAAACAGGTGCTCTACAAGTCACTGACAGCATAATAGTTTAATATAGATGAGTTAGTGAGACTATTGATTCACCTTTTTAATTGCTTGTTAAATGAATTTGGTATTTACTGAAATAATATAAATACAAAATTTAACCTATGATACATCTTTTACACATGTCAGCGAGTTACTAAGAGTGATGATGTCATTTAGCATATTTATTGTTGGACAATATTATAATAAACTATAAAATTGAAGATTTTTTAAACTTTTTTTATATAAGTTGTTTGATCTCAAGATGGTCGAATTAGGTTTAGTTTTTCTTATGAAAGTTGGTGGTAGAATTTATTGTTTGGACTGGTTTATTTTTGTTAATATTTCCTTTGGAGGGAAAGATGGAGAGATGAAAGAGAAGATATTAATGTGAAAAGGTGAGTTTTTTAAATGGTTGGAGATAACTTGAAATGAAAACTTGGTAAGTTTGGTATGAACTTCTTCTTTATTAACAATAAAAGAAAAAAAAAAGTGATAAAAAAACTATTTTTATCGCCAAAGATCTTAATTTACACAATAAAAAGTTACTACAAATATAATTTTCATTTAAAATGAACTACTTTTAATGATGTTAAATGATAAAAAAAAAAAATTTTGTATACCACTATTTATTATGAAGGTATTTTTTTATAATAAACAAATAAAAATTCTTTTCACTTATTTATTTCCAATCAAATAAATTTTTTAAGTTTTTATCTATCAGAATAAAATGATATATTGATTTTTTTTTAGTGATATGATAGTATAAATACCATTAAACATAACTTTTAATTGAAAAAATTCAAATGGGTTTTTCTTATTCGGTGAAAATGTCTTAGAAAGTCTCAATTTTTCTTACATTATTGGATGTTGTAATAATTTTTAATTGGGGATGAGTTATATTAGGGTAGAGGAGATGACATCCCAAATAGAAATTCTGAATTCTCATTGGTCAACATGGCGTGGTGACATATGACGGTGCCACGTGTATTTAACGTCCTTAACCTGGAAGTTTCTGGATTCTCACTCCCGCGAACAATTTCATACTTCATATAAATAAAAGCCTCATTGCGTCACCGTCCGTTACGATTATGTCAGATTATTAATAAAGTTCCCGTTTTCGACGTCAAATTCCTCCGGCGAAGTATTCTGATTCGAATATGAGGACCCGTTTAGCCTCCGCGCGGGTCATCTTCGTGGCCTCGCTCTGTTTCCTTGCAAGCTTGGAATTGGAAGCCAAAACCATCGACCCCTACAAGGTTACAAGAGTTACATCTTTTTTTTTTTTGTGGGATTTGGGAATTCTTGGTGAAAATGGTGGAAACGTGTTGAATTTGTGTGATTGCAAATGAATTATTGGTGGTGGGTTAGTTGCATTGCATTTCATTTCATTATGTTCTGTGGAATTTGGTACTCAGCTTAAATTTTGGTTGCTAGACTGAATGCTCAGTTTGGGCTCTTTTTAAAATTGAGAAATTTGGGTGTTTAGAATAGGGTTTTGGCGAACCTTATTTTTACGTTTGTGAGTTATGTTACCGTAGTATGTTTTTTTCTTTCTTGGCTTCATCGTATCAAGCAATGTGTTGTCCTTTACATGGAAGGATATTCGTTTGCAAGTTTTTGTCTGTACTTGTCGTAGGTTTAAAGCCTGAATGAGAAAAGCGTGTTCTTTATATGTTTCAAGGCGTCATTGGTCAAGAATCAAGATGGAGAAGGAAAAAAGGAATTTCTTTTACGTATTTATTTGATTTTTTGAGAGCATGAACTGATTGTACCCGCTTTTATCGTTCAGGTTCTTGGGGTTGATAAAAATGCAAGTCAGCGGGAAATTCAGAAGGCTTTCCACAAGTATGTATACTTGGTGTTCTTGTTTGTTACATTTCATCATTTAGATTAAGTCTGATAACTGATTTTAAATATTGACATGGCTCTTACTTTGTTTTTCAGGCTATCTCTCCAGTATCACCCTGACAAAAACAAAGCCAAGAGTGCCCAAGAGAAGTTTGCTCAGATCAATAATGGTATAGATATTTGCTCCTCTCACATTTACTCGCATGCACATGACACACACGAGCTCATATTTACTGGAACAAAGAGTTGATACTATAATCAATTATATAAGTAGTTTCAGGCTGCTTTTGTGCCTGCTTTCTACATTTACCTTGTTTGAGAATTTTCATGTGTGCCTTTCCTTCTTTTAACAGCATATGAGATTTTATCCGATGAAGAGAAGAGAAAGAATTATGACATGTATGGAGATGAAAAAGTCAATCCTGGATTTCAAGGTGGCCATCCTGGAGGTCAGGGCGGATATACTTATTTTACAGGGGGTGGTCCTGGGCATAGCAATTTTAACTTCAAACCAGGGGAGGACTGGCAGGGTATGGGTGGGCAGGGAGGATCTAAGTCATTCTCCTTTTCCTTTGGTGGCTCGGGTGTTTCAAATCCATTTGGGATGGGCTTGGATGATATTTTTGGCAGCTTTTTTGGTGGTGGTGGGAGACAGTTTGGTGGTTTTGGCAGTTCAACTAATACTGATTCTGGGTCCACAAGTTCTCCCAAAAGTCTCAGAGCTATAAATTCACACATCTATAAGAAAGAGATAGAAAATGCAGGGATGACTTGGCTTTTGTTATCTTATATACCTACACCCTCATCCAAGCATATCCAACACTTTGAATCCACTATAGCGGAGGTTGCCAGTTCATTGCAGGGAGCTTTGAAGGTTCTTACTAAATTTTGAATTGGCTTAGATATATCTTTAGTACTTGCAAACATGACTATATTGGTTTTAGTTTAAGAAATATTTTGTTGGTTTCGTTCCTCATTAATTTAAGAATTTTTGAAAATTGTTGGAATCACCTCACAGTGTTGGCATGACACGCCTATATACACATGTTAACTCAACAATAATTTTCAGATGACATATCTAAGTGTATGTCACGTAATCAATGATGATGACCATTCAAATTAGCAAAAACACTTTTGGAGGTCTAAAATCACGTTTAGTCGTAATTCAATTTTATGGATTGTTTTGGACTTAGCATAGGTTATTTCTCTCTTTTGTGTAACAGGTTGGAAGCATTAACTGTGATAAGGAAGTATCATTTTGTAAAGAGCTTGGCATATATCCACGCAAAGCTCCAAGGCTTTTTGTTTTTTCTTACAAGGATAATGAAATAGGTTCTTTGGTGGAGTACAGTGGACACTTGGCTGCTAAGAATTTGAAGGCTTTCTGTCAAGAACACTTGCCAAGGTTTTCGAAGCGAACTGACTTGAATCGTATTGATCAATTCATCACTACCGGAAAGTTGCCTAGGGTGCTGCTTCTGTCCACCAGGAAGGACACTCCAGTAATATGGCGTGTTCTTAGTGGCTTGTATCACAAACGCATTACTCTCAGCGATGCAGAGGTGTGTAAATGCTGTACCTGAAACACATTATCTTCCTCTGTTAATTTCCTTCTTTAGACCTATGGGGAAATTCTTATAATGTTAAGATTTAATGTATATATTGAATGATTTGTAGGTGCACGATGTTTCTGATCCAAGAGTAAAAGCTCTAGGAGTTGATGCACTTCCAGCAATTGTAGGCTGGCTACCTAATGGAGAAAAACGTGTTGTCAAAAGTGGGATTTCTGTAAAAGATTTAAAATCTGCAGTTCTTGATCTTAGTAACATACTTGATAATTTTGAAGGAGTAAGTAAAAAGGAAGCATCAGGTCAGGCAAAGAAGGCACAAACTGATCCTGACGAGGGACGCATACCATTACTTTCTCGATCAAACTTTGAGGCACTTTGTGGTGAGAAAGCTCCAGTCTGCATAATTGGTGCCTTCAGATCTTCTAAAGCCAGAGAAAAGCTAGAGTCAATCCTTTCTTTGGTAAGAATACATTTCATTCACTTACCAGTTCAATGGGGTTATGTAAATTTTTTCTAAAAGGAAACACTGCAAAATTTTCAGGTCTCTCAAAAATCTTTGTCAAGACGACCAAATTATGGAAGCAGCAGTTCTAGGGACTCCATTTCTTATGCTCTCTTAGATGCAACAAAGCAACAGGCATTTCTAAATGCATTTGACAAAAAGGGATATAAATCATCAAATAAGTTGTTGATTGCTTACAAACCTCGTAGAGGAAAGTACAGTGTATTTATGGGTGAAATGACGATAGAGGAGGTAGAGAATTTCATTGGCTCGGTTCTCAGTGGAGATATATCCTTCAGAGAAACACGTGGGAAGCCTGTACTAGAGAAATAGGTCATAAAACTGAGTTAAGCAATGTTTTGGCTGCATGCTCATGTAAATGTAAATAGTCAAGAGTTTATAGAATCTTGTTTTTTTTTATACAAGCAAGATGACAAATGAAGTAAGTAATAGCAGTAAATAGGGATATTATTGATCCATGCTTGTTCCTCCATAACTCAAGGATGTTTCATCTTGCTTTCACTGTAGTTGTCAATTAGGCATATGATGGTATGTTTGGTTTTAGGATGGAACGTGAAAGGGAAAGAAAAAAGGTAAGAAAAGAAAAAAGAATATGTATTAAAATCATTTAAATATTTTGAAATAAAATGAAAAGGATGAGATATTAATAGTGGTGTTTTTTTACCTTTATATATGAAAAAAGGAAACTTCTTTTCTGCCCAATTAGGATGGAAGATTGATCGTGTGAGACCTAGTAATTTTTCTTTCCTCCTCCTATTAGCAGTTTTCAAACCGTGGAAAGAATGGATAATGTGGTGTTTTTCTTTCGCCAACAGTCATTGTTTCCGACTAATTATTTCCTGCACCCAAATAATTTATTTCTATTTATTATGAGAAATATTAATAATACATTATCAATTGTACTTTTGCACGTACTTCATTAGAGATGATTAGACGTACGTTATATGAGAAGAAGCAGGTATTGAACATCAGCCCATAACTCCATACAAACCACAACACCAAATGGAGTAAGAGAGACAGATCAGTATTGGAGATGACTAGATATATGTTATATGAGAAGGACTTCTCTAAGCAATTTTGGGCAAAAGCCACCAAAATAACCATCTTTTTTCAAAACTGTCTACTAAGGCTTTGAAAGATAAAACTCTATTTGAAGTTTGGTACGGATATAAGTCTTTATTAGCTTTTCTTAAGGTATTCGGTTGTGTTTGTTTTGTTCATGTTCTACAGGTTAAGTGTGACAAACTTGATAAGGTGAGTTTAGGTAATTTTATGGGCTAAAGTTTGGCTTCAAAAGCATACAAAGTATATCATCCTCAAACCAAAAAGCGACTATTACTAAAGATGTGCATTTCAATGAAAATCAGTGTTGAGACTGGAAAAACACACAAATAACAACAATATCTTTCAACAATATTGAAGATGATCAATGTGGAAGACAAACAACATAGTTGTGTCATAATGAGCTAGAAAATGAACCTTCAATTAGAGGAAAAAGATTCTTATTAGACATTTATCAAAGATGTAATGTGGCAATACGCAAACCTACTAGTTATGAGGAAGCACTAAAAGACCCTAAATGGAAAAATGTAATGGAGGAAGAGATGTCAATGATTAAAAAAATAAAACATGGGAGCTGGTTAACAAGCCTAAAGACAGAAAAATCATTGGAGTTAAATGGGTCTTCAGAACAAAACTCAATGTTGATTCTCAATAAATAAACACAAGGTCAAGCTCGTTGTAAAAGGGTATGCACAATTTCTTGGTGATGATTATTTTGACACTTTTGCTCCTATGTCCATATTAGATATAATTAGATTGGTGCTATCTGTTGTTGCTCAAAGGGGTTGGAAAATATTCTTACTAGATGTCAAATTAGCCTTTTTAAATGAGTCTTTGTAGAAGAAATATATGTGGAACACCCAGAAGGATTTGTAAGATAAGGTGAAGAATACAAGGTATATCAACTCAAAAAGACCCTTTATAGCCTAAAACAAACACTGAGAGCTTGTTACAACATAATAAATGACCATCTTTTGAACATAAGTTTTATAAAAAGCTTATCAGAATCTACTCTTTATGTTAAATATAAGGAAAATTATGTTCTCATAGTTTCCCTATATTGATGATCTTTTAGTAACTGAAGACAAGATAAGGATGATTGAGGAATTCAAACAAGAAATGATGTAGGCTTTTGAAATGACAAGTCTTGGTCTTATGAATTATTTTTTAGGACTTGAGATAAAACAAAGTAAAGATGGTGTTTTTTTTTCAAGAAAAATATGTAAAAGAAATATTGAAGAAATTTCAATTGGAGGAGTGCAAAGTAGTTAACACACCAATGAATCAAAAGGAAAAGTTGAGTAAGGAAAATGATACTAATAAAGTTAATGAAGGATATTATAGGAGATTGATTGAATGTCTAATATATTTTACTACAACAAGACCAGATATTTTATTTGTTGTTAGTTTCCTATCTCGATTTATGTATTGTGCTAGTGAAATTCACCTAAGAGTAGCAAGAAGAGTATTGAGATATATTAAAGACACTGTTGATTACGGAATCAAGTTAGAAAAATGTCAAGAATTCATGTTACATGGATTCTCTAATAATGATTAAGCTAGATCTGTTGATGATATGAAAAGTACTTCATGATATTGTTTCAGTTTCAGTCTTAGGTCGGGAATTTTCTCATGGTACACGAAGAAGTAAGAGATTGTAGCATAATCTACTACTGTAGCTGAGTTCATAGCAGTAAGTAACAACAATAATAAATCAAGTCTTGTGGTTGAAAAATGTTCTATATAATATAGATATAGAATAGAATTAATGCTACTAAAATCTTCATTGACCACTGACAAACAATTGTTATATCAAAGGATCCAATCTATCATAGAAAAACAAAATATTTTAACATTAAACTCTATTTTTTAAGAGAAATGCAACAAACAAAAGTTATTCTAATTTATTACATGTCAGAAAATCAATTGACAGATTTGTTCATAAAACCACTTCCCGTAAACAAGTTTGAGTTCTTAAGAAAAAAAGATTGGAATTTGGATATTAAAAAATAAAGAAAAGTGTTAATTATTTATTTTTAACCTACCTTACATGACTTGTTCTGTTTTTATTACTTTAGTTCTTTATTTTTTATTTAGTCAATAAATCATTCCTACATTTAAGGAATAAATAGTCGGTTATTCAATATAGTTAACTTTTTCTATTACAATTAAATTATTATAAATATATTGCTGCATCAAATGAATAAAAATATTCTCCTCGTTCAATATCTTCTACATATTCATTTTTCCTTTCTTTATAAAACCTACAGAAACATAGGTAGATAGAAAGCTTTCATTGCATGTCTTGAATTCTTTTCTGTCAAAATATACAGCAACTTATTTCCAATCAAGATACACAACAAGAACTTTAGTAAAAAAGAAAATCCAAAAAATTGAGGGTACTGCGAAGAACAAATAAGGGTTTGAGTAATCATTTCCCATAATGAACGAATGCTAAAAAGAAGAGAGAAAGCTACAGCAGCTTGGAAAGCCCAAGGTCAAATTGACATAAGAGTCCACACATGCTAAGTTGAAGAGTCATCTAAAAGTGGAGATATTAATGTCATAGTTAATCAAAATAATAAAATCAAGGGAAAGCAACAACTGAAAAATAAGAGAAAAGAGAAAGATGGTGAATTAGAACTGCGAAATTGGTAGCAACAGCAGGAGTGCTCTGCACAAAGAGAAATGGTCTAATTCGAATACTCAATTTCGCGACAAAAAAAAAAAGCCGCTTGAGATCCTATCTCAATCATTGAGCCAGTACTGTACAATATACATAGCCCAAGGTTTAGTGTCATTCTAAAGAATGAATCTAATGACAGTAAGTAAACGTTTCTACACGATCTTACAAGAAGCTGAAGTAGACTATGGTTCTGAGTAGACCATGCCCTGCATTATAGTAAAAGAAAAACTGAAGAAATTACAACTAAACCAGATAGAGTATGCTACAGCAACATTTCTTTCAAAATAAATAAATAATTTATACCAATAAATAAACTATGATACGGAAACACACCTTTTAAGAGAATGTAGCAAGATATCAAATAAAACCCTATTGGATATGATCGCTAACAGTGTCACTATCATCGTCATCATTTATGCTGCTGTCTTGAGGTGATGAAGATGGACCTGATGAAGAACCAATAAATCCTAAGTGCTGCATTAAAGCCACGACTTGTTTTTGGGTCTGAATTAACTCCCGTTTCATTTCTAGTTTCTCTTGTTCTTGTCTTTTTAAAGATTCATTTAATGCCTTAATCTGATTTCTTAAATCATCAATCTCCTCTGAATTTGCAGAAAACTTCCTTTGTGGACTAGAGGATGTAAATAATGTTTTGCCTATGGTCAGAGTCAACTCCTGTCTCATCTTTAGTTTCTCTTGCTCTTGTCTTTGCAGTGATTCATTTAATTCTTGAATTTGATTTCTTAAAACATCAACCTCCTCTGAATTGGCAGAAAGTTTCATTGGTTGACTTGAGGATGTAAATAATGTTTTTCCTATGAATCCAAGGCCAAAGATCCTCCCTTTTTTCTTTCCAACTGAATCTACCCATACATCAAAGTCAGATGGCATATGATCTTTAGATGGTTGACTGTCAGCAACATCCTCCCCAGAAATAACTTTTGAACTCTTAGAAGATAACTCAAACTTCTTCTTTTCAAATTTATCCTACATCAGAACAAACAAATTCGCATGAGTAAAAACACCATTGTTTCAGATCAAATATTAGCATAATACTATAGGCTTATTCACAAACAAGATAAATTTGAAAAAAAGGTAACAGTTAACACCCAGCGGTGCACATGCATGTATATGGGCCATCTTGGAGCCAATATTAATTTTTCTGGCAAAATGGTTAAACTATTGCAAGCACGTTTTTGGTTCACTTCAATTCTTCGATTCTCATCTCTATGTGATACTAAGACCTAATGCATGAATACAGAGTGTAGAAATTTTCCAGAATTTATCAGTGTGGAAATTTAAATGTACCCTAAAGAAGGTTGTCACTTTGGATGGATGCTCTATCTACTATTGTATGACCTAAGCTAATTGCTGGCATACTCAGTTAGCCGTGGGAATCTCAACCATACATAACATACTCGAAAAAAAGATATACATATTAAGGGTGCTCATATAACTCAAGGGTTTTAAGCATGGTAATAATACTCAATTTATTATAATTAATCTGTTGATTGGTGTACCTTATTATGGCAAACGGTTAATTTCTAAACAACAAAGAAGAATTATCACATTGACATTGGCCAATAGTTGCAATATATAAGTTCAGATTATAATTGAACAAACAATGAAATAACACTCAAATCATTCATTAGTATAAAACTTACAAAAGCAGATTCTGCATGAGGACCCACCCAACTTTGATCTTTCTTTTTTCGATGAGTATGAAAATAAAACTCCGCCAATGTTGGATCTGTCCCTTTTGCTTCCTTCTGCAATAAATGATAAAATAAACTTAAATATCATTAATTCTGAAACCTAGACAATAAAATATAATGGTAAATTAATAATACCATTCTCTTCCAATGCAAACGATGAGGAATGGATCCACCAGTATGAAGAGATGCACCATCCATAGACTCACGATTTCTTTTATTTATTTCAGACTTTTGTTTGAAACTTGAGGACTCCCAATGTGCCTTCAATTGTGCCCACACACCATTTTCCATCCAAGTTGGTTTCTGATTTAAATTTTTTCGAACTTCTTGCATTAATTGAGTCATTTTAGCTGAACCCCTTTTCTCAAAGTTGCGCCGCACCATGTCCTTGTATTGAAGTGGCCATGTAAACTTTGACTACATTGGTTTTGACGATAAATGATTAGATTAGACACATTTTAAAAATAATATAAAAATTGAATATTTTTAATCTAATGTTGAAATTTTATTACTTTAAATATATTAAACCACGAATCCCTTTGACCTATAGATAATTGTTTCCATGATGGTTTTGCCTCCTCCAAGTTAGTACGTATGATTGAAGCAATTGTCCCAACTACTAGCTTATGTTGATCAAACCTATGTAAAACAAAAAAAGTGATGAATAATTTAAATCAAATAATAAAAATTCATATCATATGATAAGAAAAAAAAAAAAAAGACTCACCCATCCCCTTCTGGGAGTATCATGATTTTGTTCCCAGTATTGCCTCCACTAACTTGACTAGATGAAGAAGATGACGCTTTATTGACCATTGGATATTCTTCCATACGAAGGACTTGAGTAGGGATATGTTGGGATTGGGAGGAATGAGATTGATTTTGAGGTTGAGTGGTATGAGATTGAGATTGAGATTGAGTTGGAGGTTGAGGTTGAGTAGGTTCAGTGGAATGAGATTGAGATTGAGGTGGAGGATGAGATTGAGTAGATTGAGGTTGATATTGAATTTGAGTAAGTTGAGGTTGAGTTTGAGTTTGAGTGAGTTGAGGTTGATGATTGAAGCAAGCTTGTGACATGTTTAACATTGTAATAGCAACAGACAACTCTGGATGTATTTTTACACACCGGTGACACTAAATCCACTTCAACATCATCTTTAATTTGAGGAACATTCTCTCCATGAAACATCCAATACCAATATTTGGGTGTAAACCCTTTCTCAAGAATGTGAACATTTACTTTGTCAGGGACTAAATCCTTTTCATTTTTACATAGCTTACACGGGCATTTTATTACACCCTCATTCAAATACTTTGGTTGTCGACAAGCAAAATCAATAAACTCTTTGACACCTTCTAAAAATTCAGTTCTATAACCCTTTTGTCTAGGAAGAAGCCTCGTATACATCCATGCCCGGTGTGTAGGTTCTTCCATTTTCAGCTCAACTCCAAAATCACTGTATGATAAACATTTTTTTCAAATGTTTAGAATTTAAAAAGCAAGATAAGTTACATCAACCAAACATTAAAAAACTCAACCCTCAATTATATATGACATGACCCAATTCCATTCAAGAAGACACTTTTTTAAAACTTGATTAATAGTTAGTCAATAAATTTCAAATCTTCAATTTGAAAAATTTTGGAAACATCTAGAATTGGTCTCCATGTGTGTAGGTTTATTATCAACATATTTTTTGGGTTATGGTTAATATAAAAAACTTTAGGTGAACTTGTATGTGTAGCACATACATGTTTAAATTCACATGGAGACGACCACCATGCTTATTGATAAAAGCTTTGGTAGCTTCATGTTTTTTATGTTTTTTAGATGCATGAGTAGTAGAGGTGGGGTTGAACATCCTGTCTATCATCTAGATTTCATGTTTTAGTCCACCCAAGAATGTGCTTAAAGAGTGCTCAAGAAGAAGGGCTACCTAAGTTAAGGCTAGCTCAAAATCATCACATATTCCTATATCTTGCCTATATGTTTCACTTGAATTAGAGTGGCAAGTGGGTCATCATAAACTTCACCAAATCATTGAGCTACATCAACAGTGTATTGAGACTAGGAGGGTAGATATCAAATTTGCTACACATATAGTTGAGATGCCACGTAGGGCAATCCCATCAAGAAGGATAGAGGCTAAACGAACCTTAGAAGTTTTGTTGTATCATCCAAAGAAAAGAATTGGGTGACCATCGAAGCGAGGGAATTCCACCTTAGAGATGCAAGTAGAATTGGCGTTGTGGGTTGCATTTCTATTGTAACGATGGGGACCACCATTACTGTTGGTGGAGGAATCGTCATTATTATTTTGGGTGGATTGAGCCCTTAATAAGCTCTAATTTCTTCCATTCTTGCACCCAGATGATCCAAACAGGCCATACTCGCACTAATTTTCTCTAATCGAGCATTGAACTCCTCTTGTTTCTTCTCGACCTCAGCCATCGTAATCTGACTTTGAGTCGTAGCACAACAACCATTGCCCATGAATCTACTTATCTCTATGATACCCATTGGAACCGCTTGGATATTCAGGGAGTAACCCAAGAATGATCCTAGCTGAGAATAGGGATTCCAATGTCTAGAATGGATTCAACTTTTAAGAGCAAAATAATTTTCGCAGAGAAAAATCAGAGAAGATAGCATTTTACTGAAATGATGATATGCTTATTTCATTGGCCACCTGGCTGTAATAATCCTCAAGTTGGTTACAATAGCCTAATAGAAAAAAGCAATTTTTAACAACTTCAGGCACCTCAGCTTGGGCAGAAATGCTCACAATTCGCAAGTCATCATCTATTACATAAAACTAGGAATAAAATGAAAAGAATAAACCAAGTATTATTAGGGTCACAGTTATGCTGTGATATTAGGATTATACAATAAAAATTGCATTTTCCCACACCACCTTGTTAAAAAGCTTATCTAATAAGACATTCTTACATACATTTTTTCTCAAATAATAAATATATATTTTTTAACTCATTCCCTCATCTTTATTTGAATATAGAGATTTATTGGAAGCTCATAAAGTGGAATCAATTCTCTGGAGACACAAGTACATGGCCGAGAGATGTCCTAGATGAAATAACATAGATTTGAGAAATTGGCCATGTCTGTCTACAAGCATTATAAACTGTCAATGATTGTGGAAATAAATTAGAATCACAAAATTCTGATTTGTACAACTAGATTTAGGATCTGTTATATTTCCTTTCCTTTTGCAGCTATAGCAATTATAGAGAGAATTATTTCTCCTGATTCTTAGGACTAGGTTAGTGTACATAATCGACCCTATACTACTACAACTATTTCTCCTGATTCTTAGGCCTAGATTAGTGAAAAGAACCAACCATATATTACTATTTGTTCTCTATCATTGCACCAGACCTCCAGTTTTTCCTCAGTGAAAATACTATTCACTGTTCCGCATAAATGATAGAAACATTTATCAATTAGGCTAACAAGGTGACTAAAACTGTGCATTGATATATCTCAAGCATCATCATGAACGACTGTAAAGTCACATCATGACCCTGTAATTGGCTTTGAAATATAAAGATGAAAAAAATAATCTAAGCAAACCAGACTTATCAATCATCTAAAAATGCATGTGACAATTTGTTGGCAATATCAATTAAATTTCCCATGCACTTGTCATTGTAAATGACTTTAAATACTGCTCATTTGAACTCTCTAAGAATCTTCCACATGTCACAACAGTAAGATACACCAATCCAATGAATATAAAATCTCTACGAACACAAAAATTGCACCTCACCCTTCTTTACCCCAACTGTAAATGCATAAGAACATAACTAGCAGAGTAAAAAAATTGATTTATGTATTTTCACTTCAACTTATTTTTGTTCGCTGCCTTGGTTAAACTTGCGACACTGCCAACCGAAAATGAAAGAAACTTAATTTTGAGTTTTAATTGTTGAATAACCCAGCTGCTGCTGTAGACGCATGAACTCGCGGATGACATTAAAAGTATCGCATGCTCTAATTTCCCTGCTTCACTATGAAGCTCACACAAATGAATAATATTAAGCATCAAATCAGGAACCTCAAAAATATCAAATGCATATAAAAATCACCAACAGCAGAATTCAATCAAAGTAATTAGAGAACTGTTTTTCTACAGGACACAATGATTCTGCTAACAGAAAAACACACGAGGTTTTCAAAACACATGAGGATCTTTGGAAGAAAAAAGGAATTTATCAGCAAGAAACCACGTAGAAACCTAAAAACAATCTTAATTAGCACCGAAATCCAGCCATATATTCAAGGCAATAAACGTTGTTTCTCCCTTCGGTAGATAAGCTCAATAAAATTAAAAACTAAACACGAATCTGAAAATTTCAATAGATTCGCATAAGTAATCTGAAATTTTTCAAATGCGTACAAGAATGGAATGCATAAACTGAAGAAGATTCGGGTGGTTCAAGTAAAAAATGCACAACATGAACTTTGAATAAAACCCGAAATTCGCAATGCTAGGGTGAGGGCGTCGATTCGAGGTACCTGAGGCGGGCGGGGAACGTTAAAGCAGCGGAATACGGCGGTTGACAGCGGTGGACATTAGGGTTCAATGCTAGTAGGTAACTGAAATAATGGTGAAATTATGCGAAAAAACACAAACACAGAGAAAAACACATAATATTAAAAAACGGAAGAGCAATATATACAACTTAAACAGTAAGTTGCTGCATTTGAGTACGAGTAGGAAGGATTTGGCGACCAAATCCTAAATCATGATACAAAGCTCGAGGACACTCAAACGAATTTCTAGGAAAATTCGCAGGTATGCCAAGAGTTTTAAAAGAAAATTTAAAAACTATAAAATAGTTACTTTACGGATTATTTCGTAGACTATTTTACATAATTAAAACTAGTAAATGAATTTGTACAAAATTTCAAAGGAATCATTTATATTTTATTTCAAATTATTTAAAAAAAAATAGAACGCAATAAATAAATTTGTGAGAAAATGTTTCAGAATTTTTGAGGAAGTTATTGTAATTTCAAAAATATTTATAACAAATAAATCTCAAGAAAAATTAATTGCAGAATTTGTAAAAAATAGATATTTATTTATAGTTTATAATAAATAAATATTTCTAAATATATAAATTATATTATAGTTAAAATATACAATATATAATGATTTAATTAATAACAAATCATTATGTACGTTGATAAATTTGTTAAATTTTTACAATAATTACCTTATGTGTCATACTAAATGTGAATAATAATTGGGTATGAGTGTAATCTAATTTGATATTGTATAACCATTAAATTTTAAATTTTATTTTAGATTTACAATAAATAACTTATAGTAATAAATTATCACTTTTATTATGAAGTGTATGGAGAAAGTGTAATGACTAAAAATACGTAGAAAATGTAAAGTCTCATATGTTAATTTTTTTTATATACTTTTATACTAACTAAATTTTGATAATAATATAGTTGTACCTCATTCTATATAATTGGACATTTTTTAAATAGTTTTTTAAAATGATATGTAAGGTATTTTTTTTATAATTTTTTTAGTTTAATTATTGTTCTATATGTTTTTTATAATTTTATTCCTTAAAATTATATAAATATGGTTTTAAAAGATTATCATGACTGAGTTAGTTATTGGATTTTACATTGTGTTAACTTTTATATTTATATATATATATATATATATATATATATTTTGAGAGAGATAAATTTTAGTAATTTAAAGTAATCGTAAAAAAAATAGTTTATTTTGTTTGAAGTTCGATATTACATTAAATTGTATCACTTATTATTTTTATATTTAATTTAAATAAATTTTATAGAAAAATAATTAAAATATCACTATAAAAATAAATTTAATTATTTATGAAATATTTTTTATGAATTTTTTTTTTTAAAAAATAATTATCTATTAAATATTTTCCACACTTTTTTTATAAAATTTTTCATAAATTTATTTGTGAAAATTTTTTTATAAATTTATTTATGAAAAAATTTATCATGAATTTATTTGTAGGAAATTTACCATGAATTTGTTTGTGAGAAATTTCTCATGAATTTTTTGTGAAAAATTTCTTACTAACATTTTACCTACAAATTTGTGGTGGTGGGATATTTGTAAAAAACTAGTTGGAAATTTAATACAAAAAATCTATGGAAAATTTTTCACCAATAAAATCATGAGAAATTTTCCTTAAACAATTTTTATGAAAAATAAATTTATGAAAAATTTTTATAATAATAAATTTATGAGAAATATTTAATGTGTAATTAATTTTTTTTTTAAAAAAATCCGTAGAAAATATTTTATTGATAATTAAATTTATTTTTTTGTGTGTATAATATATAATATCTTAATTTTTGTTTGGTATAAAGGAAATCAAATGTGTTTGGTCCAAGAAAATTAAAGAAAATATGAGGGAAGAGAGAAAGAGTAAAGGAAATATATAAGAAATGAGAATAGACGAGTTAAAATAAAACAAAAATAAATTATATTTGATTGAATATAAATAAATAAAAAATGAGTATAGATAATTAAAAAAATGAATTATATTTCAGTGAATAGAAAAAATAAAAAAAAGTAAGAAAAATAAACATGTAAGTTAAAATAAATAAAAAATAGTACAGTATTATTCATTAATTCAAAAATCAAAACATTTTGAAGATGTGAAGAGTAAAAAGGGAGGTACAAATAACAGTTCCTTAGACCAATGGGTCATCACGCCTATCTTGACCCGTTGTTCTTTATAAAGAATTAATGGGCTTTTTCCATATGAATCCCATTTGTTTAAATTTTTATTTTGAGCTACATCATATTTAGTGATTCTATTTCTCCATTTTTGTGATACTAATCTGAACCATCTACTGTTAGATAAGTTATATTGATAATAATGATTCTTTAACCAATTTGTCCATTAGGGTTTAGGGTTTGCATGTTATAAAATTTATTTTAATATATATTTTTATTTTATATGAATTAAAAATATATTTTATCCAAGATATAGAAATACATGATTATATTTATTTAAATTCATTAGAAGTTTAGACTAAAATAATATATTTAAGTTTTATAAAATTAAACTGATAATAAGGCCTGAATAGAATAACACTATTTTTTTTTCTTTGTGTATCAGTTGAATAAAATAATATTATATTATCTGGTACAAAAAGTTGATGAGAAAATCATATTACATCGTACACAAAAATTTTGACTTTATATTCTTTCTTTTGTTGACACTTGTGAGAGTGATGCTAATGAGTCACCGTCCACCATCATGCATGGCCAACATTGCTACTTGGAATCTCACCTAATCATGATTCATTGCATGCACAAGCTTCGATTAATTAATTAATTGGTCAATAAATTAATTGATTAATTAATAAATTTCAAGTTGCTTCAAAGTTCAAACCTGCGTGATCTTTGTTGGATTCAATTACCAGAGACTTCCCTGGTTCCACACTTCACCAATCCAATGGATTATGAATTATGATGACGTTTTCTATTTTCAAATTTATCAATATTTTTTTCATCTTTCCTTTTAGCTAATTTTTTTAATGAGTCACATTCATAGTTACTTCGGTCAGTTTAGAAAATATTATTAATTTTAATGGAATAAAAAGAAAAATTTATTTATATTACTATTTTTACTTTAAATTCTTAATAAGGAGAGAGTCTTTGCCAACTCAACTAGTTTCGTTTTTCTCTCTTAGGTAGTAGTGACAGGTGCTTCTTCGACTAATTTCTCATTACACAATAGAATATTCTTCTGATATAATAATATTAAAGTGTACTTTTAAATAAAGATGAATTATATATTATAATTATTTTTTATATAATATAATATTAAAATTTAATTAATATAATTATTAAATTTAAATTAAATTAATTATTAATATATTTGAATCTGGATAGTTGCTAAACTTTTAGTAGATTATGATTCTTAACTTTTTTTTTTAATATGGTTTGAGTTTAATAATTATGTTAAAATAGATTTTGACATATAGACTTTAAGTCTAATTAAATTTTATAAAATTGATTTATATATATTAATTTATTAATTTAACTATATTAGTAATGTGAAATTTCTGATTAGAAGATTTAGAAGATTATTAAATTTATTAAGTTACTTAGTAATTAATAGATAGTTAAAAATATTACCTTAATATGAAAAAAATAAGTTAAAAAAAATTTTATATTAATTAAAAATAAACTAAATTATAATATATATGTAAATTATATCGATAAAAGTTACAAAATTTGATGGTATTATGGAAATGGTTATCATGATCTTCATCAATAATTTATAGACGCGTTCTTTCGACGATAATACCGGTTACGGTTTTGTTTTGGTTTGATGGTACAATGTTTTATTTAGGACCAAAGTGAAACCTTAGTAATCATTTTGCAGTTTTCTTTTCATTTGCTAGCTAGTAGAAACAAAATCTGTTTCCTCTTTGAACTTTCTGAATTCTAGAACAGTGAATGAAGAAAAGTAAATGAAAAAAAAAAGACACATTCTTTATTGAAAAGAGTGAGAGAAGAGAAGAAGAAGCAGGAAATAGAAAGAGCAAAAGCGCCCCTGGTATCTTCCAACAAAATCCTTCCCATTGTGTTTAGATTGGCAATTACCACTTACCACCTTCACAACCCACACATAACAAAACAAAGGCATTCTCGTACAACCAAACCATAAACAACTACTCTATATAACCTTCTATTAATTTCCAAACTCTTCTCATTCAGACAACAACACTCAAAGTACCCAAAAAACCATTCAAACTCTCCAATCTTCTATTCTTCTTCACCTTTTCACATCTCTTTCCAACCAAAAACTAAAACCATTCACAAGTCTCACACCTTCTCCTTTTTCATTTTCACTCTATAACTCTTCTTTTTTCTCACTCTCTTTACTTTAAACTTCAACTTCAACCTCTCACGAGAGCCTAATTCGCTCCTCGTCATGGACACTAAGATTGGGTCATTGGATGCGACCAAGCCTGCCAGCAACGATGTCGTATCATGCAATCACGCCAACAACACCGCCATCCAGCCTTGCGTCCCTTCCACGGCTATCAATGGATGCGGAGACTGCACGCTCGGCGGCCACCTCGCGCGCCGCCTCGTCCAAATCGGTGTCACCGACGTCTTCTCCGTTCCCGGCGACTTCAACCTCACGCTGCTCGACCACCTCATCGACGAGCCCGCGCTCAACATCATCGGCTGCTGCAACGAGCTCAACGCCGGCTACGCCGCCGACGGCTACACGCGCGCACGCGGCGTCGGCGCGTGCGTCGTGACGTTCACCGTCGGTGGGCTCAGCGTGCTTAACGCGATTGCCGGAGCGTACAGTGAGAACTTGCCGCTGATCTGCATCGTTGGTGGGCCCAACTCCAACGACTATGGCACGAGTCGGATCCTCCACCACACCATCGGGTTACCCGATTTCAGTCAAGAGTTGAGGTGCTTTCAGGCCCTTACTTGCTTCCAGGTTCCATCTCTCTCTCTCTCTCACACACACACACTCACTCACTCACTCTTTTTTTCATCATTTTCTGTTAGTTTGCATGTGTCATGAAGTTTGCTGCTACTACTACTCTTGGTTTTTATTTAGAAAAAAAAAATATAAATATTTATTTATGCACTGGCCGTCAGCGTTATCTAATCACAATCAATTAAGGAACAAGCTTGGGTAATTTTTTTAATTATTACTCGTAGAAAAAGAAAATGAGAAGAAAAAATGAATTGACTTTATTTTTATATGTTGAATTTAAATGTTAAAATCAATTTTTGGAAAAATGAAAGTTAAGGATTTCTAAATTGATTTTAGGGTCAATTTATTTTCTATTATTTGTTTCTCCTGAGAAGTTTATCCAATTGAGAGGTTTATCCAGAGTTTAAGTTTCTGTAGTTTTGTTTATTTTTGGCTGTGTTTGTGTTGTATGAAGTTTTTATTTTATGGTGAAGGCGTTAATGTGGCTTTGTTTGATGATAGGCTGTGGTGAATAACTTGGAAGATGCTCATGAGTTGATTGATACAGCGATCTCAACTGCACTGAAAGAAAGCAAGCCTGTGTATATAAGCATTAGTTGTAACTTGCCTGGGATTCCTCACCCCACTTTCAGTCGAGATCCAGTTCCTTTTTCATTGTCTCCCAGGTAAGCCTTTTTTTATTTGTTGCTCTGTTCTTGATTGGAAATATTGTCGATTAGTTGTTTATGTTTGTGTTGTTTTGTTTCTTTTGTAGATTAAGTAACAAGTTGGGGTTGGAGGCAGCAGTGGAGGCAGCTGCAGAGTTCCTTAACAAGGCAGTGAAACCAGTCCTGGTTGGTGGTCCTAAACTGAGGGTGGCAACTGCAGGTGACGCCTTTGTTGAACTGGCAGATGCGTGTGGTTATGCGGTTGCTGTGATGCCATCGGCTAAAGGGCAGGTTCCAGAGCACCATCCTCATTTCATTGGAACTTATTGGGGTGCTGTGAGCACTGCCTTCTGTGCTGAGATTGTGGAGTCTGCAGATGCATACTTGTTTGCTGGTCCCATTTTCAATGACTACAGCTCTGTGGGGTATTCGCTTCTTCTCAAGAAGGAGAAGGCTATTATTGTGCAGCCCGATCGGGTTGTGGTCGCAAATGGGCCTGCATTTGGGTGTGTGCTGATGAAGGATTTCCTCAAGGCACTCGCAAAGCGCCTCAAGCACAACAATACTGCATATGAAAATTACCACAGGATATTTGTCCCTGAAGGGCATCCTTTGAAGGCAGCACCAAAGGAACCTTTAAGGGTTAATGTTCTGTTCCAACATATACAAAAGATGCTGTCTGGTGAAACAGCTGTCATTGCAGAGACAGGGGACTCCTGGTTTAACTGCCAAAAGCTGAAATTGCCCAAGGGATGTGGGTAAGTATCTGATAGAATGTGATGTCTTGTGTTTATTTGCTTTGAGTGTTTATAGTGTTAATAATAATTTGGTTGACAGGTATGAGTTCCAAATGCAATATGGTTCAATTGGGTGGTCTGTTGGTGCAACTCTTGGTTATGCTCAGGCTGTTCCTGAGAAGCGAGTGCTTGCCTTCATTGGAGATGGAAGTTTTCAGGTCTGTTTAGCATAACTAAACCATGATGTCCACAAGAATCTGATATATTTTCCTCAAGCATTCTATAAATCTTCACTCAAATTCTATTCTCAAACTGAATTATGATCTTTTAATTGTTTTTAAATTGTTTTGCAGGTGACTGCCCAAGATGTATCAACAATGCTGCGATGCGAGCAAAAGACCATCATCTTTCTGATAAACAATGGTGGGTACACCATTGAAGTTGAAATTCACGATGGACCGTACAATGTGATTAAGAACTGGAATTACACCGGGTTAGTTGATGCAATCCACAACGGTGAAGGGAAATGCTGGACTACCAAGGTGAGTTTCTGGACATTATCCTCAAACTTCATTGCTGTAACATGGAGGAGTGTTGAATATCTTGTATTAATTCATGCATGCTTCATTTCAGGTGTTCTGTGAGGAGGAGCTAGTTGAAGCAATTGCCACAGCCACAGGACCCAAGAAAGACTCCTTATGCTTCATTGAGGTGATTGTTCACAAGGATGACACGAGCAAAGAATTGCTTGAATGGGGCTCAAGGGTCTCTGCTGCCAATAGCCGTCCTCCCAATCCTCAATAGAATTCATTCAGCCTATGACTAAATTGCTGCAATTTCCCCTTATTTTAATAACAGTGAGCACTCTTTGATATGTCATTTTAGGGAATTTACTTTTATCAATGTCTTGTAACTTCTATGCAACTGAGTCCACTTTTGCTTGTGTAAATATAATCCATCACCTTTGTTCATTTACTTTTTGGTACATCTTGTTAAAGCTTCTTTACTTGGGATGTGTTTCAATTGAGATGTGGTTAGATTTGGATTGTAGGATGAAAATGGCACGTGAATCTATTCAGTGGTGCTGGTTTAATTTATTTTGATATTATCAATGGGAGCCAGTCACATCTGTGAACAAAAAGCTAACAACAAAACTTCCTCGTCAAAATTCATATTATTTGCTCATTGATGATGCATGAGCATGGGATTTTTTATATAATAGGGATTGAAAACAGTCGACGCAATTTACAAGTACATGCATCACCGCTTCATTCACACGGATATTATTTCGATTGTGTCGTCTTGCACGATGAAAGGTGTGAAGGTGCTGGTTGAAAGGCATCGGTGAGGGGGACTCTGTATATTCTATAAATCTTTGTACTTGGTGCTGTTTTAGATCCTGTGTGTGGGTGATACGGTTAAAATGGATATTACTATAAGATATAATTATGAACTTGCAATATTTTGGGTTTTTATATACATAGAGTGAGTTTGACTATAATTTCTAGATATGTATTTAAATAAATAAAATATTTTAAAGTTTATTTGATTAATATTATGTTGGAAAAAGTTATTCTTCTTAAGCTTTATTATACGTCTACATGGACTATTAGTAACAAGAGTTATTTTACTCTTTTTTCGGGGAAGAGGGAGTAGAAGGAAGAGAGAAATACAAAAGAAATATTTTTAAAAGAGAGTGAAATAGATAAATGTGATAAAATTATTTATTAAAATTATATTTAAGAGGTAATAATTTTTTAATGTAGAATTTTGAGAAGCAAAATGGTGTAGGGGAAGGAGAGACTTTAGACGAAGAATCAAAACCAAAATTTATAAATTTATTAGAAATTAAAAATGTATTTAAATATTTTTCAAAAATTAATATCTTATAAATCATTTTATATTTTTTATTAAAAAAATTCAACGTAGAAATTATTATTATTTTTTTTTTTTTATGGTTTGAAACAAAAATTAGTTTTAGTTTTAGGTGTAAAACTAGTGAATATATTTTTAATAAATTTTAGACCCGTTTGTAAACATTGGGATAAAAATTATAGATAATTGATCCATTTTCATTTTTTGAATCCTCGAGCTTTTCCAGATCAGTTACCAAGATGCAACAAAATTCCACAATCAAAATAACAAGAGATTAAATCTGTAGAAAAAAAATGAAGAGATCAAATAGATAAAACAATAGTAGTAAGAGATTAAAATGTATTTAAACTACTTATCTCAAATAAATGCATCTCAATCGAACTTTAATTTAAAAATTAGACAAAAAAAATAAGTTTTCTAAAACATACAACCTATATAAACTCATTTGCATTCTTAACTAGGAACTACGTCAGGAGCGTGTGATTCAAATTAAAATTTAAATTTCAGATACTCGATTGTACAATAAACAAAAACGATGAAATATGTAGCAAACAATATTTTCTCTATTAATTTGTTTCATATATCAAGAGCATGTACATTTTTCTTAGCCCTAAAAAGTAATAAAATCAACATAAACTTAAAAAAAGAACAACATAGTTTTTTTCACTTTGGAGTAATAAACTAGAGATGATTATAATTTCATCTAACTCAACTATGTTCACTAAACTCAACGGAATTTTATTAATCAGAAATAATTTTGGTGACCATGTAGCAATTCTAAAATTATTGCATCCAACCCCTTCATATAATTATTTTTTGGTTACAGCTCTTTTATACGCAATATTGGCAGGTCCATTTTACACGCTAAGCTACCAAAAATATCATTTGAAGATTTGAGAAAAGAAATGTCAAGGAAAGTGAATGCAATAATGGCAATATTGTTTTTCTTTGTTTTCTGTCGAGGATAATTAATTGCAACGGAGAAGAAAGTTAGAAAAAAAGAAAGAGAGGAAAAAAAGAAAAGTGGCACCTTAGGAAAACGTGGTTTACTTTGACTTCAGCTTCACCATCTTACACTTTCTCGCTCAACTTTTCCTGTCACTGTTGGAAGCGTTGGAACATGATAAAACACTATAATATTAGGTTTACCGATACTAATATTTTACTTGTGTGGTTTTAAGTCATTTGTTAATTTAACTCACTATCACATTAATCCATTCATGTTGAGGTGATACTGTTATATCATCGTGCGTATTTTTTTTAAATATTTATTGTTTCATTGTTTTTTAATATGTAATATTGGTTCATGCATTAAAATTTGCAAATTAAGAGAGAAGTGTCTTAAAATTACAGTTAAAGCTGAATGATATCTTCTTTTGATCCAAATGGTTGTATGATTGAGCTAACTTATTAAAAAGGGACATTTTAGAACCAGTTTTGATGACATTTCTTTTCCAAATTGCATTGGAAGATAAACACTTGAAAACGAAGGGTGTATAAGCCATCATTAGCCTCTTCCCTTCTTCAGCCTTGGTTTTGGTTCATTGTGTGTCTTTCTCAGAAAACTCCAATAAGAATTCCCCATGTTCCTTTCCTTTCCATCATATTCTGCTACTGCTTCTGGATACACCACCACACTGTTTATTTCACCGGGGTTTCTTGCCAAATTGTTGAGGATCAGCAACAATCATTGCTCAAACTGAAGAACAGCCTCCAATTCAAGCAAGAAACATCTCACAAACTTGTGTTCTGGAATTCAAGCATAGATTGCTGTAAGTGGACAGGTGTAACCTGTGATAAGGAGGGACGTGTTATTGGCCTTGACCTGTGTGGAGAATCAATCAATGGTGGATTTAACAAATCAAGTTCTCTTTTCAACCTGCAAAGTCTCCTCATGCTGAATTTGTCTGTTAATAACTTCAGTTCTGAGATACCATCCGGATTCAGCAAGTTGAAGAACTTAAAATATCTGAATTTGTCTTATGCTGGCTTTGTGGGGCAGATTCCAATAGAGATTTCTTCCCTGACAAGGTTGGTTACTCTTGATATCTCTTCTATTTCCTCCTTTTCAGATAAGCAACCGATGAAACTTGAAAACTTAGATCTACAAATGCTTGTCAAAAACTTCACCATGATTAGACAATTGTATATGGATGGTGTAAGTGTATCAGCTCGGGGAAATGAATGGTGTAATGCTTTGTTGCAGCTACATAGCCTGCAGGAGCTGAGCATGTCAAACTGCAATCTCTCAGGACCCCTTGATCCCTCCCTGATAAGACTTCAGAACCTATCAATCATTCGTCTTGATCAAAACAATTTATCATCCCCGGTGCCAGAAACCTTTGCTAAGTTTTCAAAATTAGCCACCCTTAGCCTTAGTTTTTGTGGATTGACAGGAATATTTCCAGAGAAGATCTTTCAGGTAGAAACATTGTCTGAAATAGACTTATCATTTAATCCATCTCTTAATGGATCTTTGCCTGAATTACCACTGAATGGTCCTCTTCAGACACTGATTGTAAGTCACACGAGTTTCTCTGGAGTAATACCAGCTTCTGTAAATAATCTTAGGCAGCTATCCATTATAGATATTTCTAATTGCCATTTTAATGGAAAACTTCCCAGTTCAATTTCAACACTGAGGGAACTCACTTATCTGGATTTGTCATTTAATGCCTTCACCGGTCCAATTCCATCCTTGAATATGTCCATGAATCTCAAACATTTAGACCTCTCACGCAATTATTTCACAGGTTCAATTGCATCTGTTCATTTGGACGGCTTAAAATATCTGCTCGAAATTGATTTGCAGGACAACTTCTTCAATGGAAGTCTTCCATTCACTCTTTTTTCTCTCCCATTGCTACGAAGTATTCGGCTTTCTAACAACAACTTTCAGGGTCAGCTTAAAAATGTTTCGAATATCTCTTCCTCCATGTTAGAGATCCTTGATTTAAGTAGTAACAATTTAGAAGGGCCCATTCCTACATATATTTTTCAATTCAGATCACTGAATGTCCTCAAACTATCTTCAAACAAGTTAAATGGCACATTGAAGCTAGATGTGATTCAGAGACTTCAAAATCTGACTACACTAGCTCTTTCGCACAACAACTTGTCAATAGACACAAATCCTACTGACGTAGGCCTTATGTCTTCCTTCCTCAAGATGAGGAGTGTTGAGTTGGCTTCCTGCTCTCTGACTGAGTTCCCTAGTTTCTTGAGAAACCAATCCAAAATAACGACTTTAGACCTGTCAAGTAACCATATTCAAGGATCTATACCAACATGGATCTGGCAACTTGACTCTCTTCTTCAATTAAATCTTTCTCACAATTTGCTCAGCAGTTTTGAAGGATCTTCGCAGAACACTAGTTTCAATTTGAGGCTCCTTGACCTTCATGCTAACCAACTCCAAGGGAAGCTTCCAAAATTTCCGGTAAATGCCTTTTATTTGGACTATTCAAGCAATAATTTCGGATTCACTATTCCATCAGATGTTGGTACTCGTATGTCTTTCACAATTTTCCTGTCTCTGTCCAAAAACAATTTATCTGGTAGTATTCCTCAATTCCTGTGCAATAGTTCAAGTCTGCTAGTTCTGGATGTTTCTTATAATAACTTCGATTGGACAATTCCAGAGTGCTTAATACAGAGTGAGACACTTGAGGTATTAAATCTGCAGCATAACAAGTTCAAAGGCAGCATTCCAGATATATTTCCAGTATCTTGTGCTCTAAGGACTCTGGATCTGAATAGGAATCAATTGCGGGGCCCAATTCCCAAATCTATTTCAAATTGCACATCATTAGAGGTGTTGAATCTTGGAAACAATCAGCTACATGATGGATTTCCAAGCTTCTTAAAGGAAATATCTACACTCCGTGTCCTGGTTTTGAGGGGAAACAAATTTCATGGTCAGATTCAATGTTCTGATACCAGTGATTTTTGGCATATGCTTCAAATTGTTGATGTGGCTTTCAACAATTTCAGTGGTTTACTTCCAGCAAAATGCTTCAAAACTTGGAAAGCAATGATGGTTGAAGATCATGATGTATCAAAGCTCAATCGAATTGTATCTAAGGTCCTTTCATATGGTGGTATATATTATCAGGATTCTGTGACCCTTACAATCAAAGGTTTGCAGTTGGAGTTTGTTAAAGTCCTCAATCTCGTCACATCGGTTGACTTCTCATCCAACAATTTTGAAGGAACAATACCAGAAGAGCTTATGAATTTTACTGGACTTTATGCCCTCAACTTGTCACATAATGGTTTAACAGGCCAAATCCCTTCATCTATAGGGAATTTAAAAAAGCTTGAGTCATTGGACCTGTCAAACAACTATCTCGGTGGTGAAATTCCCACACATCTTGTACTTTTAAATTTCCTCTCATACCTGAACCTTTCCTTTAATCTTCTGGTGGGAGAAATCCCTTTAGGTAACCAACTTCAAACATTTGAAGCATCTTCCTATGTTGGTAATGCAGATTTATGTGGAATTCCTTTGACTAAAAACTGTAGTCGTGAAATACCTGGGATGCCAACCTCACGAAATGCAAGGTCGCATGTAATTGGTGGGAATATCATGAGAGCCGAATTGGGGTTTGTTTTTGGCCTTGGACTTGTTATTTTTCCCCTGCTGTTTTGGAACAAATGGAGGCAACGGTACTGGAACCATGTGGACTCCATTCTGTGTCGCATCTTCCCACAGCTGAATCTTGAATTCGAAACCCGTGGAGGACAAAGCTATCAAGTATTAAGGTGGAGGCCTTAGTCACAAGGGAGTAGTAAAATGCTAATAGCAAATCAGCCACACGATTACTGGTGAGGATGTCATTTCCAACCTCCATTTTTCTGTACATTGATGCCTCTTTCGGTTGATTTTATATTTTACGTAACTTGAGAAAATAAGAACAGTGTAAAAAAAAAAAAAGTGTATGATGTGGTGTGGAAATACCCGTAGGATTCTAAGTTCTGAAGAATTCAAGGGTGTCTGTAGGATTTCATAGATGATTGTGTTTTCATTCAATAATCGATATAAATGAAGAAAAATGAAATGATGATGCGATCATATAGTTAATCACCGTCGTAGCATGACATAGAGGATAATAATGTCCTGAGGAGTTCAATCTTATGAATGAAAAAACATACATTATTTGAAGTAACGAGATATGTTGGTTCTTCGGATTAATAATAAATGTTTATAAACATAAAACTGAACAGATACGAAACACAAATAGCACAATTTAAGCAACAGTAAACTCACCTTACTGGCGAGTATTGTCACACGCTGCCACGCGTGAAGGCCGTCGCAGACGATGAAAATATAATCTGCGTTGTGCTCATCACGGAGGTTTTCCTCCTTCGGCCATGCCTAGCCGCCGCATCCACGGTGGCTATGGAGGAGGAATTGGCGCCGTGACTAACACACAAGTGAAGAAGACAACGCATCTGATCTGACTATAGGATTTAGTAACGTTGAAATGTTTCTTGTTGATACAAAATGTTAAATTTATCTTTATCACTCGTGGAGTTTATTATTCGTATATTAATTAAAAATTAGAATAAAAAGATTTTAATTTCTTTTTTATCTAATATTATTTGCATGACATTTTAATTTTTTAAAAAATAATAATCGAAAACTTCCTCAACATTTTTATTTAAATTTAAAAATATTTTATATTTTATAATTGATTTTTTTTTAAATTATTAATAAAACATAATAAAATACCTGTTAATTTTATAGTACAAGTTATAAACTAATTAATAAAAACTCTACAACATGGTTTCAGAAATACTCTCTATGCATTTTCTAAGGTACTAAGATGTGAAATTATTTGTTTCTAATTTTTCTATTTTAACTGGTTTACTTATTACTAATTTAGTTTAACATAAAAAAACCTTTTCTCTTTAAATATGACCTTACTAAATTTATTTTAACCAAAATTAATAGTTTAAATCATGGTTTTAATTTAATACAGGAAAACTAATCACCTCTCTTATTTCAATTCATGAACCTAAATATTCAATATATAATATATAAAGCATAAAATATTATCAAGAAATTAACCATATCCAAGAATTTGTTGGAAAATAAGTAAGACATTTGTTAAATTTTGTAGAGAAAAGTTACAATAATATTATAGGCAAAGAGCTGTTCATAGTGTCATAGCATGCAGGAATGAATTGTTTAATATCAGAACAAAAATAATTTTTACATTAATAATTTATATCAACTTCAAAATAACCAATCACTTATGTCAATTTTTTTTTTATAATATAGACCCACACAATGAGATGGTTTATTATGTTTTTTTATTAAATATTTATTCAAATTAAATATAAAAATTAAATATATTCAATTTAATTTTATTTTAATTTAATATAAAATCTAAATCAAAATAAATTAATATTTTATATTTAAATTAATTTTTTTTATTATCATAAAATTATTATTTTTTTAATCTGTTTTTGAAAAATATTATATATTTATACTAAAAAATTATTTAATACAAAAATATTTTGAAATTTATTTATAATTTTAATTTTTTTATATTTATAATAAATTACATAATTTTATATTTAAAAATTATTATATAAATTTATTATTATATTTGATAAATATAATATAATTATATTTAAAATAATTTTCAAAATATATTATTAATATCATTTTATATTTAAATATAATAAATAGTTTAATTTAATTTAATTTAATTTTTTATTCAAAATTAAATAAAATTTAAAATTTAATTAGTTAAAATTTTTAAATATATAAATAAAAAAATTAATACTTTACTCTTTAAAGATTTTAAAATTATTATTTTTATAAAAAAAAATTCTTTTTTAAATTATTATTTTTTATTTAAAATTTTTTATTTATTTTTTATTATTTTAAGATCTACAAACATTAAGGAAAACTTATGAAATAGATTATTTTATTTAATTAAAATCTTAACTAATTTTTTTTTTAAAGTTTCTTCAAAAATTTGGTTTAAGTTTTTTTATGTAAATTTAAAATTTATGTGTATAAGATTTTCTTTTTTAATATAATTCTATACTAATTTAGGTTCATCGTAATATAATTAACTTTTAAATCAAATATGTTTAGAATAAGTTAGAATATTTTCGACTGAACTCCTTAACTTAAGACTTAATTTAGAAACAAAACTTATAAGTGAGGAAACTAGTTTATTTAAATTCCATTATAAAATCCTAGATTAGAAAATATGAAATTAATAAAATGTGATTTGGTAATAATTATTCTTGAAGAACTTGATATGAGTGTATATTTTATAATTCTTGTAGGTTTTGTTCTTATATATGTATGACATAATTTTTATTAATTATGTGATTTGATACTAAGATGATGTATGATAGATGAAATATTTTGAATTGGTTTGCATGTGTGAATATTGAGATTAAACATGCTTAAATGCTATGATTATTAATTTTTATTAAGTAGGAATTGAAAGATGAATATATATTGAGTTATATTTCTTCTGGTGATTGATAAATATAATTACTAGTTTAATTTTATTTAATTTAACAATTAATTCAAATTTTTTTAAATAAATTTTTTTAAAGATGTAAATATGTTTAAGATGAAATTTGGGATCAAAGGAGTGAAATGTTGATCTTACATAATTAAAACTTTTGTATAATCCATTAAGTATATGGAGTTTTCACCTAACAAAATTATTTTAGGAGGAAACTTAAGGTTTACCCCCAATTTCAAGTCCAAATTTGTTCAATGGATTTGAAATCAACTGAGTAGATTAGGATTCAAAGATTTTCACTCAAATGACAAATCGTTGAACAAAATTCCTTATATTTTTATGTAAGTTTGGATTGTTTAAAATATATATGTGTGTGTAATTCATATTGTTGTTTGAGTTTATGATATGTGATTGGTTGAAATATGAAATTTATGATATGAAAAATGGGTGGTGAGGTCTAGTACTATTATAATGAGATGTTTTTTTGAAGAATAGTTATAAAGGAGGTACCATTGTATTTGATAATTAGTGTGCATGAATTTAGAGATGTGCGTTAATTAAAAAATTCAAACTTTAATGATATTTTGAGTCATATAGATCAAAATGACATGTGATGAAAAATCAATGAAAATTATATCACTTATTCTTAGGTAAATTGAGATGGAAAAAGTAGTAGAAGTTAATCTGATATATGATATCTAAATGAACTAGATAAACTTGAAAGTGAAAAATAGTCATAAAATTGATCTGTTGCTTCCTCTTATATAAAATTCATATAATCTTTTAAAAGTCGCTAATCTTAATATGTTGCATATAAAAATCTTCGGTAGGCTAATATGTTGTAAATATGTGATTGATATTATGTAAAATGTTTGGAGGTGTAAATATATGCTTTATGTTATGATTATTAAAATATTTTAGTTTACCCATTTTTTTTTATATATTCCTCGTATATGAATTGTTTGCAAAAGAATGGGATGCCTACATAGATACTTTAATGTTTAAGTTAGATATTACTCAGTCTAATAAATGAATAATGATATTCCTTAAAATTTGTTACTATTTATACTATTTTAATGAGTCTTCTTATTTTATGGATTTTTTTTTCTTAAAATTAACTTATTTCTCAAATTAATTATCTTACTAATTAACTTTAACTTTATTTTTGTGATATTAATTATTTATTATCTCAATGTTTATAAATATTGTTACCTAATAACTTATGAACACGTTTCTTGATAATTAGAATATTATTGATAAATTTCTTGATAGATAGATATTGTTGATATATATATATATATATATATATATATTTTAGTTAACGTATATAAATTTATTTAAATTATAATAATCATATTCTTATATATAAATAGATAAATTGATTGATTTTTTAGAATTTTAATAAAAACATAAATATATTTTGATATATTTATATTTTTTAATTTAAATAAGTGATATTATAAAATATTATATATTTTTGAAGAATTTAATATATAATATCTTTAATATTTTAATTATACTAAAAGTATGTATAAAATTAGATAGATAGTTACAAAAATAATATATATGATTTAAAGATAAAATTTATCTTTTATTAGATAATATATCATCTAAAGATACACTAAAATATATAAAACAATAATAATAAAAAATTAAAAATATATAAACTAAAATATTTATTTAAAATAAATACATCATAATGAAATTTTTTAGTTTAAAACTTTTAAAAAACAAGTTTAATAAAATATTAAATTTTTTTATCTAAAAAAAGTTAACTCATTTATATTCTTCACAGCAAAGTACATACTATTTAAAAATTCTATAATTCTTAAATACGATTTATATATTTATTTATACTATTTTGCTTAATATTATCTTTTAGACTACTCTGCTTAAGTTTAAATTAAAATTTTACACAATATTCAAATTGAAATTACAAACAATATTTTCTATTTTAATTTTTGTTATGTATCGCAAATAAATTCAACCACCCAATCATGTTCATGTGAGAAACGGTGCCATGTTCATCGTTTTTTTTTTGCCCTAAAGTAATAAAAACGTACACTTTTTTTTTAAATAAAGAGGAACAAGTTTATTGATTTTGGGGTAATAAATCAGAGGTGATTATAATTTCATCTAACCCAACTATGGTCAATAAACTCAATGGAATTTTATTAAAATCAGAAATAATTTTTGTGAGGATGTAGTTAGTGATTCTAAAATTATTCCATCTTACCTTTTCATATAATTTATTTTGGTACACCTTTTTATACTAATAAAAGTCTTTTGAAGTTTTGAGAGAAGAAGTATCAAGGAAAGTGAATGCAATAATGGCAACTTTGTTTTTCTTTGTTTTCTGGTGGGGATAATTAATTGCAAACGGCACACGGAGAAGAAAATTAGAACAAAAAAAAAAGAGTGGAACCTTAAGAAGACGTTGTTTACTTTGACTTTAGCTTCACCATTTTACACTTTTTCATCAACTATTCCTCTCACCACTGGAAGCGTTGTGATAAAACACTGTAATATTAGGTTTAATTATACTTATATTTTAATTGTGTGGTTTTAAGTCATTTGTTAGTTTAATCCATTATCACATTAATACATTCATTTTGACGTGAAACAATTAAGAGATAAGTGTCCGAAAATTACAATTAAAGCTAAAGATATCTTCTTTTGATCTAATGGCTGTATGATTGAGCTAACTTATTAAAAAGGGACATTTTAGAACCAGTTTTGATGAGATTTCTTTGCCAAATTGCATTGGAAGATAAACACTTGAAAACGAAGGGTGTATAAGCCATCATTAGTCTCTTCCCTTCTTCAGCCTTGGTTTTGGTTTATTGTGTGTCTTTCTCAGGAAACTCCAATGAGAATTCCCCATGTTCCTTTCCTTTCCATCATATTCTGCTACTGTTTCTGGATACACCACCACACTGTTTATTTCACCGGGGTTTCTTGCCAAATTGTTGAGGATCAACAACAATCATTGTTCAAACTGAAGAACAGCCTCCAATTCAAGCAAGAAAAATCTCTCAAACTTGTGTTCTGGAATTCAAGCATAGATTGCTGTAAGTGGACAGGTGTAACCTGTGATAAGGAGGGGCGTGTTATTGGCCTTGACCTGTGTGGAGAATCAATCAATGGTGGATTTGACAATTCAAGTACTCTTTTCAACCTGCAAAGTCTCCTGATGCTGAATTTGTCTGTTAATAACTTCAGTTCTGAGATACCATCCGGATTCAGCAAGTTGAAGAACTTAAAATATCTGAATTTGTCTCATGCTGGCTTTGTGGGGCAGATTCCAATAGAGATTTCTTCCCTGACAAGGTTGGTTACTCTTGATATCTCTTCCCTTTCCTATTTATATAAGCAACCGCTGAAACTTGAAAACTTAGATCTACAAATGCTTGTCAAAAACTTCACCATGATTAGACAATTGTATATGGATGGTGTAAGTGTATCAGCTCGGGGAAATGAATGGTGTAATGCTTTGTTGCAGCTACATAGCCTGCAGGAGCTGAGCATGTCAAACTGCAATCTCTCAGGACCCCTTGATCCCTCCCTGATAAGACTTCAGAACCTATCAATCATTCGTCTTGATCAAAACAATTTATCATCCCCGGTGCCAGAAATCTTTGCTAAGTTTTCAAAATTAGCAACCCTTAGCCTTAGTTCTTGTGGATTGACAGGAATATTTCCAGAGAAGATCTTTCAGGTAGAAACATTGTCTGAAATAGACTTATCATTTAATCCATCTCTTAATGGATCTTTGCCTGAATTACCACTGAATGGTCCTCTTCAGACACTGATTGTAAGTCACACGAGTTTCTCTGGAGTAATACCAGCTTCTGTAAATAATCTTAGGCAGCTATCCATTATAGATATTTCTAATTGCCATTTTAATGGAAAACTTCCCAGTTCAATTTCAACACTGAGGGAACTCACTTATCTGGATTTGTCATTTAATGCCTTCACCGGTCCAATTCCATCCTTGAATATGTCCATGAATCTCAAACATTTAGACCTCTCACGCAATTATTTCACAGGTTCAATTGCATCTGTTCATTTGGACGGCTTAAAATATCTGCTCGAAATTGATTTGCAGGACAACTTCTTCAATGGAAGTCTTCCATTCACTCTTTTTTCTCTCCCATTGCTACGAAGTATTCGGCTTTCTAACAACAACTTTCAGGGTCAGCTTAAAAATGTTTCGAATATCTCTTCCTCCATGTTAGAGATCCTTGATTTAAGTAGTAACAATTTAGAAGGGCCCATTCCTACATATATTTTTCAATTCAGATCACTGAATGTCCTCAAACTATCTTCAAACAAGTTAAATGGCACATTGAAGCTAGATGTGATTCAGAGACTTCAAAATCTGACTACACTAGCTCTTTCGCACAACAACTTGTCAATAGACACAAATCCTACTGACGTAGGCCTTATGTCTTCCTTCCTCAAGATGAGGAGTGTTGAGTTGGCTTCCTGCTCTCTGACTGAGTTCCCTAGTTTCTTGAGAAACCAATCCAAAATAACGACTTTAGACCTGTCAAGTAACCATATTCGAGGATCTATACCAACATGGATCTGGCAACTTGACTCTCTTCTTCAATTAAATCTTTCTCACAATTTGCTCAGCAGTTTTGAAGGATCTGCGCAGAACACTAGTTCCAATTTGAGGCTACTTGACCTTCATGCTAACCAACTCCAAGGGAAGCTTCCAAAATTTCCGGTAAATGCCCTTTATTTGGACTATTCAAGCAATAATTTCGGTTTCACTATTCCATCAGATGTTGGTATTCGTATGTCTTCCATAATTTTCCTGTCTCTGTCCAAAAACAATTTATCTGGTAGTATTCCTCAATTCCTGTGCAATAGTTCAAGTCTGCTAGTTCTGGATGTTTCTTATAATAACTTCGATTGGACAATTCCAGAGTGCTTAATACAGAGTGAGACACTTGAGGTATTAAATCTGCAGCATAACAAGTTCAAAGGCAGCATTCCAGATATATTTCCAGTATCTTGTGCTCTAAGGACTCTGGATCTGAATAGTAATCAATTGCGGGACCCAATTCCCAAATCTATTTCAAATTGCACATCATTAGAGGTGTTGGATCTTGGAAACAATCAGGTACATGATGGATTTCCATGCTTCTTAAAGGAAATATCTACACTCCGTGTCCTGGTTTTGAGGGGAAACAAATTTCATGGTCAGATTCAATGTTCTGATACCAGTGATTTTTGGCATATGCTTCAAATTGTTGATGTGGCTTTCAACAATTTCAGTGGTTTACTTCCAGCAAAATGCTTCAAAACTTGGAAGGCAATGATGGTTGAAGATCATGATGTATCAAAGCTCAATCACATTGGATCTGCAGTCCTTTCATATGGTGGTATATATTATCAGGATTCTGTGACCCTTACAGTCAAAGGTTTGCAGTTGGAGTTTGTTAAAGTCCTCAATCTCGTCACATCTGTTGACTTCTCATCCAACAATTTTGAAGGAACAATACCAGAAGAGCTTATGAATTTTACTGGACTTTATGCCCTCAACTTGTCACATAATGGTTTAAAAGGCCAAATCCCTTCATCTATAGGGAATTTAAAACAGCTTGAGTCATTGGACCTGTCAAGCAACTATCTCGGTGGTGAAATTCCCACACATCTTGTACTTTTAAATTTCCTCTCATGCCTGAACCTTTCCTTTAATGGTCTGGTGGGAGAAATCCCTGTAGGTAACCAACTTCAAACATTTGAAGCATCTTCCTATGTTGGTAATGCAGATTTATGTGGAATTCCTTTGACTAAAAATTGTAGTCGTGAAATACCTGGGATGCCAATCTCTGAAGTATATACAAATTTTGGTGTTACATTTGACTGGACTTTTGTATCAATTGGAGTGGGTTTTGGGGTTGGAGCAGGAATGGTTATGGCTCCATCATTCTTTTTGGAGAGACTGAAAAAATGGAGTAACCATAAAATTGATAAAGCTCTCCTCGTCATTCTTCCAGTGTTTGGTTTGACTTGGATACCCATTTATGATGATGATGATGAAACTGAGGAAGATACTAAGGAAAATAACTCAGACATGGAAGACGAGTGCAATTACAATGAAATGAAAAATAATTTGGTTCATCAGAGGTTTCGAGGTCGGTATTGTGTTATGTGTTCCAAGCTTCATATAAGTAAGGACAAGGTAATTCATGATCCAAGGTGTACATGTTACCCCTCACCTCCCATTTCAACATCAACTTACCCAGATTCATATTCATCTCATTCACATTCATGTTGAAAACATGCACATCTGTTTCTTTGTTTTCCCTTTATTCTTTGTTCCGATTACATATATAATAGTTCCCTTCATTCTTTGTTTTCCTTTTATTCTTTGTGTCTATTTTGCATGCACCTGCACATAGAAAATGAACCCGAGGGTGGCAAAATACAATGTACAGGTGTTTTTGTCGGTATTCTATGATTAGAAAAGTCGTTGAATAATGCAATGCCAATGCACAGTACTCTCACTCAGGATTTTCTTCAAACACTTGAGACACAATAAAAGGCTAAAAAATTAAATAATGCATAAAAATACGCACATAAAAGTTCATTCAAAATGCTACCACACACACATATTATATATATATATATATATATATATATATATGGAAAGAAAAAATTATTGTCTACGTTAAAAAAAAAAAAAAAACTTCTTCAATTTTAGTATTGTATTTTGATTTTGACATAGACTTTGGCATTTGATTTTGACTAAAATCTACTTACATGGTACATGTTTTCAAATTGTATTCTTTTTTCTGTTCTCTATATTTAAAATGTTAAGAAATTTATGAAACTTTAATTTGTTTGATATATTGATTTGACACATAACTTATTTGCAGGGCAAAATTGATTTTTCATGATATTAGAATTCAGATTCTTCTTCTAAAAATTGTCTTTCAGAAATAACTTTTCAAAACTTTGAATTTAACATTTTCAGAAGTTCTTTGAAGAATAAGAAAGAAAAAAAATGCTCCTTTTATAAAATTCATATATTAATAAAATTGAAAAGTGTAAACAGCAATTACATTCAGAAGTCCAACCAATATTTTGTTTTGGAAGAATCCTTTGTAGAAACATTGGTATACTAATAATTTGTTTTAAGTTAATTATTTTTTAATAAATAACAAACAGTTAATTCATCGATAACTATTTGGCAAAAGTTAAAAAGAAAAAAAGTATTTTCATTTCCAATGAATTTTTGCCATTAACAAATTTTTTAACCTATTCAAAATAATTAAAAGCAGAAAATCCTTTTTAAGGAGAAGTTTATATTTGAATAGTAAACTATTTCGTAACCAATGTACATTTAATAATATATAAGTGTGCATTTAGTTTGTAATTTTTAGTTAATTAAGTTATCTTATTTTAATTAAAATTAAACAACCTTGATTTCTTATATCAATGTTCTTCTTTAAAATCCTCAAATTCTCTTTTTGTAATCAAAACCTTCACAAATTGAATCAAAATATTTTATACATTCTTTTAATCAAAGTTAATCTACGAACGACAATATTAATTTTTACCAAATTTTAAATCTTAAAATTATTTGAAATCTCAAATCCATTGTACACCCCTGAATATTTGGATAAAATAAGAACTCGATAATTAGAGGTATAATAGAATTGATATATAAATAGACTAAATTTGCTTAAAATTTGAAATAACGAGGGTTGGCTTAAAAAAAAGACTTCACACTACAAAAAAATATTTATTACCCATAGAATATTTTCTACGAAATTTTTTTGTGGAAAAAAAATTAATTATCCATTGAATATTTGGGAAATTTTTTATAAATTTGTTTATGAAAAAGTTTCTCATGGATTTGTTTGTGGAATATTTCTTATAGATTTGTTTGTGGGAAATTTCCCATGAATTTTTTATGGTTTTTTGTGAAAAATTTTCTACTAGCTTTTTACCCACAAATTTCTCACGAATTTTCCACTACCAAATTTGTACGTAAAAGGCTAGTAGGAAATTTCTCACAAAAAATCATAAAAAATTTATGAGAAATTTTCCACAAATAAATCCATGAGAAATTTCCCATAAACAAATCCATGAGAAACTTTTTCATAAATAAATTTATAAAAAATTTCCCACAGATAAATTTATAAAAAAATTTCATAAAAATAAATTTGTGAGAAATATTCAATGAATAATTAATTTTTTTTTCACAAAAAAAAATTCCGTGAAAAAAATTCCATGAATAATAATTTTTTTTTTATAGTGTGAAAGAGCAAAACTACATATTATTCATAGGGAAAAATATTAAAATTGCCATTAAATCTATATATAAATTACATATATTTTATATTAATTTAATTAAAATATATTGATAATCTAATAATGAACTATATATGATATATTTGTTGATTTTTGTAATAATCATTTTAAAAGTTATATCATAGATAGATTGTTTCAAATTGATTGTTAGCACAACATTATAATATATATATATATATATA